>CM050414.1:27362778-27812778 GCA_027564155.1 Gymnocypris eckloni scoliostomus
AAAACATGGGAACTGACAGTAGCAACACAGGTCAAGCAAAGAGACAAAACCACATATAGTGGCATTAAGGTATGCCAGATAGAAATGAAAACAGGCAAACTGAAGCCAAGGAGACTGTAATTGAAAGCAAGTGGCTCTCCTAACTAGATTGGGTAAACAAATTATATCAGCGGATTTATGAATTTCATGACATTTCCAAACACTTGCCGTGTGTGTGAGCAGAGCTGTGTCATTTCCAAACATTACTGTGCTTATGTAAATTTACTGAAACAGGTAAATCAGCTCAGTGAAGCGATATCTGAGCTGAAGGGCTTGTCTTATCAAAATATAAATATCAGTGCGCCTGAAATAAAAACAGCTGCATGGCTGAATGGATCTGATTAAGCTTCTTAAAATAAAGCTCTTAGATCCAGTGGTCAACCATTGTGTTATTCTACTGAAAAAATACCGTCTAATGTTCAAACATCTGTTCCAAAATGCTGTTCAAATAAAAAAGGTAATTTTCCATAAATGACATTTAGAAAGTCATGATAGAAATCTAGTGATATTAAAGGGACAATTCACCCCAACATGAAAATACTGTCATCATTTACTCAGAACCTTTAGGAGTTTCTTTCCTCTGTTGAACAAAAAGAAGATATTTTGTAGTATGTTGGTAAACAGTGGATGGATGGTAACCATTGTCTTCCATAGTATTTAATTTTTCCCATAATAATGAAATAAATGGCTATGGTCAACTGTTGGCTAACCAAAATTCTCCAAAATATCTTCTTTTGTGTTCAACACATGAAATAAACTAATACAGTGAGTAAATGATGACAGAATTGTCATTTTTGGGTGAACTGTCACTTTAAGAAAATCTCTCTTGAGTAATGTATTATTTTCAGATGGAGAAAAGCATCTGTTCAATCCAAAAGCTTCTTTCCATGACGTGAAAAATCATAATTTTTGACATTAATGTCACAGTATAACAGCTAAATGGTGTGATGCAATCAACTTTGTGACTGATGTTAGAGTGACAGCAGACGTATAAAATCAGAGCTTGAACAGACTCAAACAATTCATCTTCTTAAGCCAGAAAATAGCTGGAGACTACTTCATGCATGACTTTTAAGCAGAAAACTGCTGTTAAAGGTTATGGAAAGATGGCACAGAATGTGGTGCTTTGGTCCTTTAGTTTGAAGCGCTGCTGTTCTTGTGAGGAACCCAGGATTGAATCTGGCTTGGACGTGTCCCAGTCCTGTTCTCGCTCGCTCTCCCTGTTTTGTCTGGTCCTTTCCAGTAAAATAAAGGCAATTGACAAATATAAAACAAGTATGTGTGAAAGCATGCCATGAACAAGACCTGTGGTTCCTATGCTTGCAAAAACTTTAAAAACATTTTATTTTTCTTAGTTTGTAAATTTTTTTAATGTTTGTTTGTTTTTCAGAAAATATGCATTAAATGGTTCAAAAGTGACAGTAAACACATTGATAATGTTACAGAAAATGTATATTATGTTATCAAGCTTTCCACAAAAACATAAAGCCTCAACACTGTTGTAAGCATCAAATCAGCATTTTAGACACTGACGACTGTAATGTTATAATGGCTGCTGAAAATCCCGTTTTGGCATCACAGGACTAAAATACATTAAAATATTTTAAAATAGAAACAAGATATGAAAATTGCAATACAATTACCTATCATTATTGGTATTTTCATTGAATAAATGCAGACTTTCCCTGTAGACTGCCTTGCACTGATAGACAGACAGACAGGGAAATAATATAATACAAATTACTTATCTAACTACCCTGTATATTATTTTTGCTTAATTAACTTGATTCAAACTACACAGTGACTCTTAATTGTTCAGAGAGAGAGAGAGAGAGAGAGAGAGAGAGAGAGAGAGAGAGAGAGAGAGAGAGAGAGAGAGAGAGAGAGAGAGAGAGAGAGAGAGAGAGAAGAGAGAGACATAGAGAGAGAGAAGAGAGAGAGAGACATCAGTTTGGTTTCGAGAGAGAGATGCTGCTGTAATGAAGAGAGGATGTGACAGAGGTGTGTGAACAGAGATGAGAATGCCTCTGACTGTCCTCCCAGCGGGGTTCCTCAGTCTGCCATTTTCTCTCTGTGTCTCTGTCTTTCTTTCTCTCCTTTCTCTCTCTCTTTTGTGCACAGACACTCCAAGGCCTCTTTAGTTAAAACCGTGTTTCTGTTATCTGGGATCATGGCAGCCTTCCTGCTTTCAGCGTTTGCTTTGATATCTGTGTCACTTGCTGGGTCTCTCACAGAAAGACTTGCTTTTCAACACTCATGTCATTCTTTACCCTCCTCTGCCTTAAATGATGTCTGTCTCAAGATACTAATCCCACGCTGCTTTCTCAAGGTGATCGAGAATATCTGCTCATTTCATTATGAGTGGTAGAAATATTCAAATTTCCCTTCACTTTCTAGCTAAAATAAAGTTTGAATAATTCACTACAAAAGCGGACAAACCATTGTAAGCCAACCTAACCTTTGTTTACCTGAAAATAAATAAATACACACACAAAGAAGAAATGGAAACATCTAAATGATCTTACAATAAATGTTACTCTACATTACTAAATCAATGTCAATTAACATAAGCTATACTAATACAACAAATCATGCAGAAATAACTGAGTTGAAGTTACAACTTAATATAATACACATATTAATAAACACACAGACACGGACGCACGCACACACACACTTCTAGTTTTATTTTGTTATGTGTATATATATAACAAAAAATATAACATATTATTATTAATTGTATTCGATAAATATATAGAACAGCTCATTTTATTTAAGCGAAGTTTTTTATTTTTTTTGCACTCTGCCAGACAACACCAGCAAATACTTTCCCATACACAAAGAAATACAGGCAGTAATAATCCAACAGAAAATAAATATATGTGTAACAACTGCAGCTAAACTTCCTCCACTGCTGAACACATTTGTGAGGATTACAGAGCTGTTAGCGAGAGCTGCTCTGCTCGATCACCCCCCCGTACAGTGCTAAAGGCTCTCATCAATTATGAATCAATCAGAGAGAGGTGAAGCTACCATTGATCTGCTGAGAGAGAGAGAGAGAGAGAGAGAGAGAGAGAGAGAGAGAGAGAGAGAGAGAGAGAGAGAGAGAGAGAGAGAGAGAGAGAGAGAGAGAGAGAGAGAGAGAGAGAGAGAGAGAGAGAGAGAGAGAGAGAGAGAGAGAGAGAGAGAGAGAGAGAGAGAGAGAGAGAGAGAGAGCGAGAGAGCGAGAGAGCGAGAGAGCGAGAGAGAGAGAGAGAGAGAGAGAGAGAGAGGCAGTGTGCATCAGCATGCTCTATAACTGATAAAGCAGGTGTTGATTTTCCCAAAGCTTATTAATGATCAAATTATCCCTCGTGCTTTTGTTTATGAGAAGTCTCAGAAGAGAAGAGGGAAAGACAATAACTCAATCGTTCATTTCCCAGTCTTGTGTAAAGAGAGCAGGTTCATCACAGATTAATAAACCAGGGCCTCTGGCTCCAAAGTTTCCTCAAAAAGAACCAAAGGAAAAAATTATATAAAGCACGAAATAAAACAAGTATGAAACATGAATTTAAACAGTGTGTAAAGCCAGAGACGAGGGAGGCTGAATCCACAAGAAAGTATGGAAGCCCATTTCTGCCAAACAACAACAAAAAATCATACTTTGGTATTATCACTTATCATGAAATACAAATAAATTAAAAAGCCACAATTATAAGATACTAAGTCACAATTATGAGATTAAAAACATAATTATCAAACAGTCAAACAGTCATAAAAAGATGAAATTACGAGATACAAAAGAAATATGAGATATTAAGTCATGAAATAAGTCAACATTATGCGACAGTCGTAATAGTCAACTTTTTTGTCTACTTTGTATCTGATTATTTTGATTTCATATTTTTAATATGACTTTTAGCACATAATCATGACTTGATATCTCAGTTGTTTTGTCATAATTATGGTGTACCAATGAATTAAAACAAATATATGCATAAAATATTTATGTTAAATTATTATGATTGTCTCTGTTTATCATCATTGATATACCATTTTAGTTGTCATTAATATTTTGATTAGTTTTATACTTTCCATTTTCATTTATATTTAAAGAGTAATTTAGTTGTGTTTTGTCATTTTATATCTTCATCTTCTTTTTGTTTTGCATTTTTCTATATAGTTCTATATATAGAATATGTATATATAGTTTAATATTGCATGTTAAATTAATATAAAATAATAAAAGCTTTGGCAACTGAGTTAATAAAGGACTCTAAAGAAGTGAAAAACTCAACATCAGATGCACAAACATAATATAATACTGTAAAAATGATTATAAGGAAAATAGAAGTAAATAATAGCTACACAAAATATTCTCACAACTATATCATTGAGGGTATCGTTTTTGTAAAATATGTCATAATTAAAAAATGCATTAAACTTGACTGCATAAAAATAAAAAGTTGAGAAAGCTTAAAAGTTTAAGGCAACCAGCTTCAGCAGATCTTTTAGTTTTCTCAACTTGTTTTCAGTTTATACAAAACCCGTTGATTTTACTAATAGTAAGTTTATATTAATATTGCAGCATTAGTTGCTTCTTGCTAAGGTAACATGGGTGGTAAATATTAGATAACGTTCTGCCTGCTCAAACATGCTCTCATGGACACTTCCAAAGGGAAAGGCTTTGTCGGGTTTGTTATATCAGTCGTCAGGACTCCGAGAACATCTCAGGTGTCTGATGGTTTGTGTGTCAGTGTGTGCACACCCGCAGCATGGTGGTTAGCCACAGGAAGTTACAATAATAGCAGACCAAACCCACCGCACTGTCATGTTCACTGCAACTCATCGCTGGCGTTCTGCAGGGGAGTCATGGGAACTGATCTGGCACCTCTGTTCTCACCGTCTTATCACGGTGAAAGCACTTGACATGCACGGTTTGTAGACCTAAAAAAGAGAGGCGTGAAAGTGTAGTCAGTCTGCTGGGTTTTACACCGAGACACAACACAGGAAATAACGAATGACACCTCACACGCTGCAGGTCAGAGGTCAAGTGTCACATGCAGTTTGAGACACTTGTACTACAGATGCACTGAATTTCAGAGGTTTATTTTTAGTGTTTACACATGGAATATTGATCAACTAGTCTTATATATAACTGCCATAATGCCTAGTGCGAATTTCAGCTTTATTTAACTGCCTAATTAAACATGAAGCAGGACCTTCGTGACTGGTTATTTTGACTAGTTGGCTAGTCTGTGAATCAATGTGTCATTTATGTAAATGACTCACCGTATACCATGCAGCAGAATGCATGCTGCCAGATTTATGCATAAATAGTGTAATTCAGGTATTTCAGCCTCTGGGCAACACTTGATTTGTTTTAGGGCAGTTCTGCAATAATTTTGGATCTAGGACTATTGTAGATCTCTGCAATTTATTTAAAGTGTGCTTTGTAAACACAAAATGCCCTAGTGTTACTTTATTTCCACTTTTGCATAATTCCAAAATGATTTAGTTATATATTTTGCAGTATTACATTATTTTTTTCCATTTACAATAGAAAAACGTCATGCATGTACAATGGGAAGCATTGTCAGCGGGTATAAAACAAACACAACCGAAGTCACGAGATCCATGACTAGTCAACACAAACCCAGAAAGAGACATATTTTATGTAGTCAAACATAAAGGATTGTGCATAATCAAGTGCAACATGAGACATGAAAATGCAGAAAAGACTCATTTCATAGTCACCAGGGAGAGCTTATATTAACATCAGCATTACACATAAATAAATCAATCATTTACTTACCGTATTTGTAAATGGTCAAGAACACATTAAAAGCCAAACTCTAGTTATATTTGTTAAAATGATGAATTTACAGGACAAGGGTAAATGTAAGTCACGTGATCCAGGCTGGTTGAAAGAGACCCAAGGAGTTGACTAGTGACAGAAATAATCAACTAGTCAGCAACATCTAGCAAGAAAAGGCCATCTGACTAACATGTGAAGCAACTTTAAGGGGTGTGTAAATCTGAAATCAGACCAAAATAAATAAAATACAATACATAAAAATTCTGTTTTTCAAACAAAACCCAAGAATAATATCTGTTAGAAAAGTTCAATGCCATTAACCTCGACCTCTGTCAAGTCCAGTATCCGGTTCTTCCTCAGATTCAGACTGATAAACCTGCACACAAAGACGGGAATAAAACCAGACAATCAGTTTGAAGCTGTTATTTTTAGTGTGCAATATGCATCAAATATCCATTTATCCCAAGACTTTTGCCCTCTAGGAATAGCACTCTAAATGAAGGCCAAATGTGCCAGATCAGCCATGCTATTTTATATGACAAAAGATTCAGCTTTGTCTGGCAGGTGTAAAAAGTCACCTTCAGGGGTGTCCATCTGTCCCTCTCTGTTACTGTAACACTCAGGTTAGAGCGTGCACACAGATACGCACGCGTCTATATGAGTTATGATGTGCTAAGTATCCTGAGTGTTTATCAGCAGGCGTTTGAACTCTCCTGTCCTTCCTGGAAGCAGGCCACAGAGCGAGATCTCAGATTCATGAATTATAGAGCAACCTGAGCTGTAAAAGAATGCTGACTGGGTGGACTTTGATGCAGTATAGAAACATCAAGTATAGGACAAACTGAACCAGAGTTTAATGAATTCCCTGTAAACCTGTGGTCTCGTGTTCCTATGAGAACATCATTTATACTGTTTAGATTGGGCTCTTTCTGTTTGTTAATGTCACGGTGATTAAAATGAACTTTTACCGTGTACTGGGAAACTCGGGCAGAGGATCCGTTCTAAGAAATGTGGAAAACAAGCAATCTGAGATAAACTGAATGTGTTTAATTGTTTAGATTAAAGATGATATGAGGAGTTTTTCAGATGAAGTGTCTTTTGATCTGACATTGCAGGGATTCCTCAGTAAACATGAATTTGGTCACGAGAACTAGTTTCTTCACATTATATACACTTTATATGTACAAATTATACATTTTATTGAATTATATGTATACACTACGGTTCAAAGGTTTTGGGTCAGTACGCTTTTGTTTTAATGAAATCAATATTTTTATCAAGCAAGGAGGCATTAAGTTGTGACAGTAAAGACATTTACAATGTTACAAATGATTTGAAAAATAAGTATCACTTTCCATAAAAATATTAAGCAGCAAATCAGCTATATTAGAATTACTTCTGAAGATCATGTGACACTGAAGACTGGAGAAATGATGCTGAAAATTCAGCTTTGATCACAGGAATAAATATATTAAAACAGTAATACGTTTTAATTAAGTTTTAATTTTAATAACATTTCAAAATAATATTTATTCTATTTTTGATCAAATAAATGCACCTTGTTGAGCAAAAAAGACTTCTATTTGAATCCCACATTTTTGACCAATGTAGACCTAGTTGGGTTAGCAATGCGTTCTAATGATTTGAGAAGAACGCTGCAGAAAATAAATGGTTTGCATTATTTACAACCAGTTAATTGAATAGTAAAAATCCATCCAGTAATGTGTGTTGCTGTGACACCCAGTAGTGTTGGCTCAGCTCCGGACCGAGACTGCCAGGAGCAGTAAATTGTCTTTGTGAGACAGAGTAATATGAGTGTGTGTGAGTGTGTGTGTGTGTGTGTGTGTGTGTTCTTGTTCTGTAGTGCTATTTAAATAAGAAGAGTGGCCATGCTTTGGCAAGTTACTGGCTCACACACACACACACACACACACACACACACACACACACACACACACACGCACACGCACACGCGCACGCACGCACACACACACACACACGCGCGCGCGCACGCACTCACGCACGCACGCACGCACACACACACACACACACACACACAGTGTTTACTTAGCTATGCAAATAGGGACATACCATATGACCTTGAATGTTCAAATTATTTCATTTATTATGAGTCATTTTTCCAAGTTAGGATGTCCCCAAATGTCACAAACGAACAAATAAGCTATACTTCTAGGTACAAAGGATGGCAAAATAAACACATGCATGTTCATAAAACACATGCACTTAGTCATAAAGAAAGGTATCAACTCTCACATGTCAAATTGTAAAAACAAACCTCATACATCCATAAACTATTACTAAAAGCTGAGTAAATATTTCAAAATAGCAGACTCAGCCCAGCTTTTCAATAGATCACACGTTTAAAGTTGATTTCATTATTTAAAGTGGCTAAATATGATATCTGAAGTTTGAAGATTGAAGAATTACAAAAAAGCAACAAATAACAGCATGCAGAGACTACTACAAACATAATTATTAAATCACTTTCAATTTTCAATTCATACGCTTTTATATCAGTTAACAGCCCTCCAACTGCATTAAATAATGATGTCTTCAAATATTCTAATGTGTGCATAACCATCCATTAAAGCTTTTATTCAGCAAGGATGTGTTCAATTGATTAAAAGTGACAGTAAAGACAATTATGCTGACAAAGATTTATATATTTTTTAAGTTCTTTTGCATCTTATACTGATTAAAATCCTTTAAAACTGTTTCATGGCTTTCCAGAAAAATGTTAAGCAGTACACCGATAACTGTGAAAAATAAAACCCCAGAAATAAATCAATTACAATTTAAAATATATTACAATAGAAAGCTTTGTTTAAAATGTTAAGAAAAGTTATTTTACATTTTGTATGTTATTTCACAATATTATTATTATTATTTGTATTTTTGATTAAATAAATGCAGCCTTGGTGAGTATAAGGGATTTTTAAAATAAATAAATAAATAACCTTTTAATAAATACCTAAATAACCCAATCTTGTGAGTGGTGTGTAAGTATATATTTAAGATAATACATTAAGGTATGTAATTTTAAGGGTGAAAGGGGATCACAATCACTGACATTAATTTCATTTATGAGTGCATATTAACCATTGTTGCTTTTTTTCTTACATGTACAAATGTATACAAGCGGTTTGACTTGCATCTAAACGTTTCAATCAATTTTAAATAATGCAAGCGAGTAAAAGTGCTTTATCTCTCTCTCGCTCTCCTCAAACTCCAATGCAATCAATCGCTCACAGTGACTACAGCGGATGAGAGAAGCGAGAAACAGGACAGAGAAAGAGATGAAAGGGAGAACAAAATGCCACCCATGCAATATAAATGCAGAGAACGCTTGTATCTGCGGAGCCTAATAACTATCGGCCCAGGCTCAGTCCTGCTTTGATGCCCAATCTTCTAAAGTGAAACAGGTCAGGATGAGAAATCCAGAGAGAATTAGAGACTTACTAACAAACACTCTCACAGAAAGAATATACTCATCACACAAGGAGCCTTAGGGGACAGAATACAGAGCAAATATCTTCAGTATGTCTTCTCACATGGAATCAATGAGAATCTTCTCAAAAGAAGATTTCATCTTTTGTTACTCGCACCAGTTAGAGGAAAGGCTTGATATTTTCCCTCACACAAAGCTATCGCATGTCTTCATAACACTTATGCGCTTCTTTAGTGCTTTTATTGTCCTTTTTGGAGCTCTATCATCCCCAGTTCTCATTCATGTTCATTCATCTATGACCAAGAGCAGCGTGAACATGCCACTAAACATCTTCTTTTGTGATTTACAGAACATTGGAAGACAGTAAATGACAACTTTCATTTTTGAGTGAGCGATTCCTTCAACTGATTATTAAATCAAACGTGAAATCCAATAACAACATGATAGATTATATTGTATATGCCATTTTATCGCCAGAAGAGTTAATCAGCCTTTTAACTAAATGGCTGTATTCATGAGTCAAGGATTACAAAATGAAAAAGCAATGTCAAACACAATGCGATTGAACAGAACACATTGAGGCACAGTAAAACAAAGCAGGATGATAAATATTTCCCCATCCTCTCTGATGTATTGTGTCTCTGTCAAAACAAACAGGAGCTACGAGCCAGAAGCAGGAAACAGGCTGATGAGATTTGCACAGTGTGCTGTTATTGGCTCAAACAGACGAGAGCGGCCCTGTGGTTCCTCGCAGCGGAGCAAAGGGGTGACTTGTACACATCGGGATCGGTAACACATTGTTTTCAGCTGGACACGGTCAGATTAAGCCTGGTTCCTGAATCCTGGACTACAGCATTTTAAAGGTGATTCAGATACTCACAAGCTCGTTCTGTTGTGTAATATAATACAGTGGCCCAACTGAGCCACACTTTAAATGTATGTCATAGCATCGGACAAAGTAATTGTGAACTATATAACAGTGGCATTTATTGTTATTTTTAAATACTTTTGTGGTTCAAAATGTAAAATGATATACATTCTGTGACAAATAAATAAGTCAAAAACCATTTTAAAAAGCCTGAAATTATTTTACATTTAAAATGGTAATGAAAAGATCTAGTAGTAATTGTTGACAGATGTATTTTAGTATGAAATACGCATTCAAAAGTAGGTAAGATGTTTTTGAAACAGGTCTCTTATGCTCAACAAGGTTGCATTTAAAATAATGGGTTTGTATTTTAAAATCACATTTCTGTGAATTTTCAGCAGTGTCAGATGATCCTTCAGAAATCATGCTAATACGTTGATGTGATGCTCATGAAACTTTTCTTATTATCAGTGTTCAAAACAGCTGTGCTGCTTAATATTTATGTGGAAACAGATAAAAAAATAAGATCAACAGGAAATTTAAAAGAACAGCATTTATTTTGAATGAAAATATTTTGTAACATTATAAATGTCAATTTTAAACAATTAAATAATATATTAACCTTTTGAAAGAGTGGTGTATTTCTATTTAATGCAACTAGATTTAACATCTAACGTGCTTAAATATACCCCAATACTATTTTGCAGCATTATAAATGTCACTTTTAAACAATTTAATGTTTTTTTGCTGAATAAAATTATGCATTTCTCCCCATATTCTACCATAGTAATATAACATTATGTGTATACCATGCATTTTTTTATACACTGACTGAATGCTAAAAATAGGCTTTGCTCGGTCAGGACACACAAATGCTGGGTGTGATATTTAACTGAACAGGCTTCTTGATACGGCCTCTAAGAGAAACACTCTTCAGCTGGAGAGGAGGAAAGCAGAGGATTGCTACGGTTCTCTGGATGAAGCGGTGTACAGTGTGGATCATTGAGCCAAATTCCCTCTCATACTTGGATGGATTCCAGACTCTTTCCAAGACACGTATTTCAAGAACCTGAGCTGTGAGCACAGAACAAATGTGACTGACTACCAGCACCATAAGCTCATTTTAGCCTTCACATTTCCTTTTAAATTAGGGTGCATAGTTTCTACAGAGAGGGCAAGTTGAATTATTAGATCCAGTTTCTGCCAGTATGTTCTGTACTGCAAGAAATGATGAAAATGTGACATGTTTTTTTTTTTCTGTTTCTCTTAATCCAGTTTAATGTTGCTTGTAAAAGGTTATTTAATCAAAATACATTGAGGAATTGGATTTGCAATACTTTAAATGTTAACAAATGATAAATAATACGATATAACAATAAAATAAATTAACTGACATGTATTACGCTGTTAACAAAATAATTATATGTCAGTTAAAAATGTTCATATTTTGAAAACCTGTTTGGAAACAGTCAGGAATCAAAGTCAATCTATATGTGAAGGAAGCTGTATAAGGAATAAAAACGAGACGCACTTTCTTCCATCATTTCCAACAGAAGGCAAAGCTAGAACTAGAATCTGTACGTCTGCTTGTAATATGCACATCAGTCTTCAGTCAGCCAACGAACATGCCTGCTGCATCTTAATAGATTCCACGTTTGGGTGGAGAGACTTTGGCTTTCCCTTGTTACCGTCCTGCCAGCGATAAGCAAACCCTGGATATTTTGGAGGGAATGTCAATTGCGTTTGGCAGTAGGTTATGATTGAAAATAAACAGCTACCAAACTTACCTCTTTACACTACATAAAACTGATTTTAAAGTGCCACTATTATGCCTTTTCGAATATTACCTTTCATGCAGTGTGTCGTGTAGCAGTATGTGAACATAAACTTTCTGCAAAGTTGTGAAGCCGATAAATAAAGTTATTGTCTATAAAAAAAAGAGTCGGTTTGCAATCGTCAGAATTTGAATCTTATTTTGTTGTGGCTGTACATCATGAAGTAACACATTTGCATAATCTCCGCCCCTGGCTGTCATTCGCTGTAGACCAATCACGAAGAGCTGCTCCATCTGACCAATCACAGCAGTGGAAGGCGGGGTTTAGAGACTGATTCTTCAAACTGCTTTGCACGAGTCATTTAGGAATTATTTAGAAATGAGGTAAAACTAAAGCTCTTTTTTGAGAAAAGTGTTTTTTGATCTTGGATGCATGTAATCCCTGTTTTAAGGACACTCATAAAACAATATTAGCAACCTTAAAAATGGCACTTTAAGACAGACAAAGCATTGTTCAAAGCTTCCTGAAAGAGTGAACGGTGCAGAAAGATGTTAACCATGAAAACAGTTTAATTATCTGACATCAATTAACTGTCCTAATTTAAACATTCATGCAACCCGTAAATTCAGCTTTATATGAGATTGATTTTATTGTTGGGTGTCCATATCTGATGCATGAATGGTCAAACGTTCACATTTGTTCTGATGTTTGGCAGACAGCCTTGCTTAAATGGACTAATAACTGCTTTCGCTGTATTGATGTTTGCCGTTGGCTTGTGAATGTTAATCTCCACTAAGGCTAAATTGATTTATATGTCATTTAACAGATGATCTTTATCTTCAGCAATTTTTGGTAATGATCATCACATTTTGGGTTATTAACTCACCCTCAGGCCATCCAAGACGTAGACAAGTTTGTTTTCTTATCAGAACAAGATCTGGAGAAATTAGCTTTCCATTATTTGCTCACCAATGGATGCCCTGCAGTGAATGGGTGCCGTCAGAATGAGAGTCCAAACATCTGATTCACAACTATCCACAAGTAATCCACACCACTCCAGTCCAGCAATTAACATCTTGTGAAGTGAAAAGCTGTGTGTTTGTAAGAAACAAACCAACTCTGAACTGACTCTCATTCTGACGGCACCCATTCACTGCAGTGGATTCATTGATGAGCAAGTAATGGAATGCTACTTTCTCCAGATCTATTCTGATGAAGAAACAAACTCATCTACCTCTCAGATGGCCTGAGAGTGAGTTCACTTTCAGCAAATTGACATTTTTGGGCAAACAATTCCTTTAAATCCAATTCATGATAAATGCTCATCAAATGTATAAATGTTCTAATCCTCAATACCATCAAATAATGATCAGATATCGAATCAAGTATGCCGCTGCTCTCTATTAAAGTCTGATTTATCACACACTCTTACATAGTGAAGTCATTCAATGTTTTCATGCACGTAAAAAGCTAAAAACAGCATCTGCAATGAGAAGATCGTATTAAATTAAAACTTGCACCCTGAAGGACAGTCAATGTCCTCTACAGTGTGTCCTCTGTGTCTCAGTTGCTGTATTTGGCATTGGTTTTAATTCGGTCTTACGTGATCATGTGCGTGAGACAAGCGCTTCGTCCCCGAGGCGAGTCACAGCTGCTACTGTGGACAATATAGCTGCCAGTTACGGAGATGATGGTCTGCCAGGGGCTTCGGGAGCCGTTCTCCTGTAGAAAACAGCAATGACCTGGCTGTTGAGGCGAAGATGATCTAGTACAAAAGGGCACCAGAATCAAGGCCAAACAATTTGGTAGATGAAGAGATAAATCTATTTTGTGTACTTACCCAGTTTTCCTAAACCAATGTTGCTCTGTCTTCTTTGTGACACCTGATCTTCTTTTAAGTCTCCCAGAGACCCAGCGCTGTTTGGTGGTCCTGGTTCTTTTTCATTTGATGAAGCCTGTAAACTCAGACCGAGTGAAAAGAAACAGAAACAACAGCCTCGAGGCTGTGGGCGGCAGCATCACCTCACTTTAAAAGCTATGAAATAAATCTACAGTATCTATGCAATCTGTTAGCACACACACACACTGCTTTTCTGTGTTCAGAGAAACAACTCTGTTTGCTTCTGGCTGTAACGTCAGAGAGAACACATCTTTCAAATCCTGAGGAAGAGCTTTGTGTGTGTAGCTAGTGGCGTTGTTCATTAGCTTGGCAGAGGCCTGCTGCAAAAGAGTCAAAGTGGTGGCATTACTCACAGGCTCGGCGTAGGGTCCCTGCAGAAGAGTGGGATTTTATAACTGTGTGCTTTCCGGAAAGATTACACCAGCAGCCACCTCTGCACTTCTCTTTGTGCTGGACTGAAACGTTACTCTATGATATAAAGGGTTGGGTTAGAGGACAGTATATGGTCCATGCAAAATGACAAAATGTACTGCATTACACAATATTTAAAAAATGGTCATTTACATTAATACATCATATTAAAAACAACAAGATCAATCAATCAATCAATCAATCAATCAATCAATCAATCAATCAATCAATCAATCAATCAATCAATCAATCAATCAATCAATCAATATCCACAATAAATATTGAAATAATACATTGATATTTGTATTTAAAAAATATTAAAAAATATAAACAATATATTGAAAATAAAATCAAAACAAATATCAAAAGTTTGGAGTAATTTTTTTTAAATTTTGTATTTATTTTTCACATCAATTATTTTATTCAGCATTAATGTATTTCATTGATCAAACGTGACAACAAAATATTTCTATTTTAAATAAATGCTATCCTTTTTAGCTTTCTAGTCAATAAGTATCCTGAAAATAATGCACCATTTCTATCAAGATATTAAGCAGCACAAATGTTTATTAATATTAAAAATATATATTTGAGCACTAAATCAGCATATTAAAATGATATTTGAAGCATTATATGACACTGAAAATGGAAGTAATGGCTACTGAAAATTCAGTTCAGCAATCATAGAATAAATAACATTTTGCAATATATTAAATTTGAAAACAGTTATTTTAAATTGCAATCATACTTCTTCACAAATTTCAGTTTTAACTGTAATTTTGATTAAATAAATGCAGCCTTATTGAGCACTTGCCCAAACACACACACACACACACACACACACACACACACACACACACACACACACACACACACACACACACACACACACACACTTTTGGAAAAATATCCAAGACAAGGTCGACTCTTAAACTCCTATTAAACACTTAAAAGACTCCTAAGCTATGAGTAACAGTAACCTCTGAGTAATAAAATGTTCCTCCAGGCATGCATTGAGTGCAAAACAGACCACGCGCAAACTATTCAGCCACATACAGTGGTTAAAATAGTCCTGTATAATACCCATCTGAGTCGGATTGTTGTCCGCCCCAGACTGCATTAGTATGTACATATTTAGCCCACATATTCAAGTCATCGGGCAGCATTCAAGATGAATAACAATCAAACGCGGAGGCAGCAGGCACAGCACAGCAGCAAACGTCCCGTGGTCTTGCGTGGTCCTTAATTAGTGTGTCCTTCATCCAGTCTTCCTCCGGGCCTCTGGTACCCCGAAGGCCCTCTGCAGATTAATTACAAAACACCAGGCAATCATATTGATTCCATTCAGCCCAGAGACATGACCTTAAACCTGGACGGGACGGTGACGATGCTCGCCAACCTTGCACGCTGACCAAAAACCAGTTGAGAGTGATTTATTGTGTGCTATTATGTATATGTTTATTATGGATTTATTTAAGAGGGAATGTTGGATTATTGTTTTTTCAGTACCACTGATATTATTACAGTATTTGCTAATATTTCGATTTGTTTATTTTCATTTGAGTTAAATATTTAGTAATTTTGTTGTGTATTTTGATCCTGTTGTTTATTTGTCTATATAGTACTTATTATTTATTAGCTTTAGCTTTTTTAATTTCAGTCATTCTAGTATGTCAACCTAATGAAATAAGAAATGTTGCCTAGTTTCAAGGTTTTTTAATGTTGGGACGTTTTTTTTTATTTGAATAAAATTAAAACTAAAAGACTTTCAAATCACATGAGCCAATATTTTATTCACAATAGAACATAGAGAACAAATGTTTAAACTGAGAAATTTGACACTTTTATTCACTAAATCAGCTAAACAGAGGCTCTCCAATCTGTGAAAGAGTGCGTAAAAAGATTGTGGAATACTTTAAAACAACATTCCTCAACTACAGTATGCCTAACTCTCGGTAAACACAATCCGCCGTGCCATCTGCAGATGCCAACTAAAGCTCTATCATGCAAAACGGTGAACATGCTCCAGAAGCGCCATCATGTCCTGTGGGCCAAGACTCATTTAAAATTGACTGTTTAAAAGTGGAAAAATGTTCTATGGTCAGATGTGTCCAAATTTGACATTCTTGTTGTAAATCATGGACGCCATGTCCTCCGGGCTAAAGAGGAGGGAGACCTTCCGGCGTGTTATCAGCGTTCAGTTCAAAAGCAGCATCTCTGATGGTACGGGGGTGCATAAGTGCATATGGTATGGGTGGCTTGCATGTTTTGGAAAGTACTATGAATGCTGAAATGTATAAAAGTTTTAGAGCAACATATGCTCCCCTCCAGATGGATTTCTGTATTTCAGGAAAGGCATTGTGTATTTCAGCAAGACAATGCAAAACCACAAACTGCAGCTATTACTGAATAGCTGCAATAGCTGTGCTGAATTGGCCTGCCTGCAGTCCAGATCTTTCACCTATAGAGAACATTTGGCGCATCATTTACTGAAAAATACGTCAAAGATGACCACGAACTCTTCAGCAGCTAGAAACCTATATCAGGCAAGAATGGGATCAAATTCTAATACCAAAAGTCCAGCAACTCATAACCTCGATGCCCAGACATCTTCAAACTGTTTTGAAAAGAAGATGCTACACCATGGTAAACATGCCCCCGTCCCTACTATTTTGAGACCTGTAGCAGGCATTTTGTCTTTTTTGATCTACCTAGTAGTTATTAACTATAAGCTGTCCTTAATCTAACTCTACAAAACTTTACCTCTGACACTTAATAATTTCCACTTCGGACTCTGTGACTTCTACCTCGGTATTCTCACTCAGGTCTATGTACTACTTTCAATATATTTGTTTTACTTTTCATATTTATTGTATTTGTTACTGTTGCATTTGTATTTATTATCTCAGTTCTTACTCAGAACTCTCATATATATTTTACTGCCGTGTATTTGTATTTATTGTCCTGTCTACAAAAAAGCATGTCACTTTGATATACCAATGCCCTCCTCCTGTCTGTGCCTAATTGTATATGGCCATGTTTACCATATTTGTGTATAGTCCTATTACAGTAAAATTACTGTAAGTTTGATACTCGTCACAAGCATTTCAATGCCCAGTCCCCCAGTGTAACTGCGCAAATGACAAGTAAATGCCCCTTGACTCTTGAATTGATTGGTTCTCCGTCTCAAATTGTCCCTTAAAGCTTTCATGCCTCTTGACGGGAATGTACATAATAATACGGGCAGTAAGCCAGGGGGCTGGTTTAGCACACTCATAAAAGTCTCTTTTAAAGCAGATGTGAATGTACAGTACTGTATGCAGGTCTAATGCAGTAAATGAGTCACTCTAGCCCGATGCACTGTAGCGTCACGGTATTGCTGCATTGGACAGGTGGGGCAATAAGTGGGCCAGTTAAATTTAAGAAAAAGTCTGCCAAAACCAGCATGGAAACGGGGACAGCTGCTGTGATGACATCACTGGCCCAGTCTGCTCAAAGTGTGCCAACAGCCTATTAAATTAAATAAACTGAAAACATGACTTCAGCTTAAAATACATGAGTCGAACTGATTTAGAAATTGACCAGTTTTTCCTTCTGCAGTTCATTCCAAGCTTGAATCATTATGTCATTCCTCATGTAGTCCTGTATAGACTCCGGTGCGGTTCAGTTTACTTTAGGAGGCTTCAACAGGAGATCTATGATCGCTATTTTTTTTTTGAGAAAGTGTGTTAAATGAGTACAACATTTAGTTAGCTGTACGTTAGCCAGGCAAGTTATTATTGGCAAGTTTAAGATGCAGCAGTGGAATCAAACAAAGTATAATATCTCTGCTCTGTCTGTTCACTGATCTAATAGAGATCTGAATGATCAGGTTTTTGTTTCTTTTGACAGATAGATTTGCACTGGAATCTGAGAAAGAGAATTGAGTACATATTCAACATTTGTACATGATTCAACAATACTGTAATAAAACATTGATGCTAGCACTTCAAATGAAAGTGCTCAGTTACCAAATGCTTTCAAAGACCCTGTGAATACACAACACGCACAGCTATATAGTGAAGTATTTCCTGTTGAAACGGACTTTTTCTTTCTTTAAAGATAATATGATTTATATAAGCCACTGCTGTAAAACACGAATTGTTACTTACTGATTGGTTACCACTGAGCATCTGAGATAACAAAAATCTGTGTAGCTCAGAGTGATTTATTCATATTTTTCATTTATTTTCCTAGAAAAAAAAAACATTTTAAAGGCGTATTTCTTTTTTTTTTAAAGTAAACGTCTATGAATACAGCATATACAGTCGATGACTTCAAATCTAACACACATGCACTCAAAGCTACTAAACTCTCATGTTGATATCATTGTGTCTTAAAACCTCAGAATATGATAAAAAAATGACTTGAACTTTAAAAAACCCAACCAATATGGGGCAGCACACCAATAAATCTTGTGACCTGTTTATGAGGGAGGAATTGTGAGTGACATTAAGGATGTTGGTGTTCTGCATTCAGATGTAGTTCTGCATCTCTATCAGTAATAGTATTGCACATGTTTTATCTCTGACCGGGCATCCAATAACAGAGCCACTGTAGTCTGCTGTCCTAAAGAAAGCTTAACGTGTTGGCAATGAGGCTCAGAAAAACACCAGCCACGACAATATAAAGAGTTTGCTTGTAAATCAGAGAATGTCCCCCGGGAAAAGGCCTTTGATTTGTGTGCAAGAGGAGGAAAGAAAGCGAGAAAGTCAGAGAGGTTGAGAGAGAGAGGACAAAGGATAAATTATTTAGAGGACATTAACATGAAAGGGCTGTGGATGGGGTGAAGCCAAACACTCTCTGATAAAGTACCGGTGTGAATCACACAAGAAGAGGGTTATTGTGGACCCTAGAATACAAAGCCTTCTAGAGTTCCTGAGAGATTCATCTTTAGTCAAGGTAAAACTAATTCTGCTCAAACTGTGAGTGGAATTATTGGGATAGCAGGGAAGATGCACAGTTTCTGGTAATCATTCTATAGTATGGAACGTCAATAGAGACCATCAACTGTTGGTTACACACATTCTTCAAAATACCTACTTTTGTGTTCAGTAGTGAAGTGAAAATAACAAATTGCAAAGCATTTATACCATAAATTAGTGAATTTTTTTGTACTGTCTTTAACTGATGATAAAAAAATTACACACACACACACACACACCACACAGCACACACACACACACACACACACACACACTTGTTTTATGGTTCTGGGACTTTCCATAGGCTAATGTTTTTATACTGTACAAACTGTATATGCTATTGCACACACACCTACCCTACACCTAAACTTAGCCCTCACAGGAGAGTGCATTTCTACTTTCCCCAAAAACTTACTCTGTATGATTTATAAGCATTTTATTATGGGGACACTGAAAATGTCCTCATAAATCACCTTCTCCTAATACCTATGTCATACCCATGTCATTATACAAATTTGTGTCCTCATAAACCACATAAACATGCCCACACACACACACACACACACACACACACACACACACACACACACACACACACACACACACACACACACACACACACACACACACACACTGCATACCGCACACGCACGCACACACGCACACACACACGCACACACACGCACACACACTGCACATGCACACACACACACACACACACACACACACACACACACACACACACACACACACACACACACACATTTACAATAACCACAGACTGCTTTGCACTTTGCCTTGCACTGACCAGTTCATTTTTACAGTCCTTTCTTTCTTTTAATTTGGAGAAAAATGTACCCTGGACATGTTTTCACCTTTGCACTGTTGCATTCTTATACGCTTAAAATCGGCACACATTTTCCAATAATACAAACTCTGCACAACGTATCTATTTCTCAAAAATCCTTGAGTCCTGTTTGCAATAAAACACTCAAACTGATCGCTCGGGAGTTTCAGAGCTGCCAGCTCCAACATCTCGTTTTAGCACAAGCTGATGAGGATGTGATCAGATGTGATCGCCAGGGACCAATTATGTATATTGTTTCATATTTAATGCTCTTATATTTGTGCTCTGCAGGCATATTCGTGTAAAATCCATCAATATCATTTGACATAATATGACCTACAAGCTTGTTTGTGTATCATTAGCAGTGCTTTTCTCCTCTAAAGGCCACATTAACTGAACAGTCCGTGTGCAATGCAAGCCAAGAAGGAAATCAATAATGAGGCACCACTTGAATATCAAAATACACCATATAAGGGTCCCAGTAATGAATTCATACGCATATTGCACAACAATACACTTTAAAAGCGGTACAACTACAAAGAACACTGGATCAAAGACAACCCTAATGAGTACAGAGCTTACTGCAAAGTGTAAGCGTTTATTTAGACGCCTGTAAGGGAAAAGAGCCATAGCAATATGCATTAGGCCTGCGTTTTACTGACAAACTGAATTTAGTCGCTAAAATCATTCAGGCTTGTTCATTTGTTTTAGAGTGTTTTAGCTCCAGTTCCATTCGAAAACACATCGGCAGGAGTTACTTTCCATAAAACAATTCATTCAAGCCGGATTAAAAGACTTAGACTTGAATGTTTGGCCTAAATATAATCTAATTTGTGATAAAACATGGTTGTTGCCACCGGAAGAGGAGTACTTCCTTTGATAGGCAACATTAGCGTAGCGTTCTATGTTACTTACCCTTGATTGAGTTGTAGAACCCACTGGGATCCAACCACAAGGCATTCCATTACTGGAATAGTTGTACTGGAATTAAACCAACCGTAATACCAAATAAGCAATCATGCGTAGTCTTTACAGATATTAAAAGCTCAGCAAATAAAACTCTCTGTGTGGTAATCCATACCGAATCTTGTGTCAAGCCACAATAATGTTCAAGAAAAGATGATATCCAAGAACATTCGAGAAGAACGAGGGAAATAAAAACACATTTAGGGTGATTACCCATGCAATAAATTATGTTTTGGGTTTGTTCACCACCTATTGTTTCATCCCACCCTCTTTCAAGAAATGGAGCATAAGAAAGCTCCAAGAAAGTGGAAATGACTTTTTTACCTCGTATGCCCTGGTAATGAAAAGGAAATGAGAATTCATGCTACCTTTATCAACCTGTCCGTATCCGTCACATCTGTGTTCGTACATCTGAAAACATCACGGTTCCACACGTACCCACCGCACTGAGCCGGGAGGGAACGGTCTGTTAGCCAGAGAGTGCTCCCTAAAAACACACTCATCCCGTCGTCATGACGACCACAAAAACAGCCAAAAATGGAACCCAAATTCACGAAAAAGTCTCTAATGGCTAACAGACCGTATCTCCTCTCTTAGCTGGAGGATCAGGGAGAGCTGACAGGAATTTGGACAATAATCGCTGTCTTCATTTCCTATAAGGCCAGAGGGGAACACGTCTGAGCCACTGAACTCCAGCGGATGAGATTTTATACAGTCTAACCTTGCTCACCTTATATTCTCCGGCAAAGACTCACTACTATTGAAGCTCTTTCATGCTTAGATGCTTTTTAAAAGGTTTAGATGTCCATAAAGCCTTTATGTGAGAGCATACTCGCTGATCGAACATCACTGAATGCGCATAACTGCTGACAGGGTCAAAAAGCAAAAAATTTACCCTTTAGCTTTGCCCTCCGCTATCCGTGAACAAAAGTCCTAGTGCAAGATATGTGAATGATTTCTAATGTTGTGTTTCTGTGCTCTGATACTTTAACCAGAACACAAGTTCACCTTTAGTCCAGGTCCTCGCCGGTCTTACCGCAAACGAGTGAATGCGTGACAGTAAATCAATACTAATCAATTCCTCAGTCTGTTAGGTAAGAACAAGCTAAGGAGGCACTCTGAGAAATATGGCTTTCAGACCGCATTAATTTGTCATAATACAAGAGAGGAAAAAGCCAACAAGATTATCCATTCCCGAGTCCCTGATTCTGGTCTTCTAGCCGACACCAGAGACAGGATGGCTGGGTAATCTGAAGGGGCAGCAGTCCTATAGATGGAGTCTCCAGTCAGGTGAATCCAATTTGGAAATTGCACTGCAGGTAATTGGATTCTGAACTTGTCGAGCTCAGGTGTATTTGTGCATTTAATCTAACATGAGTGATCTGATCGGATGTCCAGAGCGGAAAGTCTTGAACTTCAGTCTGGTATGAGATACTCGTTGGAAAAAATGAACTGGATTCTAATATCAACTTAGATGTCCATTTCTCAGTGTTTGCAAAATAATAGTGCTAAAACTTTGTCGTCATTTACTCACCTTTATGTCATTCCAACCTCACGCTTCTTCTGTAATAGGTTAAAATATCTTATGTGAGGATAAGAATATGTTCAAGAAAACAACACCAGTTATAAATCAGTACGCAAATAGATAGAAGAAAAACAATCGTGTGCAAAAGTGTGCAAATATCATAATTATGTGTTAAGCAGTTTGGGCTGAATTAGTTATGAGGTTAGTGATTCTGGCAACATTTTATTACTTTGTTTGTTTTATTACAGTAGTTGACAATAATATGGCAGGTTTGAGAATAACATACTACTTAGACTTACCTTACTTCTACAAGTTTTTGACATTTCAAGCCAACTTTAAAAGGTAGTAATTTTATATATATCTGTGCTATATCTATAAGGGAAAAAGAGGTTAGTAACACTGTAATAGAACAAACCCCTAAGCAGAATATCAATGCAGCGCTGATTTGAGTTCTGTAAATATTTCATGTTATCGGGGTCAGATCAACAGGATTATCCAGGAATGAGGAATATTCCTCAGAGCACTTAGAACCAGACACAGCTGTTAATCAGATGTTTAAAGCCTTTATCCCCCAATCCTCTTACACACTAACCCAAATCATTGTCCCCTTTAACAGATGTTCTGCACACTTCTTTTAATCATTTGTTGTAATCTGTGAAAAAGCACTTAGCGCTTCACGATGAAGAGGAGATAAAAAGTGGTTATTGTTAGCGTGCTGCTTTCCAGTGAGTTTCTAACATAACTGCATTAGATGAATATCAGGTCCCTCGGTATGAGGCAGGGCCGACGGGAAAGAGCCCATCACATCCCTGCTTTGCGGTCGAGGAGTTTTAACCACCAATGAAGTGGGGCAGCACTGGCGCATTACTCAAAGCGAAAGGTCAGCAGAACAAGCCAATTTGCAGACAGCTCAACAAGACCTCTCTGGAGAAACGGATAGCCTACATCGCTCTTCTCTGAAACACACAGAGCTGAGCGAATAGACCGAGACCGACTCTGGCCTGTGGGTGAAGCTGGTTCGGTGAGTGTCTTAGCTGTGTTTTTCCTGCGGTATTTCACAAAAAGCTGCTTTGCATCATTAGGTTAAGTGCTGCACCATCTGATGTAGAACAATTTTACTGAGAGGTCAGCAGTCTGAGAAAACAACTTAACAACAGATTAGATGCCTCTGGAAAATTCTCCTCTACTGTTAAGCTGCAGGTTCAGTCTTGCAGCATGGTGAATGGCTGCCAATAATTATTTCCAAATGATTAAAAAATATATATTTGCACTATACACTATTGCTTTGATGCTATAGTCTTAACCAAGTCAAACCTGTCAACTAAAAACAATCTGTTTAAAAAAAAAAAACAGTCACAGTTACAACTCAATAAATGCACCCAAAATATGAACATTCTGTCTTTAAATCATGTCGTTCCAAAGCTTTTCTTTCTTCCATGGAAGACTTAAGGAGATGAGATGAGTTTTGAAGAATGGTAACACTGGTCTGTTTTATGAAAATCTAAATATATTCTTTGGAGTGACCTAGAAAAAAAAACACCATTAAATTATCAGTTTTGAATTCATACGACAGAATTAACAGACTTAAATGTAT
Organism: Gymnocypris eckloni scoliostomus; assembly: GCA_027564155.1. Lineage (NCBI taxonomy): Eukaryota > Metazoa > Chordata > Actinopteri > Cypriniformes > Cyprinidae > Gymnocypris > Gymnocypris eckloni. Next base: position 27,386,934 of record CM050414.1, read on the forward strand.
TCACTGAAAATCTCCTATCCATATGCATATTCAACCTTGCCTTGTTGCAATCGTTACAAAACATGAATTGGTTGCATTTGGCATCACTGACATCTAACCTGCGGTAAAGCATTTTCTCATACATTTGAATGTGCGTATGGAAATTTGGGGTTGGCAAGGTTTTATGTAAAAAAACAATCACAACATGTTAAAACAATATTGTAATATGCTGATTATCTGCTCAAGAAACATTTATTTTTATCATCAACAGAAAAAGTTGTGATGCTTAATAGTTTTTTATTTTTATTTTTCAGGATTCTTTGATGAATAGATTTCAAAAGAACAGCATTTATTAGAAATATATTTTTTATATATTAATGTAAAAATATTTACTGTAATTTTTGGTCAATTTATTGCATTAATGAAAAAGAAAAAAACATTTGTGAGAACACAAAGCAGCTGGGGCAAACGACAGAAACCAGATTGTATATTTTACATCTTTATTGCTCTCTTAAAGAGTGCAGCACGTTCTTTAGATAAAGTCTCTCACGCATAAAATGCACTGCAGGTTTTATGATTCAAGCACAATGCCTTCCTTCAGATGCCCTCGGTTACCTCACCTTTTTAAACAGGCTGGGAGAGTTACCCGGGATGAACCTGTACTAATACAGAAGGTATTTCTTTATAATCAGTTAAATGGAGCTATCACTCTGAACCTTGGTCTCTGTTTTCTCCATTGAGCTGACATAACCACACATTACATTGGTTGTTTGAACAAGCTTGTATTGCATTAGTAGCTGATCAAAAACACACAATGGAAGAGTTGGTTTTGGAAGGACTGAAGGACTGTGAGAAAAAGGCCTCCACATGGCAAAGGTGTCAGAATGGTGAAACATACGGGTGTTATATATAGCTCACTCCACAACTCAGAAAAATGAAATTCCCAATGAACCGTCACAACCTCTTTTCTCTGGCTCTCAGAATAGGCCAATTTACTCAGCCTGGGGTGGCAGGACTCATGAGTGAAAGGTAGAAAGCTCTTGCTTCATCTTACTTCAAGCTATGATTCAAATGCCACTCATCTGAATTCTTGTTTTGCAGTGAAATCAGCTCTAAAGGGAGAGACATGGACAGGCCCATGCATATGACTGATGACATTTATTTTAGATTCTAGTATTAGCTCTCAAAAAATAAAACTCCATTAGAGATTACGAAAGGATAAGTGCTCTTTTCTGCATGACATCTCTGTCCCTCTGTTGTGTGGTTATGTGAAGCGCTTCAGCTGGCAGCACTCTTATCACTGATGACTTGACATTCACATATTACATCTAACCTCTGACTAACCTCTAACATTTCCACAATGACCTTTTTGGCATTGTAATGTTTTATTGGTGAACCAAAAACATTATTTGATATGAAGGAACCTAATTACTATACAGGTGCATCTAAAAATTGAATACCGTGAAAAGTTATTTTTTTCCAAACTTATTTCTTCCTGTGGCTCAGTGGTAGAGCATTGCGTTAGCAGCGCAAAAGGTTGTGGGTTCAATTCCTAGAGAACAAACATACTGACAATAAATGTATAACCCAAATGCACTCTAAGTTGCTTTGGATGCAGGCGTCTGCTAAATGCATACATGTAAATGTAAAATGTAAATTTCAAAAAGTGAAACTTTCATACATTCTAGATTACATTACATGTAAAGTAAAATATTGCAAACTTTTTTATTTTTTTGATGAGATTACAGCTCATGAAAGTCAAAAATACAGTATCTCAAAATATTAGAATATTTCCTAAGATCAATCAAAAAAGGATTTTCAAAACAGAAAAGTTCAAGTTCTTTACATCCTTGTGAACTGGCAAATTACAGGCCCATTTCAAATCTTCCGTTTATGTCGAAAATATTAGAAAAAGTAGTGTCTGCTCAATTGTGGCTCCTTTTACAAAAAAATGATATCTATGAAGAATTTCAGTCAGGTTTCAGGCCCGCCATAGCACAGAAACTGCACTTGTTAAAATTACAAATGACTTGCTTCTTGGCCAGACAAAGGCTGCATCTCGTTGCATCAGTTTTACTTGATCTTAGTGCTGTGGCTCAGACTATAGATCATGACATACTGATAGATCGATTACAAAACTATACAGGTATTCAAGGGCAGGCTCTAAGATGGTTTAGATCCTATCTGTCCGATCGCTACCACTTTGTTTATTTAAACGGGGAGGCATCTCATTTATCACCAGTAAAGTATGGAGTACCACAAGGATCTGTCCTAGGTCCTCTGTTATTTTCATTATATATGCTGCCCCTTGGTAATATTATTAGAAAATACGGGATTAGTTTCTATTGTTATGCTGATGACACTCAACTATATATCTCAACAAAACCAGATGAAACTTCTAAACTATCTAAGCTAACAGAGTGTGTAAAAAATATAAAAGATTGGATGACCAGTAATTTTCTCCTATTAAATTCAGATAAGACCGAGATATTACTTATTGGACCTAAAAACAGTACACAGAATCTCTTGGATTACAATCTGCATCTAGACAGATGTACTGTTACTTCCTCTACAGTCAAAAATCTGGGTGTTATATTAGACAGCAACCTATCTTTTGAAAATCATATTTCCAATGTTACAAAAACAGTATTCTTCCATCTTAGAAACATTGCCAAGCTACGGAACATGTTAAGTGTGTCTGATGCATTCATGACCTCTAGACTGGACTATTGTAATGCACTGCATCTTCAATAAACAAGCTACAGATAGTACAAAATGCTGCGGCTAGAGTCCTTACCAGGTCAAGAAAATATGACCATATTACTCCAATTTTACAGTCTCTGCACTGGCTACCTATTAAGTTTCGTATCATTTACAAAATATTATTACTTGCCTATAAGGCCCTAAATGATTTAGCTCCTGCGTACCGAACTAATCTTCTATCACGCTACAATCCAACCCGCTCCCTAAGATCACAAAACTCTGGACTCCTGTACCTCGGACAGCAAAGTCCACTAAAGGAGGGAGAACTTTTTCATATCTGGCTCCTAAACTATGGAATAGCCTTCCTGAAAACGTTCGGGGTTCAGACACACTCTCTCTATTTAAATCTAGATTAAAGATTATCTCTTTAGCCAAGCATTCATATAATGCATCTCACAATCTTGTACTGCCAGTTTATCTGAACAAATGCACATTATTATGCTTAGCTTGGGTTATGATAATTTCATCCAGGGTTATTCCTGGATGGAGCATAATTGTCTTACTGTTTCTATGGGATTAACATCCCGTGGTAGTTAGGAATTACACAAGCTTCAATCTGGATCCTAAAACGATCTGAGATGACCCAACACCTGAGAAGAGACGATGACAACCCCTCCGAGGACCTCCGAGATGAGCCCCAGAGACAGATCTCCAGTGAGGACCTCGTCACCTAGACATCCATCGGGAAAGACCCTGGAACCAGTGGACCACTTACACTCTGACTTTGCTGCAGTTGGAACAAACTACTGATTCGTCTGGCGGAACTGGCCCCGACTGAGGTTTCTCCCAAGGTTTTTCTCCATTCTGTCACCGATGGAGTTCTGGTTCCTTGGCTTGCTCAGTTGGGGACACTTCATTTCAGCACAATCATCGACTTGATTGCACAGATATTATAAACTGAACTAAGCTGGACAATGCCATTACTAAATTTAATAATGAAATGCATTCAGCAGATAATTGAGTGTTAAATCCTGTCATTTTACATTATTGACAAAATTTTCCTATTTTAATATTGTGCAGTGCTTTGTTACAATTTGTATTGTTAAAGGCGCTATATAAATAAAGGTGACTTGACTTGACTTGACTTTAAAGTATGTTGATTTATGCACTCAGTACTTGGTCGTGGCTCAGCATCAGTGAGGTGTGGCATGGAAGCGGTCAGTCTGTGGCTCAGCATCAGTGAGGTGTGGTATGGAAGCGGTCAGTCTGTGGCTCAGCATCAGTGAGGTGTGGCATGGAAGCGGTCAGTCTGTGGCTCAGCATCAGTGAGGTGTGGCATGGAAGCGGTCAGTCTGTGGCTCAGCATCAGTGAGGTGTGGCATGGAAGGTCAGTCTGTGGCTCAGCATCAGTGAGGTGTGGCATGGAAGCGGTCAGTCTGTGGCTCAGCATCAGTGAGGTGTGGCATGGAAGCGTCAGTCTGTGGCTCAGCATCAGTGAGGTGTGGTATGGAAGCGGTCAGTCTGTGGCTCAGCATCAGTGAGGTGTGGCATGGAAGCGGTCAGTCTGTGGCTCAGCATCAGTGAGGTGTGGCATGGAAGCGGTCAGTCTGTGGCTCAGCATCAGTGAGGTGTGGCATGGAAGCGGTCAGTCTGTGGCTCAGCATCAGTGAGGTGTGGCATGGAAGCGGTCAGTCTGTGGCTCAGCATCAGTGAGTGTGGCATGGAAGCGGTCAGTCTGTGGCTCAGCATCAGTGAGGTGTGGCATGGAAGCGGTCAGTCTGTGGCTCAGCCCAGTGAGGTGTGGTATGGAAGCGGTCAGTCTGTGGCTCAGCATCAGTGAGGTGTGGCATGGAAGCGGTCAGTCTGTGGCTCAGCATCAGTGAGGTGCATCAGTGAGGTGTGGTATGGAAGCGGTCAGTCTGTGGCTCAGCATCAGTGAGGTGTGGCATGGAAGCGGTCAGTCTGTGGCTCAGCATCAGTGAGGTGTGGCATGAAGCGGTCAGTCTGTGGCTCAGCTTCAGTGAGGTGTGGCATGGAAGCGGTCAGTCTGTGGCTCAGCATCAGTGAGGTGTGGCATGGAAGCGGTCAGTCTGTGGCTCAGCATCAGTGAGGTGTGGCATGGAAGCGGTCAGTCTGTGGCTCAGCATCAGTGAGGTGTGGTATGGAAGCGGTCAGTCTGTGGCTCAGCATCAGTGAGGTGTGGCATGGAAGCGGTCAGTCTGTGGCTCAGCTGAAGAGCTATTGAGTCTTCAGCTCGTCTGTGATGTTGATCAACTGTTTCTCATCTTTCTCTTGAAAATATCTCATAGATTCCAAATGTGTTCAGGTCAGGCATGTTGGCTGGCCAATCAAGCACAGTAATATAATGATTAGGGATGTAACGACCGGTTTGACGATAAATCATGGTAAAATTCCCCACAGTTAGCATTACCGTTTCATATTTTAATTATCATTAAATCCATATTCGATTACCGCTATTTGAACAACTCATGATAAATAATAGTAATAGTAATTCGTTACATTTATATAGCGCTTTTCTAGGCACTCAAAGCGCTTTAAATAGAAGGGGGATCTCCTCATCCACTACCAGTGTGCAGCTGGACGATGTGACGACAGTCATATAGCGCCAGAACGCCCACCACACACCAGCTTACTGGTGGAGAGGAGACCGTGATGAAGCCAATCAGTGTATGGGGATGATTAGGAGGCCATGATGAAGGTCAATGGGGAAATTTGGCCAGAATACCGGGGTTACATCTCTACTCTTTTTCGAAGGACATCCTGGGATTTTTAATGACCACAGAGAGTCAGGACTTCGGTTTAACGTCTTCTCTGAAAGATGGTGCTTTTTGACAGAATAGTGTCCCCATCACTATACGGCTTTAGGAGGACACACACAGACCACAGGTTGAGCACCTCCTGCTGGCCTCACTAACACCTCTTCCAGAAGTAACCTAGTTTTCCCAGGAGGTCTCCCATCCAGGTACTGACCAGCTCAACCCTGCTTAGCTTCAGTGGGCAACCAGTCTTGGGCTGCAGGGTGATATGGCTGCTGGTATTTAAATAAATACTGTTCAGTATAAATCAAAGTTTTAAGTGACGGTCACAGCAGGCAGAGTTGTTTCATTTTCAGAAAAGCTGGGAGGATTTAAAAGAGTGCTAAGCCGCTAGGAATTATACAAATGAATATGTGAATTAATGAATTATATGAATGTACCTCTGAAGGTCTTCAGAAACGATTCGATGGCATTTTGTTTTCATCTTCACTCCATATAATACTAAAAGGAAGTGTTCTTAATCGCAACGCTGCATGTCCACGGAGTTCACGGGAAACAGCTGTAATTCAGCGTTTCCATATAAAGCGCCACCTGCTGTCAGAGAGTGGATTTACAGACTTACATTTACATTCAGCCTGTGTGCGGTTTCTGTCTCGCCAAAAATGACTGAATTTGTATGCCCTGCGGTAGATTAAAAACAATGGTTTCTATTTAAACAATTCAGATAAGCTATCTAGAATTATTTATGGAGCAGATAAACTACATATAATAATTTATTAATCATTTATCATTTTGACTTAACCCTTTTCTTTAAAAGCTAATATGTGAGGTTTATCTTTTTATAAAACTTCTTCAAAGCTTTATTTGAACATTTACATTAGATATTGGATGCAATTAAACTTTTTTCAGTCAAATTGTCATTTAAAATGTAACATCATTGGTCATTTTATTGTTTTAGTGATTATGCAAAGAAAAAGTTGTTTTATTTGTTGTTTGTTGATTTTTGAATATAAAACTGGTGAAGTGATTTATGTGTGTGTACTTTTTAAACATCTAAAGCACATTTTAGCAATACTTTGATAATACTGATAACCATGGTAATTTTGGTCACTATAATAGTGATAAATTCATACTGTTACATCCCTAATAACGGTCAGCATCCCTAAAACTGTGGGCAGGTGTTTAAGTCTTGCTGGAAATTAATTATAATGCATTTTTGTCGCTTGTGCATAAGAGTGAGAACCTACATTTAGATTTAATGCATTTCAATAAAACAAATAATAATGAAAATTTCTTTTTGCATATGTGATCATTCTTATGATTACTACTACTAACACCACTGCTACTACTGCTACTACTAATTATTATGAATAATAAAATGTTTTTCATCTGCTCCTTCTACTGGTTATAATTGAATGGTTAAAGAACAATCAATATAAAAAAACACCACATGATAAGTGACCTGAGATTTCAAGCAGTGTTAAGTTTTCTAAAATGTAAAAAAAAAAATGGTTACATAAAAAACTAAATAATAATAATAAATTATTTCCATCGGCCTAAAAAAATGTAAACACATGACCGTTCAAACTCTATAATTATAAATCATGCTGTTTTCATGACCTCATTTTAATTGAGAGATGGAATATTTTGCACAGAATATATACAAATATTTCACAAGACCAATGAAGGCTAAATATTAGTTAATAAAATACAGCATCAATATATACTGTATATTCACAGACATGAATGTGGATGATTTAACCTTAAACAATTTTTTTTACCTATACAGTACATATCAGGATCTCATTTGAATTAACATTTCATAGTGCAACATTTTCCCAGTTATATCCCCTCCATTTCTATTTTCTAAGAACAATGAAAACCTTCGGTTTCATTCTGAGGTTTGAATTGGATTTTACTTGCAACTTAAATTAGAATTGACCTCGACCCTGGTGTGTGATCTACTGTATTCCTCACACTGATGTATGTTCTCAGGCTTAACAGAGATTTAAATAATTCACTCGCACTTGCTGCCAAAACTGGATAACCAGCCTGCGGGCCTGAGAGGAGGAGCTGAGGAGAAGACAGGATGAGACAGAGGTGAGGAAGAGGAGAAGGAGGAGAGGAAGAGGAGGAAGGGAATCTTAATAGTGAGACAGTGATTGCTCAGTCTACATGCATAATTAAGAGCGTGACAGAGATTATAGAGGGGGTACTCTTAAATGACATATGTGACAGATTACAGCCTTGAATGAGAGGAGCAATAACGTCTTAATAAAATTCAGTGTTCATATGCATCTGGGTGTTGGCTGGGCCCTGGGCGTCAGAAGTTTTTTAACTTATGATTAGCTCGTTCACATATTAATTTTTGCAGCAACTAAAGATCTAAAAGGAACAACGACAGAATGCATTTAGCAATGCAGTACAGCCTTAAAAACAAGTGAAGTGCATATGCAAACTTTCCAGGGGTAAATTCACACGGCAGTTATGATGCATGAGGCACAAAATCCTTATTCATTAAAAATCATTGTCTTATTCAATAACCACCCATAATCTAGTTTAACCAGGTGATAAATGCACTGATATAACACTGCACTGTGAGGATTTAAATGAAGTCAATGTTATTTTGTTAAGCTGAAAACCCTCTTTTTGTGTAAATTAAGTCTGATTTATCGTTCATTCACAAAACTCTTTGCATTTGCTTACCACAGTTAACACGGCACTGTTTCTGCGCACAGAAAGCAGATGGTAAACAGTTTTATTTAAAAGAGATGTTTGTGCACAACTTCTATTTAACATGGCAGCAGTAAGTAATTGATGTTCAAATTAAGGATAAGAGCATTTATCGGTGCACATATTGACATGCATTATACAGTCAGCACAGCAGTACAGAGACAAATCATGTGCACTATGCCAGATTGTAGCAGTCTGCTGCGGTTACGGAGCCGATGAGACAAGAGGCGTGCAGATCCATTTGCAAGGCTTTTATTCAGGGACGTGGTCACTGACGCAAGCAAGGTTCATGCAATGGAAAACAGGTACAACACAGGCAAGACAGAGTATTCCTCGGGCAAGCGTGGGTCTTCGATCGGCGAACAGTATCCAACAGGGCAAGGCAGAGATATAATCCAGGTACTCGAGCAATAGCCCAAGCAAGGTGCAAACAGAGTCTGAAAAACCCAAGATACACTGGTAGGAGATCAGAAAACAGGAACCAAGGCAACACGAAATGACTAGACTTAGACTAGAGACGAGAGACGAGGCGAGGCGAGAGAGGCGAGAGGCGAGGCGAGGCGAGGCGAGGCAGAGACGAGACGAGACTAGAGACTAGAGACTAGAGACTAGAGACTAGGCTCCGTAGGCAGCTATCACTAGATGAATGATAAACGCTAGAACAACTCTACGATCTGAAAGAGGAAGTCCGAGGCTTATAAAGTGTCTGAATGGATTCAGCTGTATGTGTAATCAGTGCATTCAGCTGTGTGTGAAATCAGTGCATTCAGCTGTGTGTGAAATCAGTGCAATGGATCATGGGAAATGTAGTCCTGAGTGACATGTAAAAGTCTGTGTGGTGTGCGAGCCAATGTGAAGAGAAGAAGACATCTGGTGGCGAGCAAATGGAAGTACATGGACAGGATTCGTGACAGCTACCATTTTAGTATTGAATGACAGCTGTGTCATTTTAGTATTATTTATGTACTGTTATAGAATTTATTAATATTTTGGATTGCTTTCATTTTAATTTTAATTTTAGATTGAGTAATTTAAGAATGTTGTGTTTTGTCCTTTTTATTAGTATTATAAGTCTTTCTATTTAGCTTTCATTTATTTTTTATAGCGAAGACAATATGAATTTTTGTATTAATTTCTAAGTTTTTTAGGTTTAATATTTCATGCAGTATTTTTATTTTATTCCAGTTTTATTTCAGTTAATAAAAGACAATATTGAATAATTCCAGTATATTCAGGGCACAGCACGGTTGTCATAGGTTTACCGTGAATTGACAAAGAGGAAGCAGTTCTCTTATTATAACATTTGAATTCTGTGTAAATGTCATTTCAATTTATTTATTTTTATTTTTATTTTTTTTAAGAAGAAAAAAAAGAGTCGAACAGTTTTAGTTAATGATTACAACACTGATCCTCCCTAAACTAGAACTCAGAATCAAGCTAAAAGATAATGAAGGGCTCCATGAAAACTGCAATCAGCATTGATTTTGTGGGTGCACTTGGGCCGTTACTTGATTTGCATAAGTCCTTTATTGAATTGAGCACTAAAAACAATGCATACAGCACATGTAAATAAATTATGATGTCACTGGGCACACAATTCATTCTTTGTGAATCCCTCCCTCTGTCTTTTCAGCTTAAATTACTTACTGCACAACATCTCATCGTTTTTCTCAGCCATCAAACTACACTTAACATCTATGGTTTTACATCAAAGAGCCTTAATCTGATGCTATAGTACAGTTTGCACTTGAATAACATGCTCTGCTGATTCATAAAGATGATAGTGTTTCTGGACTGGAGTTTGAACATTTGTCATGTATTCCTACAGAGAAAATATCCAGAGCCTGTTAACTTTGGCTATTGCCGTCAGGCTGGTCATAATTAGATCAGAAAATGACACATGCAAGTGCTATGAATAGTAATGAGGGTTAGGCCATCTGCATTGGCAACTACGCAGTGTTTAAAACTGTTGTAGCAAATTTTGTTCTCATTAAAAAGCCCCAGATGACCAGCTTTGATTTTCCCACAACAATGCCTATGATGGTATTAACGCACAAACTATCGCTTGCACTGTATCCACAGAGAAAAAAAGCCTGGAAAATATGCAGCGTTATTCCACACAGAGGTATCATTCACAGCAAATGCTCTGTTTTTCATTTTAGGGGACACATTGGCCCTTGATTGCAGAACTGATTTTTTTAATGTCATGCCAGCAGTATGCAAATGAAGCGTTTTGTGTACTGTATGGCCGTCAAAAGGCTCAAGCCAGATTGTTCGCAATCTGCTGTCCATTTCACCAACTGTCCATCTCATGCTGAAAACCAAACCAGAACATCCTGTAACCATCCACCAGGACCAATCCAATCTCTTCACAACATATTGCAATGAGCCGTTGAATAAATAGACTGTGGGACAACTCGCCTGAAGCATTTCAGCCACGCTGACAGAGATGGAGAGAGAGAGAGAGAGGAAAAATAAACAGGAACAAGTGACACCCGCAGCTCATATTTAGACCCACCTCAGGGCGTCTCTTCACTTTGGTCAAGGCGGCACAATGACAGCAACAACTGCAGTTTATCAAATCCTTCAAGGCTAGAATCACAGTCGACGGATAAGTGACAGAATACGCCATGACACACTTAACGTCAGTCCACTTGTGGAACTGGAGCCAAGGATTTAGTGAGCTCAGACCGTCTGTCGGCTGTACTGCATACGTGGAAGCTTATTCACTTATCTGTTTCACAGCAAGGACTGAAACAGTCCCTCGGTTCACTCCATGTCTTATTCATAACACCCATAACAACCATACCTCTTCCCCCTACACTTCCTGTAGCTTATGGGATGGAAATCATATTAATACAGATCAAAAGTTAAAGCACTTATCCACTTTCTAAATGTTGGGCCTGTTATGTGATCACATGTGCGTGTGCCAGCGTGTTAGACAGAAAGAGCAGGATACAGAGGGGGTGTCCTGATTTAGCATTTTAAATAAGCAACTTTTGCTGCATTCAAGCTATATATTTGATCAAAGTAGTCAAATCTATCAGCATGGCTTAAATCCAAGGCTAAACTGTGACTGGCCAGTAGGTGAGAATCACACTTTTTACTCCAATGATGTTTCTCAGCAAGGGTTTATTTATGAAAGTCAATTTATGAAAGATGCTTTAAATTCTTGAGTACAACAAAGCTATTGAGCACGGTTTATATAGAAACTTTCTTTAACATAAATTACAAAATGATTCATGAAATGGCAAAAGGTAATATTTATTAAGCTCAGATGAGCTTTATTTGTCACATACACAATTATACAGAGTATAATGAGGAGTGACATGTGTTCTCTGCATTTAACCCATCCAAGTGCACACACACCTGGAGCAGTGGGCAGGTCCATTGGGGAGCAGTTGGGGGTTCGGTGCCATGCTCAAGGGTCTCTCCTCAGTCGTGGACAATTCCTGCCGGAGCCGAGATTCGAACCCACAACTTCGAGTTACAAGTCTGATGCTCTATCCATTAGAGCCACGACTGCCCCACGATTATTTGTAATATACAAATAATATTAGGCCATTTATTTGTCTAATTGACACAAAATTAAATGTATAAAGTTACAGCATTTAAAGCAATGTGCCTAAATATACACTTCCTTTCAAAAGTTTGGGGCTGGTAAGATGTTCAATGTTTTTGAAAGAATGAATTCTCAAGTTCTTTCCCTCAGGCTATCAGACAATGAACAGAAAAAAAACTAATACACCCTACAGCACACTCCCACTTTACAATATGCCATGCACTGCACACAGTTCAACTGGACTACACACACACACTACACAAACACAACAATCTATCTGCTACCACTGGATACCATGCAATGCACATCCATGACATTGCGTATCCGGCCTATGTAAAATCTGCTGCAACTTTTTTTCGCATACTATTGTGTGTATATATGTGTACATAATGTAAAATGTGTACATACTGTGCATAGTGTGTATTGATAATTGCAAGTATGTCTTAAATAGTACACTGTGTGTACTGAGTATATGTATGTGTATTCTGCACATTGTCTTCTCGATAAGTCTGTAAGTATGTACTGTCTATATGTAAATAGTTTCTGCACTGTCTGGAGCACGCTCTCAAGAATTTCACTCACCAAAGCACACGTGCTGTGGTGATGTGACAATAAAAGTGATTTGATTTGATATTTACCAAGGGTGCCAATATTTTAATGAGCAGCACTGTAAGAGGAACAGACAGTTTGGTACATAGCTAAGCTTCAAGTGTAAGGTAGATCACAAGCTAGACCAGTTGAGAAATGAAGAAGAGAAAAACTAAATGTTAGCTCATTTTAGCTAAATCAACAAACTAAGTGCAGTGTACTGTGATTCAGGGGAACATTTTAAGGCAATGTTAAATAAATTGTATAGTTATGCCTCATGTCTTGCTACAACATAAGACACTTGAGTAAAATAAAAGCCTGGACATGCCACTGCCACAAGAAAATGATCCAGGTTGAAATGATGCAAGCCTACAGCTATACAATGTGAATCCATGCATGTTTATATCTCATTGAGAGAGGGTGAACACATATGGGTGTGTGTTTGTGTATGTGTGTGTTATAACTAGGAGAAACCATATGAGGTCAGAGAGTGTATCCCACAGTCCTCTGCTCCTTACAAACCTCTCTGTAATGGTCTGTTTTTAATGCTAAGTCAACACTGGCAGAAATGTTCCCTGTCTGAGTAAAATACCTCTCCTGTCTGAGCCCTGAGTCCCGCTCTGTCCTCAAAATACACTTTCCTTTAGCCGTCATTGTGCACATCTCAAAATAAAGAATCTGTGTTTATACTAGACAAAAAACACTCCTTTAGTCTCCCTGAGGTTTCTGGCTAACACGGGTCTCTTATTAAAGCTCTTTGCCGTACTAATGCGATCCCCGTGAGCCCCGGGCCGCTTCACGCAGGCAGCTAGCAATCCAGCATCCGTTCAGATATACGACTCAGAAATGTTACTGACCCCACCCAGCCAAATCCTTTATTTTTCCACTTTCCACATGCCAGAGAAATGCAGTCATGCAGACACCCCTACTGCAGGTTTGGGTGATTGTAAATGCACATGTTGGGAGAAAGAAAGAGAAGGAGTCAGAGTAGAGATGGCTTCTCTAATTGAGCAGAACGATTTGTGGCTGGCTTGTGCTCACTGAATCTCTCAGCCATGATGTGGACACTTGAGTTGAAGTCTTTTTCGGGGTTGTCTTTGAGATTCTTAGATAAAATATTATATTTCCTGAGGGGGATCTCTGGTTTCTCAGCTGAAGTCTACAGACGAGCACATTTAATAGAGGAAGGATCTTATATTACACACATAATGGAGGGATTTGTGTTCAATGAACAGCTGTCATTGTAAAGAGCAGAAATGTACAAATAAAAACACATTTTTCATCAAGGATGCATTAAAGCTGATACAAAGTCACAGTAAAGATATTTACATTTACATTTATGCTTTTAGCAGATGCTTTTATCCAAAGCGACTTACATTTCAGGTCATACATTTTTGTCAGTATGTTTATTTATATATATGTTTATTTTTATAATGTTTCAAAATATAAACATTCATATTTCACACAAATTCTGTCTTTTTTAACTTTTTACTAGTCCAGAAATTATTTTTTCACAGTTTCCACAAAAATATTAAGCAGCACACACATATTATAATAGGAAATAATAATAATGTTACTCGAGCTCCAAATCATCAAATTAGAAGGATTTCTAAAAGACCACGTCACACTGAAGACTGCTGAACAATCAGCTTTGCCATCACATAAATAAATTACATTTTAAAATATATTAAAATAGAAAAATATTTTAAATTGTAAAAATATGTGCGATATGTTTTTGATCAAATAAATGCAGCTTTGGTGAGCTTAAGAAAATTAAGAAGATATATTGTATTGAAATTAGTGCTGTCAAATGATTAATCGCATCCAAAATAAAAGTTTAGGTTTACATAATATATGAGTGTATTGTGTACATTTATTATGTATTTACATAAATACACACACATACAGCATTTAAGAAAACATTTACATGTATCCTTTATATTTAGATTCATGTTAATTTATAATAAATATAAAATATATGCACAACATTTTTCTTAAATTCATACATTGGGATTAATTGTTTGACAGCACTAATTTAAACATATTCGAGCTGTTTTTGTTCATAAAAGGAAAGTCAAAGCAGTTGAAACAACATTGAGAGAAATGCACACAGTGTTGGTAAATGGCAGAGTTTAATGTACAAAAGGCAATGTCTATGCAGTTTCATACTTTCTGGCCAAATCATGAGATCCAGTATAATGACCAGTTTTTTAGAAGAACTTTATAAGTAGTATGTAAGCATTACAATGCAGTATTCTGTTCACAGTTTCCTCTGCTGGTTTTATTTAAAAGACAAGAACGTGACCTGCAGACCAAAAGTCCCAAAAACAATGCTTCTCTGATTACGTAACATACGGTGGTTATGAATAACGCAGTGAGCATCTCCCCGTCTAGACAACAGTACAGCTCATCCTAAAACATGAGATGTAGCTTCTTCTCTGTGTTTTCTTCTAGCTGTCCCCGACTGAAAACAATACAAAAATATAATAAAATAAGGCCAACAGCAAGCCTACGTTTGCCTTGGGGAATATAACCCCAGCTCAACCCACTCCATTTATAAAAGCCATCTATTATCAAATAAAGAGATATGTAAAGATACGTGATGTCCCTCTCTGTTAGTTCTGGAGTGAAGTAGACCCCTCATGGAGAATTAATCTGAGCTCAAATGGCAGAAAGTTTCCAAAAGCTTAATTAGTTTGGATTAAGACAGAGGAAATGGGACAAGCATTATTAAATCTACCCCACGGCTATTGTCTGGCCTTGTTATAAACCCAGAGGGATGTTTGGAACAAATCCATTATCGTCCTCGTTTCATATTCCGCCGCTGTGTTGGAAATGTTCCTCAATGGAATTTTAATACCTATATATCAAAGCTATTTTAAATTTCGCTCTGGTCCATTAAATACATTCTTCCATGTTTACAAATGAAATCATTCTGAAGTGAATGGTTAGTGTTGTGAGAGAGGCGAACAGAGAGTCAAGCTACTGTTTTAAAGAGACAGTGCACACCAAAATGTACTTTATCATTATTTACTTACCAGCATGTCATTATTAAAACTCTTAACAGCACTCAGATTGTATTTGTGCTTTCACTCCACTCTTAAAGTCAATGTAACAGAAAAGAAAATGCAAAGAAAAACAGTACTTTTTGTAAAAGAGTTAATTTTTTTAAAACATATCTTTGCTGTTACATACCACTGCTATGGGTGTGTGTGCACTTGGATGGGTTAAATACAGAGAACACATTTCACTGCAGGTTATACTCTGTAGAATTGTGTATGTGACAAATAAAGCTCATCTGAGCTTAATAATAATTATTGTTATTATATTACATTCCTGCATAGTTGACAACATTTTGTTGCACTTGCTGTCCTGCTGCAAAACATCAGGCCATACATGACAAGGTGACTGAGTGTGAGATATTTCGCTAACAAACTGATCACGCCAGAGGAAAAGCATGAGACCTTTATCATGTCTGGTCTTTCAATATCACCTCAGTGAGATTTTATATTTTATGCACGTGCAGTGTAATGATTTGAACATTTGAATGATTTGAAAAGAACATTTTCTGATGTTTCAATCTGGGTGAGAAACATTTGGAAAATGTAAGTGAACATTTTGAAATGAAAATTCAAGTGAAAATGTAAAAAGTAAGGCGGGCACTTTGTTCAATCCATCAGTTTTTGACTGGATGAAGGCAGATCTGCATGTGAGCTTGACTATAAGAAAAAGAAAGGGTTTGAGGACAAAATGATTGGAAAAGTCCAGAGACAAGTCTGTTATTTCAACCAAAGATCAAGTTATGACATTTCAACTCAAAATTACAATATAATTAAAAACAAATTAAACATGCATGGCTGATTTGTTCTTAATAAAATCAATAAGAAGCATTTAGAAACAGATGGAGTGAATTTCCATTTCATGCCGATGTTGTACATTTCAACATTGAAATGTATTGTAATCGCAACATTTGGTATATCTTTGTTTCAAAACCTGGCAAAATGAGTCCTGAGGATGCCTGTTTAGCTTATAATGTCAAAACTCTCCAATGTACAGCCACAATAATCCAGGTAAAATAAATAAAACTGGTATCCCTGAACAATAAGACCATCTCTGCTTACATTTCTGTGTGTTCATCACATAAACCATAGCATATGACCTCTGAGGACTTTAGTGTACTCATATGGACCACTTTCATGGTCCTTTTCAACTATTCCTCCTCCTACACATGCAGTAGTGTCCAGCCAAGGGTATACGGGAGACCCGTATGAACGAGAGCGAGGAGGGGCAGCGGTGAGCTATCTGTGAAGAATAAGAGCATCAGCTGTACTGGCAGTTTGATGAATGATGGGGAGAGGGAGGAGCGGCCTGCTGAGATGCCTGGATGAAAGGGAGCCAAATTACCTCAGCAAATCACATGTCTGTCAGGAATTATTTACTGACGGCTGTAACGGGTGGAAACAGGACACGTCTGAGGCGCTGTTTAACGACACACAGGTGGCTGACGTTACAGCAGGTAGAGACGGTGGGCTGTTTATCTCTGATCGGTCACCTTACTCTGACAGGCTGTCTGTGAAGACAAGTACAGAATCACAGACTTACTCCAGAAGAAATGTGTCAAAAACAATGTCCACTTAAACATTTCAGATGAAGAGCTTTATTTATTGGCACTTCGGATCAGTTAGCAATGGATGTTTTAAAGCTGTGGTTCTGGATTTGAAGATTCAAATCTTACACTGGACATCAAGACAACCTAAAACAGAATCAAAATAGCTTTTGTAAAAATATTAAAACAAATTCACTCTGCTGTATAACATTCCTGTGGCTCAGTGGTAGAGCATTGTGTTAGCAGCGCAAAGGTTGTGGGTTCGATTCCCAGGGAACACATGTACTGACAATACAAATGTATAACCTGAATGCACTGTAAGTCGCTTTAGATAAAAGCGTCTGCTAAATGTAAAATGCTGTATAACAACTGCCTATAATAAAATGCATATATATATAAATTATATATAAGAAACACAAATGTTGTAGACTGAAGCCTTTGTTTATTATATCCACACTTTTTCATTATAATTATAATAAACGTTGCTGTATAAATAAAAATACATTTGCAAAGTGAACTACATTACAAATTCTTTGTCACAGTTATTTCACAATTTCACTGCAGATATTTATTTAATTATTTTTATCTTCCCATTATGTTTTTTAAATGTGCGTTTTGCTCAGTTTATACTGGGTCTCTCTGCTTTCAAACAGCCTCTAAATACATTTGGGAAGTGAATTATTATGTGCTTTATAATCACATGCAATTTACAATTATATTAAAAACATTTATCCTTGCATGTTGCAATTTTTTTTTTTTTTTTATTGACTTAAATCAAAATGTCTTTCCAGTAAATTGATAGTTTTTTTCTTTGCTGACGTATGAATGAAAATGAAAGTGACGTGACGCACGGCCAAGTAAGGTGACCCATACTCGAAATTCCTGCTCTGCATTTACCCATCCAAAGTGCACACACACAGCGTTGAACACATACACACACACACACACACACACACACACACAGCAGTGAACACACACACACTATGAACACACACACACACACACACACACACACACACACACACAGCAGTAAACGCACACACAGCAGTGAACACACACACACGCACAGCAGTGAACACACGCACAGCAGGGAACACACACACAGCAGGGAACACACACACAGCAGGGAACACACACACAGCAGGGAACACACACAGCAGGGAACACACACACACAGCAGGGAACACACACACACACACACACACAGCAGTGAACACACACACACACAGCAGTGAACACACACACACACACACACACACACACAGCAGTGAACACACACACACACACACACACACACACACACACACACACACACAGCAGTGAACACACACACACAGCAGTGAACACACACACACACACACACACACACACACACACACACACACACACACACACACACACACACAGCAGTGAACACACACACTATGAACACACACCCGGAGCAGTGGGCAGCCATTTATGCTGTGGCGCCCGGGGAGCAGTTGGGGGTTCGGTGTCTTGCTCAAGGGCACCTCAGTCGTGGTATTGAGGTGGAGAGAGCGCTGTACATTCACTCCCCCCACCTACAATCCCTGCTGGACCAAGACTCGAACTAGCAAACCTTTCGATTAAAAGTCCAACTCTCTAACCATTAGGCCATGACTTCCCCATGCTGGACCTCTTCAGTCATTAATTAAACTCTGCATCTTTCTTACAATCAACTGTAAACTCGCATTTAGATCGGTCTCAAGCCAATCAAAACTAATGGATAGAACTAAATCTACATCTTATACTACATCTTTTTCTTATTTTATCAAGCAAGTTCACTCTGGAGCACACCAGAACATGCAAGAGAAGATCTAGTGCTACTATTGTTGCTTTGCGGCTTTAAATAATGAAATGCATTAATATTAGCATAAACAGCATAGGTAAAAATCTAAAATTATTGCACAAGAATAGAAATGCAACACTTAACCGCCAAACTCCCACATCAAACAGACTCGCTTCACATGAATTCAGATCTCGCTTAGTGTGATGATATGCGACCTCCCTTCCCTCTCATCCTGCCTGTCTCTCCCTGAGGTCCCAGAGAACCCGCTAGAGTGGATTGGAAGATCAAAAAGCAGGTAAAAATCCCTTTTATCTTGGGAACGACACTCTAAAGGGGCAATTAAAAGAACACCGTGTGAAGACACAGACTTTGATGGAGACATGATTAGGAGATTCTTATATCATTTTATCGCAAAATAAAAACAAATACAAGAAATCAAGTATCTTTTTTGACTCTTCATAGTTTTAGCATTATTGTTATTGCATATTTTACCACAAATTCTGCAATGCAATATGTATGTATGCATGCATGCATGCATGCATACATACATACACTCACCGGCCACTTTATTAGGTACACCTGTTCAATTGCTTGGTAACACAAATGCTAATCAGCCAATCACATAGCAGCAACTCAATGCATTTAGTCATCTAGATGTGGTGAAGACGACTTGCTGAAGTTCAAACCGAGCATCAGAACGGGGAAGAAAGGGGATTTAAGAGACTCTGAACGTGGAATGGTTGTTGGTGCCAGACGGACTGGTCTGAGTATTTCACAAAGTGCTGATCTACTGGGATTTTCACACTCAACCATCTCCAGGTTTACAGAGAATGGTCTGAAAAAGAGAAAATATCCAGTGAGCGGCAGTTGTGTGGACGAAAATGTCTTGTTGATGTCAGAGGTCAGAGGAGAATGGACAGACTGGTTAGAGATGATAGAAAGACAACAGTAACTCAAATAACCACTCGTTACAACCAAGATCTGCAGAATACCATCTCTGAACACACAACACGTCGAACCCTGAAGCAGATGGGCTCCAGCAGCAGAAGACCACACCGGGTGCCGCTCCGGTCAGATAAGAACAGCACACGGAGGATACAATTCACACAGACTCACCAAAACTGGACAATAGAAGATTGGAAACACGTTGCCTGGTCTGATGAGTCTTGATTTCTGCAGCGACATTCAGATGTAGGGTCAGAATTTGGTGTAAAGAACATGAAAGCATGGATCCATCCTGCCTTGTCTCAACGGTTCAGGCTGCTGCTGGTGGTGTAATGATGTGGGGGATATTTTCTTGGCACACTTAGTATCAATTGAGCATCGTTTAAACACCACAGTCTACCTGAGTATTGTTGCTGACCATGTCCATCCCTTTATGACTACAGTGTACCATCTTCTGATGTACTTCCAGCAGGATAATGCATCATGTCACAAAGCTCAAATCATCTCAGACTGGTTTCGTGAACATGACAATGAGTTCACTTTACTCAAATGTTCTCCACAGTCACCAGATCTCAATCCAATAGAGCAGCTTTGGGATGTGGTGGAACGAGAGATTCACATCATGGATGTGCAGACGACAAATCTGCAGCAACTGCGTGATGCTATCATGACAATATGAACCAAAATCTCTGAGGAATGTTTCCAACACCTTGTTGAATCTATGCCACGAAGAATTAACGCAGTTCTGAAGATAAAAGGGGGTCCAACCCGGTACTAGCAAGGAGTACCTAATAAAGTGGCCAGTGAGTGTACATATGCCACAGCATACTAACAATATTTATAATTTAATTATAATTAGAAAGGCTTAATTTTATATACACATACCTAAAAAGGGTATTTTTAATTAGAGTAAGCTTTTAAATGGCTTTAATGCAGATTTCGGAGTTCAACACAACTCACTCTCGTCTAATGAGCTCAATTTAAGCTGTGCTTAAACTTGTTAGCCTTTGCCGGGTAGCAATGGCAGTCTCAGATCACGGTGTCAACACATGCACTCCTGCACACGTTTGATTACACACAAGCACAGGTAGACTCATACACACGGTTAACATAAAATGTCTCTCTCCTTTCTAATTGCATCCTGTGATTAGAAATTTCACAAAAGCCTATAGAGAAGAGAAACTGACAAAGCTGTTAGAAAACAAGAGCTCAAGTGCGAATACCTTCACAATTTATTCACGTCTCTTCGAAGCCCTTGGGCTGATTATTACTGTAAACGGAGTTTAACAGATGTAAACAACCTGACACATTTCACAAAGAAATCCATATTGGAAATGTCATCAACTTTTGCTGTCAGCACAAAGGTCTGTAACAACAAAGTACGATCCAGTTATCATGCCTAAACTCCCCTGAATGTTTAGCATTACATATTTACTGTATGTCACAATGCAACTTTTAACTGTGCGACTTCTGTCCATCCTTCTATTGCTACAGCCATATTCAAAACCCGGATGTGTATAGCAGCAGGGTTTGAGTTATCAGAGAGGTGGGACAGCCCGAATCACCCCAAAGTGAAACCAGAACAACGCGTTTTTGCCCCAAAGCATATCGCTTTACATATAAGTACATACGTTTCAACAGCGTTATCAAACTATGATTCAGTAACCACAGTACTTAGACTGCAAGTGTGTCACTTGCGACTAAATAGATGCTTGCAAACAGAAGTGTTCGTCTGAGAAGGTAACCATAGCAACAGTATACTGCTCGAGCATTTCTGTTAGTAGCAGTGTTGGACAAAACATGACATGATGTGTCTCACACACGCACGCACGCACGCACGCGCACGCACGCACGCTCACACATAAATATAAAATAGAAATAGAATAGACAGTGATCGTGTTAGAGGCTAGTATATGTGTAGATGGAAGAGATGTACACACACACACTGGCCACTTTATTAGGTACTCCTTGCTAGTACCGGGTTGGACCCCCTTTATCTTCAGAACTGTCTTAATTATTCAAGGCATAGATTCAACAAGGTGTTGGAAACATTCCTCAGAGATGTTGGTCATATTGTCATGATAGCATCACGCAGTTGCTGCAGATTTGTCGTCTGCACATCCATGATGTGAATCTCTCGTTCCACCACATCCCAAAGGTGCTCTATTGGATTGAGATCTGGTGACTGTGGAGGTCATTTGAGTAAAGTGAACTCATTGTCATGTTCAAGAAACCAGTCTGAGATGATTTGATCTTTGTGACATGGTGCATTATCCTGCTGGAAGTACATCAGAAGATGGTACACTGTAGTCATAAAGGGATGGACATGGTCAGCAACAATACTCAGGTAGACTGTGGTGTTTAAACGATGCTCAATTGGTACTAAGTGTGCCAAGAAAATACCCCCCACACCATTACCACCAGCAGCCTGAACCGTTGAGACAAGGCAGGATGGATCCATGCCTTCATGTTCTTTACACCAAATTCTGACCCTACATCTGAATGTTGCAGCAGAAATCAAAACTCATCAGACCCGGCAACGTTTTTCCAATCTTCTATTGTCCAGTTTTGGTGAGTCTGTGTGAAATCCGTTTCCGGTTCTTAGCTGAATCGAGTGGCCAGCTCATGAAAAATGGGGGCAAAAACAAAAGTGTTGCATTTATAATTTTGTTCACATATATATATATATATATATATATATATATATATATATACACACACACACACACTAACACACCTCTTCCATATCAGTTATGCCACTTAATATTTTTGAGGATACCATGTTGCATTTTTTAAAGGTTTCTTTGATAGAAAGTTCACAAACATTAATAAAACAGGTGGTGTATATATTTTTAACTGGGCTTGAGGACTGCATGTAACAAACGCCAACAGACAGCATCCTGAAAATAATTAACTCTTTTTAAATCCATTTAAACATGTCAACACCTGAGAAAGTCATTGCATAATTTGCAGACTGCCACATAGAGATTTAGCATGGTAAGAGAGGGCCATCTCATTTCATGCCGCTACAAACAGGCCTTCCATTTCCCAAGCAACATGATGTCTGACTCAAACCTAATAAAACTGTGCAGCTCCTCTGAATGTGAGTAAAAGGCACGGATTTATGCTCATTTCCTCTTATATGATCTTCTTGTCCGCTGAGACATCTTATTTTTAAGAGCGGTGATTGCATTACATTCCACTTCACCATATTCCTGTGCCTGCTTTTGTCTACTGAAAATTCTGCTCTGAGAGATCCTGTTCGTCTGAACACATTCATGCATTCATGACACCGGCGGCGCCAGAATCAGAAGCAAAAGAAATCATGGTTGAGAAACGACTTCTATCGCTCAAAGGTCAGACTAATATTCATAAAGCACAGGAAGGCCAAAAGGAAAGAACCACTATAAATTAGATCTATTTAATATTTCAATTGCTTTTCCTTGACAGCAATAAGATTGAGTTTTATACGTATCAGTTTATTTTTCTATAAAAAAGACCCTCTTAATCTCACATCTCCTCCTTTAGATACCAAAGTCTGATATTTTAATATGACCTCCAACATTTTTCATCAAATTCTTCCAAGACCAAATTATCTGAGCTGTGCTCTTATTCATTTTTACAGATCTTTTATCTCTGCAAAGGATAAAAATGATACTGAAATGAAGAACTCCATTACACCTCCTGATCTACGAAAGAGTAACCTTTGAGCGGTAACATTCTTCTCAGCAGGGATGCTAAACCAGACCAAGGTGACAATTGTGAATGTAGTATTAGGAACGGCAGAAAAGTTCACGCTTCTACTGCAGGAAAAGCACTGTAAAATGTAATTAGGTGTGATTTTCCATGTCATGGAGCATTGTGGTTAAAAGCCAAAGTTACTAACAGTAGACTTCTACTGCCACCTGGTGGTTTAATTGCATAATTGCATTATTGCATAATGTCTGACTTTTGCAGTAAATCCAGGGTATAATCACAAATTTGATGTTTAATGACATGTTAGAGGATTAGTAAACCCACATCTACCTAACATTTCTCTTGCCATGCTTATTTATTATTATTATTATTAATAATGCATGCAACATTTAAGGTTAAGTAGTATTCAAGACACCTCTTTTAAACAGCAGTTGGACTATGCTAATGTCTCTAAATGTTGGTAAATAACACGATAATGTTGTCTCATGAGAGTATCTCCTCAGCAGAGGCGTCAGCCAGTAATTTATTTTCTGATACTGTGAGTGTCGACTCTGAAGGTTACACCGCACACTCTCATTAATGAAGGATTAGTGCTCTTTTGAAGTCTATGATTCAAATCCATGTCGGGGCAACATGTTCCACAAAGACAAAGCTGTTGCCTGCATTTCCATAAAATCTGTGTTTGTTGTTCATTGGAGAGTCTCGGGAGAAGCTCTCAAATATTCAAAGCTAATGGTGGAGCGGTGGTGAAATATTTCAGGAACCCAAGAGAGGTACTTATCAGAGAGTGGACTGCAATTTAAACAAAACAACAGCATTGTTTAAAGGTTTTGTGGCTCCAAGGCCTTCTACTAGTGTACTCCTAAAACATAAATAAACATTTTTCTCTTCCAGGATGAAAGACAGACTAGAAAGTCTCACCTGAGCCAAAAGAAGTTCCTCATGCAGTTTTCTGTAAGATTTCCATCTCAGTGCAAGTTGTTTGGCTCGTCCCCACAAAACTCTCTCTTCTCTGAGCTGTAACGTGAAAGGCAGCTAGTTAATGTTATCACATTGGAATAAAACTTACTGCTCACACAGTGTGTAACAACATCCCAAAAAAAGGTTTTTGTTCTTTTATGAGATTTTTCCCACCTTGTCACACTTTATCCCAGGTTTTCCCGGCCTACAAAAATGCTTATTAACCTCTTGGTGTACTATGTTACTATCATCGATTTTTATCAACTTGTTTTCTTTCAGTTAGCACAGGTTTAGTATTTCTTTTGGAACAGATTGATCTTAGGCCTAATCGATTCAATTGCACATTGACACAGTTATCCACAAAGGTGCATAAACTTAGATCAGTGGTTCTCAAACCTCTCCATGAAGTACCCCAGCACAGTCTCCTTATATCTGACACACCCACTTCAGGTCATGCAGTCTCCACTAATGAGCTGATGAGTTGAATCAGGTGTGATAGATGAGAGAGACACACAAGATGTGCAGGGCTGGGGGTACTTCATGGAGAGGTTTGAGAACCACTGACTAATTGCTAATTGTGCTAATTGAACGAAAATAAGCAGACAAAAACACTATTATACCATAATATCAGATTTTCAAGCATTTTTTTAAAAGGCCACCAAACTGGAAAAATCACAAATCAGGTAAATCATTTTCAGCACAGTACAAAGGTTAAAGTCAGCATGAAATGAATACTCATAACTTTCTAAATGCATGTAACATATCCTATTGTGAACAATTTTGAGATTGAGGATTTAAGTCAAGAAGTTATTATGGAACTAAATGATCTGTTACTACTTCCATTTTAGTGCCACTTAAACACTTTTTCTAATATCTAATATTAATTAAAAAAAATTGCTAATACATTTTCTGATTTATTTATTTGATCTTTTTTTAGCAGTGTCGTACGATGTTCTTGTTTGATATATAAAAGCACGTTGCACTTGCTTACTGACTTACAGTACTCATATCTCTGCTTGGCTTCCTTCCTGTGCTCTTACAAGAAAATGTAGCATAACTACTTCATTTCCTCAAATAGCACTTCAATCACTCAAATCAAGATGTTCAGGGTGCAGACCGCAGATAAAAACAAAAACTCATCTGGCAACAGTATTTTACCACAGCTTGTGATTTCACAATTACCTCGCAAAGAGAGTTTATGATCTCATTTGAGTTGCTAATGTACCCCCTCCTTCCCACCTCTTTCTGTTATCTCAGGGGGAAAACAAATATTTTGTACACAGGCCAGTTATTATTCCATATTTACAATGTTTCATTTGAATGCCAAGCGAAATGTGGCCAGTTGAACCATATGTAGATTTAATTACACTCCTATCTTGGTGGCTGATTCCCACTCTGCCTTCGCACAGGATTATTAATACAGACGGTATAACAAAGGTCAAAAAATGGCTGTTTCTTACCTTCTGTTTCTCTGAACAAGTTCTATGATGCTTTAATGCTGATGGAAATCGAGATTTATTAAATTAAAGAGCTTTTGGCTATTACTCTTTGGGTTTTATATAAATATTGTTTAAGTCTTTTTACGATTGGTCACAGTGTATATTCACATTTATCTTTGTGCTAGTATGAATCCAAACATCATGTTTTCTCTAATCAGCTGTCCATCCACAAGTGTTACAGTAAACTGTGAGACACTGCATAAAATAAAAAAGTTAATGGAAATACTAAAAAATACCAATATAATTTACAAAATACATTTTAGGTAATTTACATTTATGCATTTAGCAGACGCTTTTATCCAAAGCGACTTACAGGTTATACATTTATTCTCAGTATGTGTGTTCCCTGGGAATTGAACCCACGATGCAATGCTCTACCGCTGAGCCACAGGAACACACAGCCTTACCTTGGCATTGCTATACGGCCTTGGTCCATCAGGGACAAGAATTGGTGCGAATAACACTTCTGGACCAATCTCAATCAAAGACGATCATGGCTTGGGGAAATGACGCACCTCGTCATGTTATGTCTCTTACACAGTAAATTCCCCAGTGTTAAATCAGCACTGCTTGGTGTACATATGGGAACCAGTTCCCGGGAAATTTACTCTGTACACTGTGAATACAGGGCGACTGAGTCATGACAATTGTTGCCTGTGAGCTATTAGATAAAGTAAACTGTTTGGTGTTTCTTTCCCTCTGTCCATCCGGTCCACCGAGCTCGACTTGAACATTTCATCTCCACTCAGCAGCAGCCGTCCCCATTAGCCAGCATCTGAGCTCCGAGGTCATTTGATTTGCAGTCCACTCTGGTGGAGCTAATGTTTTCTAGATGGCCTTATAAAACGCACATCGCTCGTGGCTCCGTTACCGTGGATACCCACGGTCCCCGATATGTCACTCACTCCTGCTTCGGCTTCACGGAGCAGCCTGACAAAACAACCTTTGGAAATGTCAACATGTTAAAGCTGCATGGTTCTTGACGAGCAAGGCCAGGTGTGTCAAACACCATTATCTTTAATCCTATTTGCTGTGAATCTTCACTTGGAAGAACGCATATCTGTCTCAGCTCATCAGCTATGCTTTGTGCAGGTCTCTGTTTTGCAGGAGACCTTTTCTGCTGCCAAGAGACAAACCGTCTTTGACTTGCTGAGCTCTGAAGAGTTAGGCTGGCTTCATGGGTAAAGGCACTTTTTTTTCTCAGAGGCTAAATATCTTGCTTCAAAAACTGCCTCCTGTAGCTTTAGTGCTTGCATAAGAGAAACTCTTCTGTCATTGTGAAGTTTCAAACAAGGAGAACACACCTCCTTGACCTTCTTCTCCTGCATATTTACATTTATTGGCTCTATTGTACAGCATTACAAATCGAAACATGTTCCTTTGTTTTCAACAATTTATGCCTCTGTTTTGAAACCTCTATTGAAAATATCTCTAAAATCTCCTTATTCCAGCTTTCAGTAAACAGGTAAAGCCTCGGCATAGAGAACAAACAGTGACTGCAGTGCATGTTTGTGCTAGTTTATGAATAATATGATTCATCTATCAACATCCTCGCACAGCAGCCCACAGACGTGTCTAAGCCACTTCCTCCCTTAACTACAATAAAGAGATTACCACAACGGTTTCAGTTCTCCTTCCTCAGGGAAGGTTGGTTTTCTCTGAGGATAAGTCGCTGAGGGGCCCCGGAGCCACAATATAGCTGTTAGTACATCAACAGAGAGATAGCAATGCTTGTACATACAGAGATGAGATATCCTTTTGATTATGCTTCCTATTTTGTGCAGCATTTTGAACAACACATGCTGGAGCGACTCCAGTCAGGTAGAAAGGAAAGAGTTTGTTCAGTTTTAATTGCCTAGATCAGACCTCTAAAAACAGGGTCCAAGAAACATGCTTTTTTTCCCCATCTCGGCCTCTTCCCTGAAGACACAACCTCAGACTGCACAGATGTTCAGCTAAACACTATAACACACAGATGTGAATATGTGATGCTGCGGTTTGCACTCGCCTTTTGAGCGTTCACCGCAGGAGTGCTTCCTGTAATGTGTGTGATCTGCCCTAGCAGGCTTGCATAACTAACAACTTCTCTAATTGCCCATATCGAGAATAATCTTCCCCCCTTGTAGTGTGAGCACCAGATGGTTGTTTGAAGATCTACCCAACCAGAGAGAAGGGAGTTTGGACCACAAGCATAGATTGAAGCACATGGCGCTTATGCTTATTAAAAATATATGTTTTGGTGGATGCAGGATACAGTGACGGGTGGGTAGCACAAAGGTCACAGTTTTGATCCTGGGTTGAGGTGACCCATGGTATTGAGCTTTGCTGTGACGCCCCGTCACTGTTTAAAGCACTTAACCCTATAGGTCACTTCACTGGGGGTGTAACAGCAATTAGTGCTGAAAGAGAACGAACAAGTATTTGCTAGTATGCTTAAGCTTTTATTTCTTAAAGATTAGTTCAGACAAAAATGTAAATGATGTCATTTACTCACCCTCATGTTGTTTCAAATACATTTAGCTTTCTATCTTTACTTATTTTTTTATTTTTTTTGGAACACAAACATTTTAAGAACCAATAGGCTTTTTCTTACAATGAAAATGAAAGCTTATAAGGGCCACAAATCACCTTAAAAGTGGTCCATACAGCTCGATATGAGAACATGAAGCCACATGCATGTTGCTCCTGAAACTCACTCTCTCCATCATACCTTTAAACTCACATCTTGTGCTTTTAGATATTTCACTGCAGGTTTCTTGTACACTACTGTTTTTTTCTCAAAGAAATTAATATATTCAGCAAGGCTGCATTAAAGTGATTAAATGAGACATTAAGACGTTTTGTTTGAAAATGATATTTTAAATAAATGCTGTTCTTTTTCATCACAAACATCTTCCATGATTTCCACAAAATATTAAGCAACACAACTGTTTGAACATTTATATTAATACTTGGGCATAATGTTATATATTAGAATAACATTGAATAAGCAGAATCATTTCTTTAAAATAAAGACTGGAGTAATAACGGCTGAAAATTCAGATTTGCCGAACCCAAATCTTAAAAATGAAAAGTTCCACAACTTTCAAAGGCTTATGATTCATGTAAATTTGCATCAAAAACCTTTTAAAAAGCAGCACAGTGGAACACAAAAACATTTGTGTGTGTGTCTATTGATCTTAAAATATTTGATTCAGTTATAGCGTGGCCTGAACCTGATAAAGCTCTGCAAAGCCAGGGACTGAACGTCACTAGAAGCATTTTAAACAGTTGTCTTTATTTTGAATTCAGTTCTCTTATGCTGTTTTATACATGTGTAGATCTTTTATGGAGAGCTTGTAGTGTCATGCAACTTTATATGAAGTCTTCATTTAAGGGCAAAAAGATTAATAATGTTGTAGATTCCTATCACAATCTATTTTTCCGGTTGGGCTGTGAATCACTGTAATGGAGGCGGAGATGAAAACCAGGGATGGAAAACAAAACATGAGGGAAATGGTTATTATTATCAACTCAGTGCTGACATGAGCCATATTCCTTCAGAGTCCAATAAAAAACATAACAACACACAATCTATCTTTAATAGACTCTAAATCATGAAATGAATTATTCACTCACCTTGCAGCAGGGTGAATCAAATGTGAAACAGCACACTTTCCTGCAAGTTAAACATACTGATTGAAATGCAAAACTTATGAATGCACTGCATCACAAACTAATTTGCAGGCATACTGTTGCCAGCATTGTCACAAATCTGATGTATAATGTCTCTGCAACTTTCAGTGCTGATTGCTGAACACAGAATTGTTTATGCAAGCATTACACAACCCATTTCTTTATATTGCAATGATTGCTGGAGTCAAAATTATGTGTTAGATGTTGAATGTTTCATAAACACAAGCAAGAATTAACATATTCATGACAAAAAGTCATGGCAATTACAGTGGGACAGTACTTGTGTTGCTTTTAAATTTTAAAATGAATTCTGTTTAAATGTATGCAGACATCACATTCCATAATTAATCTAATCATAAGTGTAGCTTGTACTGTTTGACAGAGAGAGAACTCAATACAATAGTGTAGTGTTAATGCAACTATGGCCTACAAAGCATCATTTCATGACACAGCACAGAATTACGCTTCAGAAAATACTGCAGCAGTGTTAAAGTGATGGTATCAGATGGTACAATACATTTCACTACATTCTACTATATTCTGTATAATTGAATATGTGACGAATAAAACCTTGAACCTTGATACAAGGCCGTAACCATGTCTTGGACATTGGGGTGGACCAATTTATATCTATATATATATATATGTGTGTGTGTGTATGCGCTGCTTTAATTGACTGACCACACACATTACTCACACACACAAACTTGTCAGCATTACCCCACGACTTTTATTGTAATAAAATAGTTTCCATACTGAATCATACTGAATATTTCTCACCAACGATGTGTTTTTGAAGCATTGTCCCGCTCAATGACTATAGTGGTTACGGCCCTGCTACTGTACAATAGTACTTTGATTTACCTTAAACAATTACACCATACCATGGTATTTACATACATACATACACACGTCTGTCAACATTGTAACGCCATTGTATCTGTGGTGCTTTGATTGTCTTGATATTCTTGTGATATGAAAATGGCTTTACCTTCAGTCCAAGACAATAAATGAGCGTTCACATGCTTCACCCGCAGGTGTTAAAAATACAAACGAAAGGGTACATTTTCAGGATTTGTTTCAACAGATTGTAGGTACATTTTCACTTCATCCATCACTATTTATGTTTTGTGTCTTTTAAAGTATCCCAGTTGTGTCTGTTAGAAAAGCGCTTCAGTCGATTGAGCGCGTGAGACAGCTGAGCTGTCCCAATGATTCAGATTGAATTGTGAACTGATTCAGACCAGTTTCTCCAGAATAATTTGATAATCGCTCCAAGAACTGTCGGTGCGTTCCAAACGGGATATATCGCCCTCCGAAGAGCACTTCGGAGTGAAAACAATCATGGCTGTCATATTGAAGGGTCGTTCCAAACCGAAGTGCTCAAAACTGTCCACTTCAAAGGGCCCTTTGGAGTGAAGGATTTCGAAGGGTACAACTGATGGACACTTCGTGCTCCCATGATCCTTTGCGCAGATTCTTTGCATGATGACGGCGCCTCCGTGTGGACACGGCATAATGACGCAGAAGGGCTCTTCGAGAAAGAGTTGTTTGGTCCCCTACACCCTTCAACCCTTCGAAGCTCTCACTCAGGAGGGTAAACCCTTTGAAGGGATTATGGCATAGGGATGAGCCCTTCCGATTGGAACGCAGGGTGTGAATACAATCACCTGTTCGAAGGAATGCAGGGGAATTACGAGCTGTTTTCACCGACTCGACTGATTCATTCACAAATCAGACATCGCTGATTCTAAACGGCCGACATGGCGTTTTGTAATGTTTTGATGGAAGATGTTTATGCAAGTCAGTATAAGGTAATCTTCCTCGTTAGATAATGATGCTTCAACAGTAAAAGTGTGTCTTTTGAGTATACCATAAGGCCATCTTCCTCGAAGAATTCCTGACAACTTGGCGTTTTAAGATTGGTTTTCAAACGGAACCTTCGCCACTGAATCTAAGACATCACTGGGGAGGAGATTGTTCATTCTTTTGAAATATGTAAGAAGAAAAATAAATGAATGAAGAAATTTCTCAGGCGCTGCCTGGTTGTTCATTCTTTTGAAATATGAAGTTTATTCTCGAAAGCGCATGTGCAGTATCAGGAGGACCAACCTGTTTTTGTTTTGTTTGTTTATTGTTTTTGCTTTGATTTTCATTGATTTCATTTTATACCTAATTTGGTGTATCCCTTTAAGGGATAATAATTGCTTCGAGAAGTCTTTGATATTATATGTATACTTGAGACTGTCTTGTGAAAATAAGCCTAGAGGTGGATGTAATATTTTATAGTGTTGTTTTTATTATTGAACTTATTTATTGTCTTTATTTAGTTGTTGTTTTTGAACTGTGTCTTTAATGATAAAGTTGAACAGCAGAGGGCAGTAAACACTTACACTTCATCTTAAACACTGCCTGGCCTAGCATGTCTTTAACTGTATTCCCAGGATAAGACTCAGTTTAGCCATCTACAAGCCTTCTTTTTCTTATTTTTACATTTTAGAGAAATGACAGATTCATCAAATGAGGTCAACATAAGCTGATTTTTCTGTTCTTATTCTTTATTCTGCTGTTGATGGAGCCTCTTTTTGAACTTCTCCTGACGAGATGACTTTCCTTCAAGAAAATCTCATCAAAGCAGAGACCTCCAAGCTGTGAAATATGCTTGAAGACGAGTGAGTGTGCACATGTGTGTGCTGGTAAGATTAATCTCTTCTTTAGCGTCTTGACTCATCTTCCCTGCCTCTCTGTCTGCTGGGAGATGCACTGACTTCACCCCGGATCAGATTACATGAAGCCATTCCGTTCCGCTAGTCATTTAGAAAATTCAAAGTAACTTACGGTCCGCTGGAACCAACCTGGGGTTGATTGAATTGCATGGGCGTTATGGAAAATCAGATATCTGCTGATCATATAGCAGACCTTTTGAATGTTTTTTTCACTCATGCTAGAATTAATGATACATCCTGAGTTCAAGATCACCATTATGGAAAGAATAAAAAAAGCATGAATATTACACGGGAACTCATGTTATCACATCTGTGCACATGTTAAATTCATGTGTTTTTGTTTTCACATGTGAGGCTTGGAATTTCAAGTCATGTCACTCTTTATTGCTATAGAAAGAATAATACTAAATAATTATTTGCAAATTATACATACATAATATTTAATATATGTGAATGGTAGAGGAGGCGTAAAGGCATAATTCAGTTTTTAATGACTTTGAATGTCTTATATGCTCAACAAGGCTGCATTTATTTGATTAAAATTCAATAAAAAAATTAATTATTTTGCTGAATTTTCAGCAGGCATTACTTCAGTCCTATATCCAGACTTCAGTGTCAAACGTTCCTCCAGAAATCATTCTAATAAAATGTATTGTGTATATATGTGTGTGTGTGTGTGTGTGGGGGGTAGTGCAAAATTAGCATATTCTAAAACCAAGATGTGCAATTAATGAGGTTACCCCAGAAATGATCATGTTTCTTTTCCTCCAGTCAGAGGCAGGTGTTTTCACCTCTGCATCACGTTCTTTACCTCAGCTACAGTAAAGAGTGTCATTCACTTGAGCCCTGTCTCAGACAGGGTTTGACAAGACCCCAATGGATGACTGACTGAATGAGTCAGCTCGGTTCGTATCAAGAGAAAGACACTGACTGCATTTGCTGTCAGCATCCTTGTGGGTATGTGTGTGTCAAGATGTCAAAGCTTCCATTTCTGGGTATTATGTGTGCATATGTGTGACTTTCCATGTGGCACGTCTCTATGTGTCAAGGTTGTGCTTGTGGTATGTTATTTTTACGTGCCTTTGGTGCACAGTGCATGCCCGTTTACTTTGTGCATGTTCCTGCATTGACATGGTGCATTGCAGTTGGTGTGCGTATGGATATTGACAGCATGATGCAATTGTGTGTATTTGCCTTTCTGTATATCCGTGTGTATTACATAAGTGCATATGGAACGCATGAAGGTGAGTGTTAATGAACAATGCACTCAATCTTTATGAATGGGATAATGCTACTTTAATGCCATAATTGTTGTTTATTGATCATCGGGATATGAATGGCGGAACAACGTTAATTAATAATTCCCACTAGGTGTGAATTAAAAGGTCTCGAGGCCGCCCCACGGTACTCCAGACATGTCTCATGCCTACAGGAGATTTGATGGATGAAGAGAATGGACGTAAAGAAGACAATTAAGAGGGTATGAATGTCTGTACAGTCAAACACCGTTAGCATGCAGCAATCTCATAATTATCTAAAATGAGCAATCTTACGGTTGACCAAGTATGTTTATTATTAAAGTATAGTCATGTTTTTAAGATTGGTGATACCAAGTTTTGTAATTTGCACAAATGTTCAAAAGTTTGAGGATTTTTGTTTAGTTTTGTTTAGCAAAAAAAAATGATCAAAGTTAAAGTAAAGACTTCTACATTGAGTCAAATAATCTTGAACAAAATTATCCCAGCTTCCACAAAAATATTAAACACAACTGTTTTCAACATAGGCAATTGTAAGAAATGTTATTTCAGCACTAAAACAGCCAAGACTGGAGTAATGATTCAGAAATTCAGCTTTGCATCACAGGAATGAATTATAATGTGTAAAATACATTTAAATATATTATATTAGAAAGTGTTATTTTAAATGGTAATATTTCACATTATTGCTGTTTGTGCTAATTTATGTAAAACCATTGACTGTACAATTAATTTGAAGTTTTTATGTGCTGATAAAGAAAGATTATAAACCTGCCAGAAAACGCTTGTATGTGCATCTTTTTATTGAACTATGTATTTTTGTAGTTGTTGTACTAGAGCTAAAATCCTTCTTTTCTTTGTCTGTGAGTAAAACGGATTGAGATTTAATCGTCCAGAGAGTTCATTTTGCAGTAATTGACATTTTTGTACTTAGTAGAAGGATTTAAATGAATTTATTCAGGCTCCAG
The DNA here is from genome assembly GCA_027564155.1 of Gymnocypris eckloni scoliostomus. Classification (NCBI taxonomy): domain Eukaryota; kingdom Metazoa; phylum Chordata; class Actinopteri; order Cypriniformes; family Cyprinidae; genus Gymnocypris; species Gymnocypris eckloni. Next base: position 27,421,417 of record CM050414.1, read on the forward strand.
AAACCTTGGTGATATGAACATGCAGAAGTCTTTACCTACTTTCTAAAGGAAACAAATCTGAATTACTGTAATTAATAGCTTAATTCTTTACACAGCATATACGGAAACTAGCGTAGATGTGCAATGCTTCAGAGTCTAATATTTCATTTTTATCAGATGACACCAGCTAGAAAGATTAGTGCTGCTTTGTTGTTCCTGTCAACGTTTTCATGTGACTGACATCAAAGCTCATTTTATTTCAAAATGTGATTCAGAATCTCGGGTCTTAACAGAGATTCAAAGAGATCGAAGGCTTTGAGTGAGACGCTACATGCTGATCCTGTTGTTGACTTGGATTTAATTTCAGATGAATGTTATAATATCTTGTTAGTCAGAAGCAGAGATCACAGTACTGTTTTGAGAATAAGCAGAGCTATGGGATGTCTCATAACCTTTTGCAACCTTGTTCGATCACACGTAGGACCCTGGACCTGGCAGTCGCACCGAAGAGCGCTACCTAATGGTGTGTGAATCCATATAGGGCATAAGGGGCAGGTGCTGACACAAGTCATCCTGAAACATCCACCCTCCGGTAACAAAAATCCCCTTGAGTGCTGAGCTGATGCATGATCCACGAACACAAAGAAACATAGATGCTTGGGCAAGTTAAGCTTTCTTTTAGCATCATATTTCCCCGTTTTTTGGCTGTACTATGATTGAATCTGGATGAGGTTGGATTTACAATCACAGTCGCCATGGTTACGGAACGACTCTGACCCTCCTCTCTCCTGACAGGGACTGTAATGATATGCCGAAGCATTCTGGGTAATAGGAAGAGAGCCCTGTTAGAGACGAAGGTGGTGCAACCTTGGGATTGAAAATCTAATTCCATGCTGAACCCTTAAACAAATTGATTCCTTAACCTCTGGAACCTGGCTCACTTGAGAGATATGTCGTATTGAATAATAAAAGATCACTATCGCAGACTGGCATTTTGGATAGAGGAAACCATCTGCTAAAAGGCATTGATGTCTTGCCAAACTTACAATTACAGTCTTTCATGGCAGCAAAACAGCAAGTGTAAAGCTGTTCAAATCAAATACAGACCTCAGTGATGCATGTGGTTTGTTGAGAAGTATGCTGATACTTTGTTAATAGAATAGTTGTCGGAAATGTATAGATGTAGATGAGTTTACTTCATCAGAAACAGATTTGGAGAAATGTAGCATTACATCACTTGTTCATCAGTGGATCCTCTGCAGTGAATGGGTGCCGTCAGAATGAGAAATGAAACAGTTTATAAAAACATCACAGTCATCCACAAGTAATCCACACGGTTCAAGGCTATTAGTTATGTCTTCTCTGTTGAAAAAAAGCATATGCTGGTTAGGTATGTTTTGAAGAATGGCCGCTGGTTCAAGCTAGTCCTAAGCAACTAGCTCCTGCTTAAACTAGTACCAGCAGTTGACCAGCTGAAACCAGCTCATGACCAGCTAAGGACCCGTTTAAAACCACTCAAACCAGCAGTCATGCTTCAAAACATACCTAACATGCTGTTTTTTTCAACAGGGTTGTTAAGTGAAAAGCTGCATGTTTGTAATATACAAATCTATCAAGACGGATTTAACTTCAGAGCTTTACAGTAACTGCTTCAAGCTGAGATATAAGTCCTCTATCCATAATATTGCTTTCTCTAGTAAGTGAAATAATATGCACAGATCAGTCACCTTTATTTATACAATACAGATTTCGTCAAAGCAGGTTTATAGTATTATTATGTCCACTAGGGGTAAGATGCAATAAATGAAATCAAAGGACAAGACTTCCAGCAGGCAGTCAAACCAAAAAGGACCCAAACAAAATCACAATCAATTATGTAATTGTATTGTAAATAACAAAAGGAAAACCACCAATAGTTAGTAGATCTCCTTAAGGGACCCACGGTCCAACCAAAAATAATATTAAAGCAATACAATTAGTTTGCAAAGAAATGTAAAGAGGAAAAAAGCTAGATTAATCTAGTGGTATATTTCGTCTGAGAGACCAAAGGCCTAAATAACAAACAAAACCAATCTAAAAATAAAACAGCAATATAACTAACCTACCACAAAGAAAGGGAAACAAATGCAATCAAGCTAACCTAACTACTCTTAACATAAACATCATACAAATGAGGTTTAAACAAAAGAAAGCAGGTCTCTCCTACATTTCTACCACATTCTAGTAAACACTCAATTTTCCTCTTAAAGTCAGTTCATCATTTATTCAGTGATGTCATCATCCAGCTCCGTACAGTTCAAATAGTATCTGTGCAATCAAGTTACAAGTGAAAACAGTCCAAACCTTAGTGTGAGAGGACAACACAGGATGGACTTTTCCACCGAAGAAAGCATCATTATGGATTATGGAATCATATTTTGTCCAGAAGCCGCGGTGTACCGCAGTTAATGACCGGTTTATTTCTTTCAAACCTTTGTGGCTCAACCCAATGCAGTATAATGATGAAAAGCTAGAGATTTTTGGGGTAGCATCGCATGAAGCCTGCATGGTTGATTTAATTTGAACTTCTGTATTTGGGTGACTGTAGAGTTTCAAAAGTACATCCAGGAAACTGGGAGCGTTCAGTTCTAGAATACTACCGAGGTTGACTCTTGAATCTTGTCAGTGATGCAGTAGAGTAGTGCTGAGGCTTTCCTTTTGCTTTTCCCTGTACACCTGGCCCAGTTTCATCTGCGGATTACAGACGAATTAAAGCTCACTCTCACATCGCACACAGACATGGGCGAAATGCCACATAATAAATTACCATTTCTATTCAAATTGACGGTGCGGCTTATTTTAAACCACAAAATGAACAGTAACCGGTTAGTGGAATTTAGCAATAAGTAAAGCTGCAGAACTACAAGTATAATTGGCCCTCCATGAATAGTATGTTATGCTTTGGTCTCTCATGACTTTAAAAAAGCATTAGATGCACAGTTATTATTTATAGATTGAGGTTCTACCTCATAATTTTAACATCACATACAATTCTGACTACAAAATTTGTCCAGCTCAACTTGCAACACTTGGTTTATTTTAAGATAAAATGATGAATCAAATGATTTGTCTTTAATTTTCAGTAAATGTAAATTTATCAAACTACAAACCAAGGTTCGGTTCCAAATTTGCTCGCTCATACTAATATAGACCAAAGTGCTTGTTACCAGTAAACATTATTCTTTACAGTTTTTTTGGATTGCTTACACACTAAAATTAAAAGTAGCACACTATTAGCAAAACCTTACACTCAAGAAGCAAAACATCAGCCCATATTTGCACAACTATAAGCACATTGTCAACCTCACACTTGTTGCAAAACTCTACACACAGTGATTTGCAAAACACTAAACACACTTAACATACATTACACACAAAAATCTATCATGAAGTCACTTCCTTGCAATACCAAAGCACTGACTTTCAAATTACCGCACCGTCCAACCAATTGGTTCAACACAGACATCAGGTGTGCAAACACGTGTTTGCTTAATTGTAGACACACCAATCAGGTGTATAAGCACTATAAAAAGCAGAAGGTGAGTTCATCGGTCTTCAAGCACAATGGAAAGAGTCAGAGAAAGAGTAAGACGAGGAGGAGAATGAGGAGAACGAGGAGGAGGACGAGGAGGAGGAGGAAGGGGAGGAAGAGGAATCAACAGAGGAGGAATCAACAGAGGAAGAGGAAGAGATGGAGGCCATGCTGGAGGTAGAGGTAGAGGAAGAGGAATAGGAAGAGGAAGAGGAAGACAAGAAGGTGCTCAAAGAGGACCGAATCTGACAAATGAGATCCGCGCAACACTGGTTGACCACGTTGTCAACCATGGCCTGACGCTGAGGGAGGCTGGACTGCGTACAGCCAAATCTAAGCCGATACACAGTGGCAAGTGTGATAAGAACATTTCGACTGGAAAATAGGTATTGTAAAAGTATCATCATATCAAAACATCTGCGGTTTCAGTAACTGCTTACAGTACTGTATTCTATGCACTATCAGCACTTCTGTTACCTTTTCCTGTGAAATTACTGTACTATTGTATACTGTTTTTTTCTACATAGGATTGAGGGCCAAGAACCACAAGGAAGGCCTCCTATGTTCTAGAACAAGAGAGGGAGATAGTAAACATGGTTTTGGCCAACAATGCTATAACACTCAATCAGCTCCAAGCTAACATTGTCAATAACCATGCCAGTTTCAACGATATCCATCAGGTCTCAACATCAACACTGGCACGCATCCTAAAAAAACATATTCAAATGAAGCAAATTTATCGAGTGCCTTTCGAGCGCCAATTCTGAAAGGGTGAAACGACTGCGGCATGATTATGCAGAGGTATGTATTCACTTTAGCAGTGTGATCTTGCATACTGTCTCATAATCTTTTACTGTACTGTAATATGTATACTAGATCTACACTGAACTACACAATTTTGCCTGACACTGTTCTTCAGGGAGTTTTACGAATGGATGGAGAGGAGATCCAGCATGAGTTCATTTACGTAGATGAGGCTGGGTTCAACCTGACGAGACACGAAGGAGGAAGAAACATCATTGGCCACAGGGCTATAGTCAATGTCCCAGGGCAACGTGGGGGGTAATATAACACTCTGTGCAGCCATTACACAGAATGGGGTCCTCCACCGCCATGCCCATATGGGCCCTTACAACACAGCACTCATACTTACATTCTTGGACAAATTGCACAACATAACAGCAGCAAATCAAATCGATCATATGCAATACATTGTTGTCTGGGACAATGTGTCTTTCCACCGCTCTGCTCTGGTTCAGAACTGGTTTCAGCAACATCCACATTTCACCGTCTATATCTTCCACCATACTCTCCATTCCTCAACCCTATAGAAGAGTTTTTCTCGGCATGGCGGTGGAAGGTATATGATCTCCGTCTCCAGGCTGAGGTACCCCTCATCCAAGCCATGGAGGAGGCCTGTGACCAGATGGAGGTAGCAGCAATGCAAGGATGGATTACGTCATTCAAGGCGTTTCTTTCCAAGGTGTCTTGCTAATGACAACATTGCTCGATGTTGATGAAATTCTGGCCAGATCCAGCTAGGCGAAGAGACAATGTCTATTTTTGTTTTATTTTTTACAGTAAACTTACAGTACAATACGTAAAGTGACATTTTGTTACAGTATTATGAATCTCCATGTCAACATTTTGGGCGTGTTGAGAAATAAATGAGTTTCTTCAGTCTGCAACATTGGCCTTGTGTAGTGGTTGGTGGATTTACATTATATTTGTACTTTGTTGATGGTAGCCTACTCTAATCATAGGGAAGTAGAAGTGCTAAAGGTGTTTTAGGTTTATCACAGCAGAGTGTAACTTTCGTGCAAACAGAGTATAGTAAATGTGAAACGTGTGTTTCATATGGTAACAAAGTGTGTTTTTAAGCGGAAGTGTATAGTTTTACAAGAGTGTTTAATTATGCAAAGGATCTGTAGTGTTTGTTAATTGGGTGTGTGGTTGTGCTAATTGTGTGTAGTGTTTTGAAAACACGGGCCCTGTTTTGAAAATCGTGCTTAAGCAATCCAAAAAAACTGTAATGTGTTGTATGTATTTAGATTTTAAACTGTATCTACACGTCCCAAATAGTGTTGCAAATTTAGTTTGACCTTCTGAGATCCACAATCAAAATGTTCTGATAAAGATTTCACTGTACTTTTGATTAAAAATGAAGATGGTTACTTTATTTTGTGTTTCGGGCTCTATTTTGAACCCCTTTCTAGGATAGTGCTAATTGTACTTAAATTCTGTGAGAGATCCTCCTAAAGTAACACATTGTAAGCTAAGAGCTGCCTGTACACACATGTCTCTAACATTAGCGGTCTCATCATGACAAATCTGCCACCTTAGATTTGGTAATGTCAAGATGAGACGAGTGTCCCGTGGAGAAGTGTGATGATTCCCGATAGCTCTCAGTGTGGCTGGTGTGAGGATGGAACCAGGGTTGTCACACATGCACCATGTCTTGCCAGCTCACATCACATGTCCCCGTTTGGCGTGACAACCATATGTGACATCAGGCTTTAACTTCAAAATGTCTGTTTGATGAAATTAATCTGTATGCATTCGGGATGTAACGGGAATGGTTCAGATTCAATACAAGTCCACCTCTATTGATCGCATCAGTGGCATGCTGCTGGTTACTAAAGGATGTCATTTCATCCCTTTGGTTTGTAAAAACAAGTAAAAAGTCTTGTTTACGGTAAATGGACGTCTGTGGCACAAGGCATTGCACAAGGATAAATGTAAAACATATAGTTGTATCATTATCTTAAGCTTAATGAGGCTGCTTTTATTTCTTCAAAAATACTGTACAGTAAAACAATAATATTGTGAACTATTATTACAATTTTAAAAACTTTTTATAACTCATTGTTATTTACTCCCCTTTGTCGTTCTCAACCTGTATGGCTTTACTATTTTTCTTTGTTTAACACAAAATGCGATATTTTGAAGAATGCAACTGGTATAAAGAGCAGCGAAATGTTCATTTGAGAAAAGAAGAAAAATCAGAAGAAGAGAATTTATGTAAAATATGTATTTATTTTTTTACAATTTGAAAGATTTTGTTGTAACTTTAGATCAATTGAATGCATTCTTGCTAAATAATGCTACGAATACTATCTAAACAGCTTTAATTTGTATCGATAAAGTAATATTTTTTTTTTAAAGATGGAGAAACTACATCAGGTATAGACTTGAGAAGCTGTGTCGCAAATAAATTGATAAGAAATGTGAGCAAATCACTAGGAAAGAAAAACACTAACAAAGATACACATCAAATGGAAGTTATAAGATGTAAACTAAACTGAATTCATCACAGTAGCACCAGCTGGGAGGTCGAGAGAGAATCATGTTATGTGAGAGATGAACCTGTCTTTGTCAGTGTTTTCTCCTATAGTTATATCACTTCGCACAAGTACGTTAAATGAAACATCATTTCATTTTCAGGCGGTAATGCTGAGGGAAGGTGGGCTGAGGTGGGATGGGCGATAAAGTAATAAGATGAAGTATTAAAGAACTAATCCTCACATATTGAGTGCCCTCAGCTCATATGTACTGAAAAAATTGACCCACAAGTGAGTGAATGTTTTTACGGCGACTCATCATTGGATTTTATTTCTTATCTACTCATTGTGATTCCCTCCTGCTGATATTTTCCATTGTGTGTGTGTGTGTGTGTGTGTGTGTGTGTGTGTTTGGTGGTGGTGTGTGTGTGTGTGTGTGTGTGGTGTGGTGGTGTGTGTGTGTGTGTGTGTGTGTGTGTGTGTGTGTGTGTGTGTGTGTGTGTGTGTGTGTGTGTGTGTGTGTGTGTGTGTGTGTGTGTGTGTGTGTGTGTGTTTGGTGGTGTGTGTGTGTGTGTGTGTGTGTGTGTGTGTGTGTGTGTGTGTGTGTGTGTGTGTGGTGTGTGTTTGGCGGTGGTGTGTGTTTGGTGGTGTGTGTGTGTGTGTGTGTGTTTGTGGTGTGTGTGTGTGTGTGTGTGTGTGTGGTGTGTGTGTGTGTGTGTGTGTGTGTGTGTGTGTGTGTGTGTGTGTGGTGTGTGTGTGTGTGTGTGTGTGTGTGTGTGTGTGTGTGTGTGTGTGTTTGGTGGTGGTGGTGTGTGTGTGTGTGTGTGTGTGTGTGTGTGTGTGTTTGTGAGAGAGAGAGAGAGAGAGAGAGAGAGAGAGAGAGAGAGAGAGAGAGAGAGAGAGAGAGAGAGAGTGAGAGTGTGAGGGTCAAGCGTGTGTGAATATGATCTGGTTTCTATGTTTGGGTTCAGTTTAAGGTCTGTCCACTCCAGAACTCAGTGGAGCATGTCTGACACTGACAAATACTCTCCTCCCATTCTCTAGAGAGTAACAGAAAGCCAATAAAGAAAATGGCCATGAGAACACAACTGAGTAGTTAGAGGTGAAAATGATGAAACCAGAAAGGAATAATACGGGAATGTACACACAGAATAAAGATAGTCAGGAGAGTTGGAGGAAACCCTAACGTCGTTATCTCTGCAGTTATGATGTTTCTGAAATGTGTCAGAATGCAGTTCAGAATTGAACATTGAGTTCTTGGCCTTGCTGCAAGGGTGCATAAGTGAAATCATTTGTATAGTCAGTTTTTTCTTTTGTAGGCCAACTATGTTTATTGTAGGATTTTACAATTTATAAATATATTTATTAAAGCACTTACATAACATTTTACAATCTATAAAGAAATGGCAAGTAACATTTTTGATTATACATGAAGTTTTGAAATAGAAAAACGGGAATGGTATTTTCTTGTAAAAATCTCGGCAATCTTTTGTTATTTTTTATATATATATTTATTTTTTAACAGTGTACTATCATGGCGGAGCAACAGTTTAAAGAGAATTCTGCTGAGCAAATGAGTTAGTTACTCAGATATTACTAGTACATTTCCCAAACAATTACAAAGAAAAGTCAAGTAACACACTGAGTTAAACAAATTTATGAAGTAGAAAAATCAATAGTATTTTCCTATAAAATGTACTTCAATAATCTTTTGTTTTCTTTACAACACTTTACAAAATCATTCTTTACAACATAATTTTGTACAGCGTATAGTGTTAAACACAAACTAAAACAAATATAATTTTCTCATTGCATCAATTTTTGAGTGACATGACCACATCCCTGTCACGAATCTGGTTGCCACTCACCACACTACAGCTGCACATCACCCATGGACTACAACTCCCATCATTCACTGCACTACGACACACACATTCCCATCCACCATTGCACCAATCACACAGCTGTCACCAATCACTCATTAACCCTGATTGTCTCACCACACCTGCACCTCATTCACACACACACATATAAGCAGCACTCTTACATGCACTCATGGCGAAGTCTTGTTCTTGCCCCGGCTGACATTTCTGAGCGTTACCCATCCTGCTGTTTGCTATCTCTGTGTTTGACCCCGGACTGCCCGACCTCGGAACCCTGAACCTGTGCCTGTGACCCCGACTTCTGCCTGGTATTGTTTACGTCTCTGCCCTGCCTCTGATATTCCTGTTTGTGCCCGCTGACCTTTGCCTGTTTGATTCTGTCTATTAAATATCTTACTGCACATGGATCCACACGCCTTTGACCAGTCATTACAATCCCTAAGTCCAGTCAACAACAGATGCATGTAATCCATATACAAACTAATATATTTCTGTTTCATTGTGTTGTTCAATGGGACTAAGCATTAGCAATGTGCTGCATGTTGAAGTATTTGTGCCTGAATATGTTTCTGGAAATGTTTTATAGAAAATATTTTATTCTGAATTTATATTGATATGAAATCTCCATTTCTTGTCTCTGTGGCACAATAACTCCATGCCGTACTTCCGTAAATGTCATGCCAAATAATAAGCTCAGGGTTTAGCTGTAGTCTCAAGTCCAAACAAGCTGTAAAATGATAACCAGTGTGGAATTATGGGAAACAAGCTTGAAATTACACCCTGGGCAACCTCTTATATTACATCCATTGTTATGACTCTGAGTGGTATGAATGTGCCAGTAGTATTTCAGCCGGATTCTAATCTGCTTGTGTCCGCACACATACAGTACCTGGTGCTATCCAAAGGCGCTGAACCATTTACTGCCATCGCTGAATTTACTGCCAGTGAATTAACACCACAATGCCACAGTTATTGCCTGCTGTAATAGAGCTATAAACTGAGGGGAAATTGTGAAAGCTCAGAGAAAGCCCTAGGCTTAGGAAGCTTAAAACATTAGCGTCAGCTTCAGCTTCTGTAAAAGAACCATAATACCTCTATAACATGCTGAAGTGTAAATTGTTAGGACTTCATAGCACTAAGGTGATGTCTTGTCATTTATCAGAGGTTTGATTAATTGGAGGCCTGATATATTCTTAATTAAATTATTAAAGGGATAGTTCACCCCAAAATGAACATTGTGATCATCAGTGTGTTTTTGTCCAATGAAAGCCAAATGGGTCCGTTGTTGTTTTGGACCCCACTGATTTTATTGAATGGGCAAAAACAGTTACATTGATCAAAATATCATCTGTTGTGTTCCACAGGAAAAAGTATGGAACGATATGAGGGTGCATAAACAATGACTGTTTTATAAAGAGATTTTATTTATTTTTAATGTTGAGGATCCTGGTCAAGAATTTGTGATTATAAATCAATATTATTTCAAAGTAATTATTATTATTATCATTGCATATGTGTTCAGATTAAATAAAATATTAAACAGATATAAAATATTGCAAATGCAAAAAATATACATTCCACTGTAAAAGTTTTTAAAAAATGTCTGCATTTTCAAACGTTAACCCGTTGAGCTTTTATTTTGGCAGAGCCCTCAAAGCAACACATTTATAAATATTTTGTCATTATAAGCACTGGATCATGACCTGCATTCTTGTTAATGAACCCAGTGTGACGTTTCACAGCCCTTCACATATATTCATTTTAATGAAATCGCAGTGTTTGCGATTTGATAATCACACCAAGCCCTACTGATTTGTATAATTTCTCTTCTTTCCAACCTTAATATGCAGATATAGATTTGAAGGATAAGCCATTAAGCAGCACAGCAACATTGTGAATTTGCAGTGAGACGGTCTATGTTTGACCAATGGCAGACTGAGGAAGTGTTATTATAACAGTTATTATTTTAGAATTTTTGTTTGGGGTGCATCAATTTAAATCCAGATTTACAGTAAGCCAAGTAATCTTAACAGACCATTCGTACGTGATGAATGTCTGTTTATAACATAAAAATATTTATTTAAATTATTTCCTAAATCATTCATATTGGAGCAAAATCTCGAGGAAAATTAATTTCATTTCCCCCATTTCTCCATTCATCTAGTATCATCTTATATAGATGAGTTTTATTCCCCCTGCAGGAAACATACAGCAAGCATGTTGCATGCTTCTTGCCTTCAGCATTTAAAACAATGCAGTTAACCTCCTCGAGTGTTCTTCCCACGAATGAGCAGCTGTGAAAGCTCATGAGTCTGCTCATGGTGAGTGGCATGCATTTATGCTGTATGGATAATCTGGGATTTTCAGAAACTCCAAGGCCAGCTGTTTCCAGTTTCCATTGGACCCTACCAATCAAAAGCCTGCCTTCCCCCACTCTGTCTTCACTTCCCCACCCCTGTCTTTCTTATATGCACACATCTAATGCTTCAGCTGTGTCTTTTGTGCTATATTGAGCCACTTTCCAGGCGTGCAGCCTGATTTAGGGTCTATACATCTATTCATTGGGCATCTACAGTTGCTCAGAAATCATAATCTAAATCTTTTTGATTTTAACTGACAGATTTTCTCCTCATGTGGCCTAAATTGCACACTTATTAGAGGTAGACTGTGCCGTCACGCACAAATAGCACTTTTAAGGTGAAAAGCAATCTCGTGCACCAGCGTGATGCAACTGCTCTAGACTTTGAAAGTGTATTTGGACAAAGAAAATTGGGGGGTGAGGGAAACCTGCACTGCAGGGGTTAAACAAACAATCTAGGCCATAAGCACTTAGCCCTTGAAGGAATTCATGTGATAACAGCAAATTGGAATAGTTGAGGAAGTGGTAACTAGTCACAGCGACTTCACTGTGAACTTCTATTTGCAAGAAAATTAAAATGTTTTCGCCAAGTATGAGACCGGAATAAGACCCTCACAGTCAATTGAAGACCCAGCAGGAGACGATGCCTCTCATTAAGAGATGTTTCCTCTTAGTGTCAGTGGCACGGGTTCCATTAGAACATGTCTCTGCATCCCGATTTTAGTTTCATTTTTATCAGAGAAGACTGATCTGATCTGTTGTGGAGAATGTATGGTTGAAAGACTAATATTTGTTTCTGCTAGAACCTATTAGTGCTCTGGATTTTGTGTTTTATTATATATTTTTATGATTATTTTACTTCCGTTTATGTAAAGCATTTGAATTACCGTTGTGTATGAATTGTGCTATATAAATAATTGGCAACACTTTACAATAAGGTGTCATTTGTTAACATTAATTAACGTATTAACTAACATGAACAAACAATGGAAAATGCATTTATTACATTATTTATTAATCTTTGTTCATGTTGTATGAAAATACAGTTGTTCATTGTTTATTCATGTTAGTTAATACATTTACTAATGTTAACAAATCAAATGACACATTGTAAAGTGTTACCAATTATGTATATAGCACAATTTTTGTAAACTAAAAATGCAGAAAGTTTTGTGTGGAGGGTTTAGGTGATAGAAAATACAATTTGTACTGTATAAAAGCCATTATGCCTGTGGAAGGTCCCCAGTGTGTGTATGTGTGTGTGTGTGTGTGGTGGTGTGTGTGTAGAGAGAGAGAATGCAGATATTGGAGTGGCTTGGCTATTGATTCCGTACATGTTTTCTTTACTAATTACAGAAACCACTTGTTCATCATTGGACATCTGCACAAAATAAAAAATAAAAACTCAAGTGTGTGCATGCCATGTCTGGACTTGAGAACCCTCTACTATGATGCTTGTTATGAGTCATGAAGTAGTGCTATAACAACTGATCATCTGGCTCATCACCATAGAAGACTCTGCACCAAAAATGTAAAACATGATGAATTTTCTCTCTTTTTCTTTGTAGATATACCCTCTCAAACAAGTTACTGTTTGGTCCCACTCGACTGCCGTATCAGTCGCCATGACACAGTGATTTATTAGATCAGAGATGTTCTGTGTGGTGGTGCAATCCAGTATAGGAAGAACTTTGAAATGCTCCTTGACTGTGAATTGCTTTGGACCCAGACCTGCCGCATATGAAATATCTGCTGGGAAAGGTAATATTTGTGCTTCAGGGCAGAGATGTTCACAAGTTTTTAACTTGGAGTCAAGTCTCAAGTCATTTAATGGCTAAAAAATCCCCCCAAAAATGCTCGCTTCAGCTCCTTTTATGGTGGTGGTGCCCAGCAATGTACTCTTAGCCTGTCGTGTTGCGATCAAAGAGACTGTTACCACTGTAGAACCTCCAGAGGTGGCAGCAACCACTGCAGAACCTTCGGAGGTGTCTGTGGTATCCACTCACTCACTCTTTGTCTGTACTGTCACGGCCAGAAGGGCTGTCCCTGAACTCCTGTACTGTCCTGCCATGGCTATGGAGGCCGTCTGCAAATTCTCGTCCTGTCCTGTCGTGGCTACAGAGGCCACGTATGAACTTTTGCCCTGTTGTGAACCAGCCGAGGAGGCCATCGCTGACCTCTCGTCCTGTGCTGAATCAGCCATGGTGGCTGATTTTGAACTGTCCATTCGTTTAGTCTCATCTAATGTATCTGGTTTTGAACCATTTGTCCTGCCTGTTTGCATCAAGGGATCTAAACTTGAGTTGTCTATCTGTCTTAATGCTGTTGTTGAGTCTGAATTTGCACAATTATTATTTGCATCTGTCAGTCCCGATTTAAGCATTGTGTCTGATGTTGAACCATGTATTTGTCCCATTTCAATCTATGAATCTGTATTTTGCCCCACTAGTCCAGTCACGACCCCAGACACTTTATCTGATCTCCCTGTAGGCTCTAGTAGCCTTGTCACAGCCCAAGCACCCGCCATTGAGCTATTAACCTTGCCTGTCACTAACTCAAACCATAAATGCACTCTATGTCTGTCCCGTTTCGACCAATGAATCTGATTATGAACTGTTTGCCCGCTCAGTTGTCATCAGGGAAAATATTGATGGCATCCTATGTTCCCTGCCTTGGTCCTTGAAACCGTAGATGCTCTCTCTGTCTCTTGTGTTTCTGTTTTTCCTAGACTCCAATCCCTGCTGTGGGCTCCTGCTCTGTCTGCTACTCCGTGGGGGTCTTCTGCTCTGTCTATTCCGCATTGGTGGGCTCCTGCTCTGTCTGCTCCGCCGTGGAGGTCTTCTGCCATGTCTGTTCCACCGTGGTATCTTCTGTCCTGCTCTGTGGTCTTCTTGGAATGCGGCTCTGTCATGAATCAGGTCCATGGACTTCCATTCGCTCGCCACCAGAATTCACTCCTCCATCACATTGACATTCACACCACACAGACTGTTACATATTACCCTGGACTACATTTCCCAGCAGCCATTTCACTAATCACATGCGCACACCTGAGAACTATCACACAATCACACACCCGACATAAACCATGGACTTCCTTTCACAGATCGCCGAGTATTGTTCTGAGTATAGCACTCCCCCAGTGTTAGCTGCCTTATCGAGCCATTCAGTGTTTCTCTTTAGTTCCAGTATTGTTCTGCGTTTCTTACTCTCCTAGTTTTAGCTGCGATACGGAACCCACTTAGTTGTCTTAGTCTTGCATTGTCTGTGTTCCCGGGTTTTGATTCTTGCCCGTGTTTTCTGGATTAACTCTTCGTCTTTCCATTTGTACTCTGTTTGCCCCTGCTTGGACTATTTCTCGTGTTCTCGGATTACCCCTCTTGTCTAAACACTTTGGATATTGTTCGCCGATCGAATCACGCATGGCCTTGGAATACTCGTGTCTTGTCCTCAACATATCTGTTAACTGATGTTTGACCCTACCTGTGTTTTGACCACGTCTCTGTTTGATAAAAGCTTGCACATGGATCTGTACACCTCATCTCTCGTTGGCTCTGTTACAACTGTAGTATAAAGTGTGACAACTAACCTCAGTCTCCTTTTCCCCATTTGATCTTAAATTTTGATTCAGCAAACAGGTCTGTGGCATACAGTAACAGTATAAAAGCACACAATGTAGGATCAATTCTCAGTTTGAAACTGTAGTACTATTCATCAAACCTCATCATCTGCTCTTATCAGATCAGAGTCAGACCTCACCTGGTCTACTGTGACAGGACAGGATTGATGACAGTGAGTTCATCTGGCTAAGAGACGCTGTGTACTGCACACCTCTCTGTGTGAAGAATCTATGAGATGAGATAGATTCAGACAGTTAATAGTCACGCTGCCAAGTCACTGAGGGAGATTCACAATGACAGCTGCAGATAACAAGCTTTACCCAATCAGCTGGAGAAAAAGAAAAAGTGAGAGAGACAGAGTTAATAGACAACTGCTGTTTTTGTAGTTTAGCAATATTTAGCAATGTTTTGTGAACAAAATCTGTCAAACAGTAATCAGTGATAATAATTATTATCATTAAAAAGTAGAATATGCAGTTCTGTTTTTGAATATTTAAAAATCAACAGTTTTGTCTAGCACTAACCCAGTGCCTTTTAAACTACTGGATGTTCACGTTTATTTGCTTAGCGCATTTTCATGATACACATCGTTGCAAAGCAGCTTTACAGAAAATGAAAGTCTCTACATTATATGTAGTAGTGTTGTATTGCAGTGTTGCAATCTGATTGGAGATTGTGATTTTCGAAAATGATTACCAATGTGTTGTCATAAGGAACGAGTGAAAAATCTTGTTGCAGAAAGAAACCTCAAGCTAAGTTCAGCCTGAGATTGGCATGACGTCTTCTGTTTGGCCTCGGAGACCGGTAAGTCATTAACCTTAAACTCACGAAGAGTTAACCAGCATGGGCAGCGAGTCTGTTAAGCACAGCTGAAGGCGTTGAGATCCAATTGCTTTATTAAAGAAGGCTGGAGTTACTGTAAAGCGTGGCATCAGCAAGGCCAAGGTTATATGTTTGTTTCCCAGGGATGCACTAAATAACATGTATTTAATACTTAGGGTTTGCTAAGTACATATTTGTAAATTGATGGAAAACAGGAAGAGTTGTTGGATGGGACATATAAGCCTGCTTGTTGGATCCAGTAGTGGATGGGTGTTCAATCCAGTCAGCATGCGTCCAGTTGTTTAATGGTCTAGATCCAAGCTACTTTCACAGTCTTAAAATGTCCTGTTCATACCACAGCCTTCAGTAGAGGATTGAATACTGTCTATTTGAACTTGCAACTGAAGTCAACCCTGTATTTTGTTTGTGACTTTCACCTGTAACAGTGACTAAAGGAAAATCAAGGATAGCCATGTTCAAAACTGTAAAGTCTTATAGCATTTGACATGACAAAAGTTCAACTGAGGTGCAGTTTCAACCGTCAAGATCTAATTAAAGAACGGCAGCTTTTATACCTCTGTAAAGAGCAAAGCATTTGAGTCACACGCAGACCACAAAACAGCCTGAAGCAGCTCTGGTGGAATAGAGGACTGGATTTAACTTTTACTTCAGATGAAATAAGGCCCATATCTGCATCCTTGTAAGTCTTACACATTTAAAACCTGTAACATGCAAGATGCATATGTGCAGCTGTGAACATGACTGACAACTGTTTGTCCAGTATGGCTCCGCTCACACAACAGGGCTTCCCTGACAATAGAGTTGTGAGTCTTGAAAATGTATTTGCATCTGAAAGCTTCGGCAGCTGACTTGCTTCACTGCCCTATCAGGCAGACAAAGTGTGTTTATTTTGGGTTGGAGGAGCTGAACTTTGCAGAACAGTAGATCTGCAGGAACAGGATTGGGCACCCCTGTGTAGAGCATGACCACAACAATGGCTTAAAAACATAGGGAGATTTTGAATCCAAAAAGAAGGTAAACTGCTCAAAAGGAGGTCAGCGTGGTAGCAAAAAATTACAACACCTTATTAGTGACTTTGTGAATTCCCTGGTGAGAAAAGTGCTCATTAAAAATCAGATATTAAGAGACTGGCAAAAAGAGCCTCGTGTTTTAGGATAATTTTAAATGTACATGTTTTTCTGTAGCACCTTTAAATGGTTAAATTTCTAGAAGTCTCATATTTGAATAGCAATACACAAGATGAGAAGAATGGAAGTGGCATTACCTTATTGGTTTTCAAAGACCACCATTCATTGTTTAGAAATATGTATCATGCAAAAACATCAAAGAATATGTTAGACTCATGCTTTTAAAGTGCACATTCATCACAGGCAGAGTTATTTTTGAGCAGTATTACTGCAAATGCTTTGTTTTATTTTTTCATATAATGGCACTATTTATATTCCAAACTACTCTTTACTGTGCTGTTACTTTTTTAGCATTCAGAAACTTCTGTGTGTTTGCTATTGCATTAGGAACTAGCATTCACCAGCAGTCAGTTTGTTTTTGAAATTCTAATCAATCATTTATTTAATAAAATTGTGCCAGTTAAATGCCATGAGCTTTTAAAAATCCATAAAAGCAATGTAGGATTAACGCAACCCTGATGTTTATGAAACATCCTAGAGAATAAATAGATGATCTGTGCCTGATTGCAGATTTAACAGGAACCAGGAACCAGGACATAGCTTAATGTCAATACATTTTTTTCAGCTCGTGGTTTATGAGAACAATATTTTCCTATACAGAGCAATGGTCTATGGCCTTCTGATGAGACAATGGAACAATTGACCTATTGGTAAGCCCCTCCCCTCGAACGCAGACTAGCCAATGGCAGTCGAGTATCAGTTGCACGGGGAACTCAGACATCTTTAGGTTTCAGCGCCATAGAGAAACATCGGAGGATCCGAAGCTCGCATCGGTTTATGCTTCAAAAATGGAAAAACGATGTGCCCCTGGGGTGCTTGTAGCACTAATTCCAGGTATCCTGAAAGGATGGGCAATATAATTAATTGTATTAAATTTCCTGAATCCAAACAAAACAGAGCAAAATGTCCCGAAGTATTCAACCCCAATACAAATGAAGACAAAAACATTCATTTTCTGGTTGTCATACACTCATTAAGTTACAATTTCCATCTGCTCAAGCAGAACGTCAATGTTATCTTGTGCTTTAGCAAGGTATCTCTGGCTAAAACCAGCTAACGTTAAAGTTAGTGAGTCCATGCTAACGTACAAACCTGAATAGCAGACTGTTCTCGCGTCTTGTACTGTGTAGGGCAAAAACACATAAACGAAGGTGTACATTTCAGTGCCTCTCCATATTAAACTGGTTAATGCACATTCATTTAATCGTACCCTGCGATACATGAACAGTGTATTTCATTCCCATTTGATGGACTTCTGTGTCCAAAATTGTGCAAAAACATCGTGGGACAAGGTTTTTAAACTGCAGCTGTCATTGTAAGACAGTGAGCAACTCTGTTTGTTTGTCCGAGGGAGCAACAGTAACTAAGGAGGGCGGGGCTTAACGATTGGTCAATTAGGAGATGCCATGTTTCAAAAACATTAAGTTCATTGAAATTTCCTTGCATTTGACTTTTCTTACTGAAAGGAGGAACCCATGTTGATAAATTGTTAGAGTTTGTTTTCTAGTGTCCAAATATTGCATTTCAGAAGAGTCTTTTTTCAGTTAACAAGACTGTATTTTGCATTTGATGAATGACATCAATAGAGAAAAAGTTTTTTAACAAGAATGTATAAGCTTTTCAGGACAGACAATGAAATAACAAAAAATACAAATAAAATTCAGGTTTAACAGCCCGATTTTGTATAGGACCGCACTACTTCTGAATCATGAAGATCCACCAATCAGAGAACTCACTGTTACTATGGAAACAGAAATTGCTGGAAAAGAGCTTAGTGGTGACTTCAAACTACCATGAAGCGATTCAAATGACGTAATCAAGTCTCCTTAAGCTCTCAAACTGTGTATATTCATATATGAATATTTTGCAATTACAGGTGCATCTCAATAAATTAGAAGGTCGTGGAAAAGTTCATTTATTTCAGTAATTCAACTTAAATTGTGAAACTTGTGTATTAAATAAATTCAATGCACACAGACCGAAGTAGTTTAAGTCTTTGGTTCTTTAAATTGTGTTGATTTTGGCTCACATTTAACAAAAACCCACCAATTCACTCTCAACAAATTATAATACTTCATAAGATAAGACCAAAAAAAAAATTGTTAGTGATTTGTTGGGCTTCTAGAAAGTATTTTAATTTACTGTATATGTACTCAATACTTGGTGGGGGCTCCTTTTGCTTTAATTACTGCCTCAATTCGGCGTGTCATGGAGGCGATCAGTTTGTGGCACTGCTGAGGTGGTATGAAGCCCAGGTTTCTTTGACAGTGGCCTTCGGCTCATCTGCATTTTTTGGTCTCTTGTTTCTCATTTTCCTCTCGATAATACCTCATAGATTCTCTATGTTCAGGTCTGGTGAGTTTGCTGGCCAGTCAAGCACACCAACACCATGGTCATTTAACCAGCTTTTGGTTCTTGAGGCCGAATTGAGGCAGTAGTTAAAGCAAAAGGAGCCCCTACCAAGTATTGAGTACATATACAGTAAATTAACATACTTTCCAGAAGGACAACAACTCACACATTTTTTTTTTTGGTCTTATGAAGTATTCTAATTTGTTGAGAGTGAATTGGTGGGTTTTTGTTAAATATGAGCCAAAATCATCACAATTAAAACATCCAAAGACTTAAACTACTTCAGTCTGTGTGCATTGAATTTATTTAATACACGAGTTTCACAATTTGAGTTGAATTACTGAAATAAATGAAGTTTTCCACAAAATTCTAATTAATTGAGATGCACCTGTTTATATATTGCAATATATATATATATATATATATATATATATATATATATATATATAATTGCAAAATGTTCAGATTTTACTATACACTATACACTACTTTGATCTTTCCTTTCGTCTGCATATTTGATAGATAGATAGATAGAAAGATAATTATATAAATTGTAAGATTATTATATTATAAGATTATTGTTTATTATAATCAATGACGAAAAGTCAATATTTTACCACATTGTTTTATTCGATTTCACAATTCACAGTGATCCGTGGTATTCAGGTTTAGCCCCTCATAAAAGACTATTCAAAAGACAATGATTATTATATATTCTTTCACATATTGTAATGTTAATATTCAATCTCAGAGCTGGTTGATTTGGTTCAGAAACTCTTGTTGAATTTTTTTATATATCCCTATGGAGAACATGATTTTGAATAACTTGTAAGCAAGAAAAAGTGGGCAGCTGCTCTCAATTAGTGACCTGCAGGTCCTCTCCTGGTTCATCTTCATCTTTCTTTTCTCCGTGTGACCTGAACAACCTCAACTTTTTCTCTAACTTTTGTCTTTTTAAGCCACAACACCCTCTGTCGCTTTACTTAATTATTTTTTCGTGGACTGCCATGCAATGCCTCTATCTTTAATTACAATCACATATGAAGACGGGGTGGGGGAGGATAAGGCAGAGGAAGTGAGAGAGGAGCTATGCACTACTTTGATCTTTCTTTTCTTCTGCATTGCCTCGTCTGTTGGAAATAAAAAACAGATTAACGGTTGCTCAAAGCTGTGCTTCTCTATACTATATATACACTATAGAAAAGCCATGTTACTGGAACTGTGTGCATGATAGTACTCCACTGTGTTGTTGTGATGCTGTGATTAGACCGTATGATTGTGATATGTGACAGCTGTTGCAACTATGTAATGTTATGATTGAGTGACATTGGTATGTTGTTGGTGGTGCCTCGCATGTGATATTAAGACGATGTGATTTTGTGTATTATTATATTTGTCTGATGCTGGTGTCCTGGTCTTCTGGGGGCAGTTGCACCAGCTGTACACTAATTACAACTTAGCTAGTTTTGACGTAAATGGGCACTAAACTACAACTTAAGCACTACTAAATATTTCCTGTTGCACAATTACACTTAGTTGAAGCATGACTCTCCATATAAACTAAATATTTATGGAAACGTAAGGTCAGGAGTAACAGTTGGAATAAAATTGCAGACTGAGTGAGCTGCATCAATATGTTCTTGTTTTACTCGATGACCTTCAGTCCTTTGGAATATATGATGCTCCAGACATTTACACTCACGTACATACCAAGAGAAAGAACAACATCAATAAACTTGTTCTTTTTTAGCACTTCAACACCCCATACAGTGCACCTCTGTGTGCTTCAGTCTGTGTTTGCATATCATATGATGTTATAATAAATATATGGCATTTCTGATGTTTTTTTTTCTTCCAGTATTTATTGATCCTTATTAATTTGAATTACAGTTTCTGAATGTTATGTATATATAAAAATAGCCTACTTATAGCCTAATGATATTCATGATGAAGTAATATCGTTTTTAATGGAGACTTATTTTTACTGTTAGTTACGTGAGGCAAAAGAAGTTAGAATAAAGGATAAATGTAATTTCACATTATTAAGTTCTGCTTTTGTATTTAAAGTCTTCTATTGGATCATTTGGGGTAAGCATCGTATTATGCGTCTACGCATTACTTTATGGAGAGCTTATGAACTACTAGCTGTGGTATGTCCTGCCTTACAAAAAGCTGCATGGTGCAACCGAATAATGAATAGAATTAGATACAAACTAGCCAGTAGTTATTCTAGTGTGTGCTCTAGTAGTACTCTAGTTACTCTAGTCTCTAGTCTGGTCTTAACGTTCTAATTTAAGAGAGAACTAACGAATGGCTTGTGCAACTCCACCCTGGTGCTGAGAAGTCAAAATTCGATGATGATTTGCGTGATGTTTGAATATTATTGTGATTGTATGATGCAGTCATTCAATGATATAATATTGTGGTTGTGTGATGCTCTGGTTTTGATTGTGTGTGTGATTCAGCAGAATGTTGTGTTTGTGTGGTGTTGTTATGCTATGATTGTATCGTTGTGGGATTGTTGCAGTTATGTGATGCGACACCTTGCCACTATGTAGTGCTGCAATTGTGTGATGCTACCATGTGATTGTATGAAGCTGTGATTTTGGAGGTGTTCTGATTCTAGAATTGTGTGTGTCTTTGTTGTGATTTTGCAACTAGCCTAATTGTGATGTCATTATGTGTTTATTCAAAGATAAAAAAATGATTGTAGTGGCACTACTTGTGTGGTATTTGAATGTTGCTTGCATGACTCTAAGATGGTATTATATAATGTTGTGATTGTGTGATACTGTTATGATGTAATTGTGTAGTGGTGTGATGTTATTTTCAGGTTGCTGTTATGTAATTGTCTGAATTTCAAGTAAGTTGCTTTGGATAAAAGTGTCTGCTAAATGCATAAATGTAAATGTGTGCAATTCATTTTTGTGGTATAGCAATTGTATATTGCAGTGATTGTGTTGTGTGGTGATTGTGTGATGATGAGAGTTGATCTGATGGGTGTGGCTCTTGGCTGGCTGCTCTGTTGTTCTCTATTATCCTGCATTTCTGTCCCAACTGTTCTCTCGGCTGAGGGTGTGTGGAGGAATTCGTGTGAGCGTGTGCATGTGTGTGTGCATAACTGTCTGCTGAAGGAATGATGAAGGGGATTTGACCATATGTGCATGTTTGTATGTATGGGTGTTATGTGTCTGTTATGCTGTCTGTAGTAACATGATGTGTATGTAACACATCATAACCATCAAGAAAATAACAGCTGGTCTGTAGATGACCACAGATGGACAGAGAGCATGCACATCCCCCCCAAACACACACACTCTCTCTCTCTCAAACACACACACACACACACACACACATATTGGCCTGTTTCCCTGGTGACTAGCAGGCAGGTGCAGCTTCTGCCAGTTTTAAACTTTTGCAGTGGAATTGCAGCAGAATTTCTTGTGGTATTTTGCCAAACTCACAGCCAGACGCTACTGGTCCTTCTCAGTTAGTGAGCCATCTTAAGCTTCTAATAAAAAAATAACCATAATAATCACCATCATAATCTTCATTATCTCCCCGTCTCTCATTAAAGGACTTGTGTCCAGTGGCTAGTGAATGACCTGCATGTAGGATACTATATATATATATGAATGTATTGAATGTAGAGTATATATACAGTATCTCACAGAAGTGAGTACACCCCTCACACTTTTGTAAATATTTTATTATATCTTTTCATGTGACAACACTGAAGAAATGACACTTTGCTACAATGTAAAAGAGTGAGTGTACAGCTTGTATAACAGTGTAAATTTGCTGTCCCCCCAAAATATCTCAACAAACAGCCAATAATGTCTAAACCGCTGGCCACAAAAGTAAGTACACCCGTAAGTGAAAAGGCCAATTTGTACACCTCCTTGTGTCATGTCAGCAAACTTGTTAGTGTTACAAGGTCTCAGGGTAAATTTATTTTCCAGATTGTTGTTTCTTTGCTACTTTGTTTATTTGGGTCTTTGGTGATTACACTGTATATATCTCTTTTCACGCCATCACTTGTGAACTTTTGTATATATCAACGGTGTTATAAATAAACTACACCTTGCACAAAAGTGCTTTTGTGGGTAGAGCCATCATTTAAGAGCCAACACTTTCTACGTCCCAAGTGAGTTGGTGGTTCTCGCAGTATCACAGGATACCATATCCCAACCGCCAACATGGGCCACTCGATCCACAACATTGACATCAGCAAACCACTCACCAACACGATGCCATACAAGCTGTCTGCCATCTGCCCTGTACAGTGAAAACCGGGATTCATCCGTGAAGAGAACACCTCTCCAAAGGGCCAGACGCCATCGAATATGAGCATTTGTCCACTCAAGTTGATTACGACAACGAACTCTAGTCAGGTCGAGACCCCGATGAGGACGACGAGCATGCAGATGAGCTTCCCTGAGACGGTTTCTGACAGTTTGTGCAGAAATTCTTTGGTTATGTAAACCGATTGTTGCAGCAGCTGTCGGGTGGCTGGTCTCAGACGATCTTGGAGGTGAAGATGCTGGATGTGGAGGTCCTGGGCTGGTGTGGTTACATGTGATCTGCGGTTGTGAGGCCGGTTGGATGTACTGCCAAATTCTCTGAAATGACTTGGAGACAGCTAATGCTAGAGAAATTTACATTAAATTCACAGGCAACAGCTCTGGTGGACATTCCTGCAGTCAGCATGCCAATCGCACGCACCTTCAAAGCTTGCAACATCTGTGGCATTGTGCTGTGTGATAAAACTGCACATTTTAGAGTGGCCTTTTATTGTGTCCAGCCTAAGACACACCTGTGCAATAATCATGCTGTCTAATCAGTATCTTGATATGGCACACATGTGAGGTGGATGGATTATCTCGGCAAAGGAGAAGTGCTCACTAACACAGATTTAGACAGATTTGTGAACAATGTTTTAGAGAAATAGGCCTTTTATGTACATAGAAAAAGTCTTAGATCTTTTGAGTTCAGCTCATTAAATATGGGGGCAAAAACAAAAGTGTTGTGTTTATAATTTTGGTCAGTGTATATATATATATATATATATATATATTCAAAATTTATTAGTAGGTTATTCAGGGGGCAAAACTAAACCTAGCAAAGCATTTAATTCTACATTCACATCGCCATTTCAAGTAAGCATGCACTGCATTTAAATCCTGAGAGTCTTGCCATTGCACAACAGGAGATAATATACACAGCAATATACTTATGTCAAAAGCATAATTAGATTTTTCACTCAAGGATTCAGATCTTTAATGCAATGCAACAGCTTGCATGTAAATCTGAAGTCACTAATGTTAATTATTCCATTCTAGCCAGCAGACTGCAGCAGAAAGGACAGTTGCTTGAGCATAATTTGCATACAGTTAAGCTTTGCCCTATGCTCCTTAGTTAAGTCAGGCCTTTATATTTTAAAACTGATCATTAATGAAGCTGTCTTGAGAGGAAGGTGAGTGTGAAGGTGTGATGGTATGTCCATTTGTAGATGCCATCAATCAATACGCTATACCAGATTTTCTGATGAAGTCAATAAACAAAATCTTGTTTTAAGTGTAGTATATAATGCTTTGTGCATGTTAAATAAGCACAGTAATGTGAGCAGGCAGGGGTTGGGTTGAATTGGTAACCGCAGGCTAGCTAGAAGTGATAATGTACAACTCTGGCAGACGTGTAGACACTCCAGTGGATTAGTGTATTTATATATTACACAAGAAATGTCAGAAAACAAGGCTTTTCTAGGCCACTAATATGGAGTAATATGGGTAGACTTGCATTGTGGCTCTATCTCTCTCTCTCTCTCTCTCTCTCTCTCTCTCTCTCTCTCTCTCTCTCTCTCTCTCTCTCTCTCTCTCTCTCTCTCTCTCTCTCTCTCTCTCTCTCTCTCTCTCTCTCTCTCTCTCTCTCTCTCTCTCTCTCTCTCTCTCTCGACATTGCTCTATGTGCTTGTCTGTCTCTCTGTCTAGTTGTTGTCTAGCTATCATTATGTCCATCTGTCATTTTGTCATTCTGTCTGTCTGATTGTCTGTTGTTCTTTTTGTCTATCATTTTATTGTCCTCTCCGTCTAAGTGTTATGCTCTTGTTCTTTCTACCTGTCTGTTATTTTATCGTTCTATCTGAAGGCTGAAAGTTCTTGTAAATGGAAATGAACCTACTATCATTTCATATTCATCAAACAATGTTTATGTTAAATATCCAAGAAAATACAGTTAATTTGAAAGGCATCCTCTGACACAGAAGTAGAAACAAACCAATAAACAAATGAATAATGTAGCTTGCTGATAAAGCACCTTAAGTAACTGATTAGTAGCAGTTACTCAATTTGCTGATCAATGATATGCTTGTTAATTGGGAACGGCTGTGGGTTGGAGAGGCCGGTGGTATGAATTACAGCCGAGCTGCTGGGTAAAGACACATTACTTTAACTTTCCCTTAAGTACTCTTACTCCTTCTCACTCACTCACTCTCTTCTTTTCAGGTCTGGTGAGATTGGTGTCTGACAAATAGATGCGCAAGGAAAGACTGGCTTCCCTTGAGCTAATACTGCTAAAAGCCCTGAAAGGCAAGTGGCATCAGCTCTTAGCTTCTGTGTGGAGTAAAAGCACAAATAAAGCATGTCACTGAGGATCAGCTTGGTGAAGGTATGTTTCCAATTTTTATCTTGGTGGTGTTGAAGTTCAGCAAAATACAAACTTTAAGCAAAAACAATCCCACAAAATGTAACTGAACAAACTGTATCAGCAGCATTTTCTTCGCTATTTACTTTCTTTTTTTATGGAATGTTGAACTGATTATTATAAATTGTTATTGTTTAAGTCATGTGCTCTTGTAATCTTGAATAAAATGAATAAACCCTTCAGCAAACTGTCACTCGATTGCAGCAGTTAGCAAACAACAGTGATCCAATCATTCCCAATGGAGACAAATCAAGTCCCGCCCTACATTTTTCTCATTCCAGAAGCTGTTTAACTCAAATATAGAGATGACCTCGTAGTTACCAATTAATGCCAACTTCAAGAAAATGTGGGACTTGTCATCAAAATAGATCTGAACTGTACTGTTTCAAATGGATCAATATTTTACCCAGTTTCTTTCGAATTTGTTCAGGAACTGAACATTGCTGTTAACATTATTATTACTAGAGTAGCTAAAGTCGATCCGCAGCAATCATGTTCTTTCTATTGTTTTGGAGAAAAAGCAAGCATTTCCCAGTCCCATCTGTTTTAGCAGACGTCTTAACAAACCCAATCAGCATCTTCTGTAATGCAATTCACATTAGGCAGGAAACCTAATTAAATTCTGCAAAGACAGCCAGTTCTCGTCGTTACGCATATGAGAACAAATGACATGCGTGTTGTAAGCTACAGTAAGAAGACATATACAACTTCATTTAAGAGTGCATATTTTATATAATACTTAAATGAGTCAAATAAATATATAAATATATACTTTCTTTTAACGATGGAAACTCGACTCAAACTTTTACATTTTAATTGTTAAACGAAATGAGTGAGTACATCATAAAACCGCTTTCTAAACGGTATTTTGTCTTAACCTTAATCACTTTGGAAAGCCTACAATAATTATTACACTTTTCTACGTATTTTTGCCTTATCGTGTTTACATTTTCTTCATCTGTTAATAAAGAAAAAAACAATAGCATTCAAGAGACAAGGTTTAATTCGTCACATACACAATTATACAGAATATAACCAGCAGTGTAATGTAAGTCAGGTCCGCTCAATGAACAGTGCAATTATATGTGACACAACACAAGAGAATATACATAAATATAGGTATGAAAAAAATGAAGTAAAAAATTTAAAATAAGAATAACATTTGCAATAAAATCAAATGTGCAGGACAGTATACTTTAGACGTAATAAATAATAATATAAGCAGGACTGTGCAAACAGGTTGTACAGCGTATATACATAGCAGCAATACACAAAGCATAGCCAAAGCACAACTCACATACTTACTAAAACTTCTGCAAGAAACGTGCAGTTTTATGCTTCAACTGCTAGATGGCCAACAGTTACGTAGTGTTGCTTTAATAAAGATTATAATATTTAAAAGGGATTTTAGGTAGAGTCACATGAGTGTGGCAAGCGAGTTGAATTGTGATTGACTGGAGTAGATAAACACATTCCTCCTGTCTTTCATGTCCAACTCCATTGTTTGTAGTTAGAGGACTATGGTAGCTTTGAAGCTAGTGAAATGAAAATACAAATTAAAGAATGGGGGGGATACAGGATCTACAGGGTTTTTCTACAGGGAACCATTGTTTCAGTTTGGCTTTTGAAGTCGACTCACGGCCAGCTCTCTCTGCATGCATTAGGATGTTTTTGAGTGAATTCTCCTGAGTTTTCCTGTCTTTATTCTTTATGTATTATTTTATTTTGAGGATGCCATGTAACAGAGGCTGCATACGTTGCTTTGAGAGGAATAAACTCCCAACACCTCCAGGCGAGGTTTGCTCATCGTACAATTTGTGTGAGCGTTTGCAGCTTCCGTTTCGCAGCCAGACTGGCTGAACAAATCTGAGTTTAACACAGACAGGGTGCAATGTTTTCCTCAACAGTGTCTTTTTAATGATTTTTAAGGATTCATATTGTCGGAGACCTCTTCACCTGCTTGACTTATGGCTTATTTGATTAGTCTAGCTATACAGATGTTGCCCATAGGCTCTATATTGGGCTCTATATGATACTTTACTATATTAACAGCAGTTTAAAGTGTGAAAATACAAGACGGTAAAATGTGTCTTTGTCAGTTCCCTCACGTTTCTCTACATGCATTGAATTTATTATAATCTGCATTTAATACAGTAAACCAGGATCATTTCAAATGCTCTAATGCACTATATCTGTGGAAATGAAAAGTTATTTATTTTATGGTGCTCACACACATATTGGCAATGTTTAGAATCAAATTTTAGCATAATGTGTACTACAATGTAACTTTAATAGCATTAAGATACTATTTTTGTTTTTATTAATATTTTATTCAGTGTTTGTTTTTATAGTTTCTCTTTTTATTTTAGTTTTAGTAAAAAAAATGTTTAATTGTATTATGTTTTTGTCATTTAGTTTTTTCTTATGTTTGTAAACCTTTTATTCATTTCTATTTCAGTTTTAGTTTGAGTTATTTTAGCACATCAAGTTACATACAATTTTAATGAATTTCATTTAAAATTAAACTATTCCTTGGCAACTAGCTGACTATGAACTTTATATATTTGTTCAGTTATCTTAAGTAATGGAAATGTATATTTTACTATAATTTTACTCACCTAGTGTACTTCACATTATAAATTGAATACAGTGTAGGTATTTTTTAATAGTACAGTGCATTTTTATAAACACATCTAGTACACAGCATATATACTGCAGCAATGTATAAGACTAGTATGATATATCTCAAACTTAGCCAAACATTTCACATGATATGATACACAGTGGTATCTAGTTTTCATCTAGGAAACACAAAGGGGGTTTTATGTTTTATAATCCTATTGTGTGTTTTTAATAAATGAAAAATGTACTTTTGTCATTCTAATCCGATAATAATTGAAGAGACTGGTCACATGGTTTATAATTTCTGGTTCACTTTTCACACTGAAATGGAAGCTCATGTGGCGTAATGGGAAATGTATCGTGCTTTTGTTGAATACTGCACATTGTTGCAAATGTAAGTTATCTCCAGTCTTAAATGTAGTAAGGTATCTATGAATAAACACAGAATAATTGTATGTATGCAGTATTTATAGTGCAAAAATAGCATGCCTTGTGTGTTGGTACGCTATAGCTGACGTTTGCCATTCTCTTCTCCTGTCTCTTTTTTTCCTCTCCCTGTCTCCATCTGTTCCCGCTGTAACTTACCGGATTCATTATTTAGATTGAATCACTGGTCAGGCAGTTCCCATGCCAAGCATTCAAGTTAGCATAGTGCTAAAAGTGCCCGCTGCTGTATACACGTGCTCATGTGAATGAGATTGATCACTATGTATAAAAGGTTAGCTTGCCCAATGCCCAACCATGAAAGCTGCTTGGTTGGTGTGCTTCATATATTACTAGTTGCTACAGTATTGACAATAGACAATGGATTTTTTGAACATTTGTAAAGCCCTATATTCCAGGTCTTCTGAAGTCATAGGAAAGCTTTGTGTGAAGAACACCCTGAAAGTCTTTGTTCACTGATAGTCTGACTTTCTGTATTATCACACACGATAGGTTGTCTGCCTCAGCGAGGATGATTAGCTCGTCAACTATTTCAAAGATATTTTAAAGAAAATTATATTAATTTCTGACATACATTCATTTGAATGTAAATCGTGGTAGGTGTCGCGGTTAATAAAACAATCGAAAAGGTTGAAAATTAAATGTATTGTTAGCTTTCGATTTGCAATTTTCTTTTCAAGCTCTTTACCTTCACAGACATAACCGACTGTGTTTTTATAGATTCTGTGTGTTTTTAACATAACCTTGTGTGAATTTGACAGTTTAAGCGCAATAAGACATTAAAGAGAACTTATGGCGTGAGACAGCTGCTTTCTGTGTGCATGCTTCGGATGTAGAAAACCCCATATATCATACATTTAAACTGATATGGCTTTAAAGCACATGGTTGTAGCACACTTGACATGATAATCAAAACCAAACAGATGTTTTTTGGCAATAAAAAAATAAAACAATATGAAAATAAACACCCGTCTGCTATATAAAGCAGCTAGACGGACTGTTTTTGCCTCACACATTCAAGTTACAAATTGCCAAACCTTCTCTTACCTTAAAAATAAGATGCATAACATTCACAGATGAATGCAACTTTGTCAACACATTCAACACATTTTGCAGACTGACTTGTAATCTTACTTTTGTGGTTACAAAAACATTTGGAAATACTTCTCGAAGGCCATTCCTCTGTGTAAACAAAACTTTTGACTAAGCGAAAACACTGGCTAAAAGAACAACAGCAAAAGACACAAAGAATAAACTCAAAATGAAAGGACAAGTGGCCAAGAATGCTGACCCATACTTGGAAACACACACACACACACACACACACACACACACACACACACACACACACACACATGTGGTTTTTATGGTTTACGGGGACTCTCCATAGGCGTAATGGTTTTTATACTGTACAAGCTGTATGTGCTATTGCCCTACACCTACCCTACACCTAAACTTAGCCCTCACAGGAGACGGTGCATTTCTACTTTCCCCCCCGAAAAACTCACTCTGTATGATTTATAAGCATTTTGAATTATGGGGACACTGAAAATGTCCTCATAAATCACCTTCTCCTTGTAATACCTATGTCATACCCATGTCATTATACAAATTTGTGTCCTCATAAACCACATAAACATGCCCACACACACACACACACACACACACACACACACACACACACACACGGGGCTGTGGGCAGCCATTTATCGGTGTATTGTATTGAAGGTGGAAGAGAGCGCTGGTCCCTACAATCCCTGCCGATATCGAGACTCAAACCAAGGACCTTTGGGCTACAAGTCAGACTCTCTAACCATTAGGCCATGAAAGAAGTAACTTGGCTTGAAGAAGAAGAATCGTAGGCTAGTTTATCAGGGTCTATCTAAGCTCTGCGGTAATTTGCAAGTAAGATAAGTAATTTCAGCTCCAAGTAACAGCTCGCATGTTTATTAATTTGTTAATGACCCACTGATTGCTCACTATCCATTTGAAATGCCACATTTGCACTTGAGGGTAAAATTGCTAAACATTATTCTTCTACAAACTCTCCGAGTTGTAATTCAATTGGCCAATCTCCGTGAAAACATTAGAATGTAATCCAGCAGCTATCCTCATCATCTATCATATTCCAGCCTTTCATCCCCTCGCACAGTCTGTTGAATATTTATGAGTTTGCCGACGTCACCGGAGCGCTGAGCGGCGCGTGAAAAGCGGGATGTGAGGGAGGGAGCATGCGGGGAGCGCGAGAGAAGGACGCTACCATGCAATTGCAAAGCGTCGCTTGACAGCGTCTTTTTCACTTCCACCTGCGTTCGTCGCATAAGGATTGTGGATTTCATCTGAAATCGCGTCCTACTTCGATGCCCGAGCGCGATGCATCTTTGCTTTAACACATAGACGGAGTCCTGCGAGGGATGCTGCACACGGAGGATCGTTGTTTGACATGCACTGACATTTAAACTGAGCCATCTGAACTGTGCACAGCTCGTGCTTTTTCGACTCCTGAGTGCACAGCGTGATTAAACGCGTGCGGAGTTATCTCCGTAGGCTGCTCTGACACATTTCTAAACGTTTGTTATGGGGGTCAACGCAGGGACCCGCGGCGGTGGGATTTGATTGCAACCTCTATTACGTATTTTCGCTTATATATCGTATATGCATCATCGTTTATGCTCGCCGATCAGCTGTTCGGCTTGTGAAACTGCGGCGCGCGCGGGTTGTTGTGCGTGGTGCTGAAAGGACAGCTCCCTCCACAGTGGATCGTATGGATCAATATTAGGGGTCTGACAGTGTCGCTCTCGGGCTTTAATGGCAGTGGCACGCAAGATCAAAACTCTGCTGACGGTCAACATTCTGGTGTTCGTCGGGATCATCTTGTTCTCCGTCTACTGCAGGATCCAGGACCGATCCGAAGAGCTCGTGCAGATCGGGAGGCTCTCGGATCAGAGACTGCGAGGCAGGAATGCCAAAGTTACGAACTCCATGGACAGACAGTCCATTCTCAAAAGGCTGGAGCGACTAGAAGATGTGGTCTATAACCAGTTAAATGGTATGTGGGCTTTAAGCATCTTTAACGTTCACATGCATTATATAATGCATGACAGATCAGTTTTTTATGGGCATTTAGATATGATTTTATCTAGATTCACACTTTGGATTTGACTGGGATTGTCATCTTAATGCTTTAACACATGACAAGTAATATAGACTGGTCTATGATGCAATAAACATGTCAAGAAGAGCAAGATAATCCTAATTTGACTTATCAAAATATACCAGTCAAACGGATTAAATGTAATGATTTGTTAAGTGTTACATGGTTTCATAACGTTAATGATGAACTATAAAGTGGTATTAGAGAAAGGACAGTATAATAGCATGCAATGCCTGATTGTAGCAGCAATACATTTCCCCATGTGTCTCTAAAGTGAAGGTGTTGTTCTGAAAGTTTTGTTACATTATGAATGCATAATTTCTCAGAGTGTCATGTCTTTCCATATCTATTAATTCTTTGAGTCAGTTGAATTAAAGTAAAATGAATACGTAATTATACACATGTTGTTTGAATCCGTGTGATCTTGTAGATATAATTTGATAAGTAGAATAGGATAATTTTTTATCTACTGTATAGGTTATTTACTTATGCTAAATTTCCTATAATGATTTGAAACTTTGTAATTCAACAAATTATCTTTCCCTTTTGTGTTCATATATTTTTGGTTTATTTGATTACACGTTCAGCTGCAAATACGAATGCCAGATTTGTTTAGTAGCCTACATTTGGCTATTTTTAAATCCATTCCACATAATCCCAAAGACTTTACCTCAAAATCAGTGCAGAAAACAATCAGCAGCTTCTATCTGGGCCTGTACAAAGAAACTGCCCCACTGTGCTCTTGCCTCCCGTGCACTCGTCCTTGTCTTAACCACACCTGTGCTTCCTCTTCTGAGTTCTTTTCTTGGAATATAGAGCTCATGTCCTCAATCATTATATGTTCCTCGACCGTTTTCATCAGGAGAACATGTGAAGGTCATAGTTCACCTAATGTGCTGTCTTTCCTTAAAACGTCTGTTAGTAGTCCTCTCGCTCCCTGTTTGCCTTTCTTAGTGCATCTGTTAGATCTGATTGTTATTCTGTAAGACCAGCGCCGTTTGTGTGTGGAGGGGGTCACTATGTCAGTTTGAATTATCCTTCTTGCATTTGGAAGAAAGCCAAGAGGCACTGCTTCCCAAAAAAGCCCTCTAATGTGCCCTACTGATTGAGAGGGCTTTCATTCTGCACAAGTGCCACCACATATTTCCCCCGGAGGCTTTTCCACTGTAGAATTCATCAGTCTGTCACAAATCTTCTTGATGTTGGGGCCGTTATACATTTTATTTCGACACATATTTATCTGATGCGCATAAAACTTGTGGGATAGTGCGAGGCACTCGTCGATTGTATGTGATATTGAGACTGGAAATGGGTTCCCTTGAGGTTTTTAAATTCCTGTTGCCGATTTTGCTTCCAATGGTGATTTGAGGTAATTGTCCATTTTTCAGTAGTTTATTGTCCAGCGAATGAGACCCAGAGGATTACGCCAAGCTCCAATTGCATTTCTAGGACACAGCGAGTCTTACAGGAAATCTGTAATTGTTTGGTTGTTGATGGTGCCCTCGTCCCTTGAAAGATCATAGAAAATATGCTGTGAATGTTTGTATGACCATCACTTTGAGTAATTTCCCAGAGAACATATGAAACATTAGCACACACAATGATTCTGTTTGGAGATGGACAGAAGTGTCATCGTTTCCCACCCCCAACATTCATTAAATGAGAATCGTAGTTCACAGCTTGATCATGCCTGAATGGACGATATTTAGACATGAATGGATGATCTTTAATATAGTCTCTCATTTACTGTGGATTTACAGACAAGTTCATGGTCAGTTTGTATATGGGATGAGTTTGAGTTGAAATTTTGGATGTTTGTTTCTTCATTGAACAGATAGCATTACATCACTCTTCACAACTCCTATCTTTGCATATTTCTCAGCCGGAAGCAACAATTTGAAGTTAATAATATATTGAAGGATTTGTTTATTATAAACTTAACTTTTCACCTAAGAAGATGTTAATTGATGGACTGGAGTGGTGTGGATTATTGTGATGTTTTTATCATTCACTGCAGATTATACATTGGTGAGCAAGCGAGCAAGTTTCTCCAAGTCAGTTTCAACGAAGAAACAAACTCATCTACAGTACATCTTGGATGGCCTGAGGGTGAGTATATTTTCAGCAAATGTTCATTTTTGGGTAAGCTATTAAAGGGTTAGTTCACCCCAAAATGAAAATTCTGTCATTAATTACTCACCCTCATGTCCTTCCAGATGTGTTTGATGAAATCGGAGAGCTATGCATCTTTAAAACAGTCCATGTGACAACTTCAGTTTTGCGACGCTACGAGAATACTTTTTTTTGTGCAAAGAAAACAAAACATAATTTACTCAACCATTCTTCTCCCCCAAGTTATGTCTTCCGCCATTTTGATCAAATGGCATAGATGTGTTTACTATGTTCCTGGACCTGGGAACATCTCAGTTGCGTTTCTGTCTATGGAGGGTCAGAAAGCTCTCAGATTTCATCAGAAATATCTTAATTTGTGTTCAGAAGATGAACGAAGGTCTTACGGCTTTGGATCGACGTGAGAGTGGGTAATTAATGGCATCATTTTTATTTTGGGGGGAACTGTTCTTTTAAGTTGTATTAGGATGTTCTTCATTGT
This sequence comes from Gymnocypris eckloni scoliostomus, assembly GCA_027564155.1. NCBI lineage: Eukaryota > Metazoa > Chordata > Actinopteri > Cypriniformes > Cyprinidae > Gymnocypris > Gymnocypris eckloni. The sequence continues at coordinate 27,456,025 of CM050414.1, forward strand.
TTAATGTAAAGTGCTTGTTGACTCTTCTGAAGGATTGCTTCACCCAACTAAATCTGACCTTGAGGAATAACCGTGAAGCTAAAGTGGGAGAGGGAAATGGAAATGTCACAATAAAACCTGAATAGTTTGGCAATTACTTAAATAATGCATACAAACTGGTTACCTTGGGTCACATGAGTCAAACTAATTTCCAATGTATAAAGCTACACAGTACAGTAAACTACAACAGCATAGATTATGGTAATCAGTGCAGGGAGAGTAATGCCATTTACCATTTGGGAAAACTTAACAATGCATTTAACAGTGAAAAGCAAAGTGCAAAGAGCCATTCAGGGATAGACAGTGGGTCGTCTCTGACACGGTTGTTTAGAAATGCTGGATTATTGTGAAAAGACCTTTTATTTGAATGCTATGAGAGTGTGCAATTAGCCCCTTGATTAGGTAGCAGATCTACCGTGAGCATTACCGCTAAAGTGTGCTTAATTTCTACAGCTGTAGTTCGCTTTATTTCTGCAAACACAGATGCAGTACTGAACAGTTGTCTACCTTGGAAGGGATGCAAACAGAGAAGACTACTTTACCATTCAAAACTTTGGGTTAGGATACGATTTTTTTATGTTTTTAAAATAAGTTTACCAATGCTGCATTTATTCGATCAAAAATAAAGTAAAAACAGTAATATTGTGAAATGTTACTAACATAAAATACGTTTTTTTTCTTTTAATAAATTTTCCTTTAATGGTGAAGCTGAATTGTCAGCAGCATTACATTCTTCAGCGTTACATCATTCTTCAGAAATCATTGTAATATGCCAATTTGGTGCCCAGGAAACATTTCTTATTTTTATCAATGTTGAAAACAGTTGTTTAATTTTGTGGAAACTTTTTCTTTTTAACTATCTTTTTTTAGAACAGCATTTATTTGACAATATAAATATTTATGTATTTATGTAAATATTAATGTGACAATGCAAAAGCCATTACACTCAGTCATTTAGCAGATGCTTTCATCCAAAGCGACTTACAAATGAGACAATATAATTCATAAATTGTAGTATTAAAAAAACTAAAAACAGATCCAAAACTAAAAGCTAAAACTTTATAAATACTACATATACACATTTTAAAATAAAGAATTTAAATAAAAATGACAAATGCATATAACACAATTTAAAATTAAATGAAAAATAAAAACATAAAGCTAAGAACAATTCAAAATATTAAAGAACAAAAGGTATAAGAGTATAATAATGATTCTAACATAACACTAAGCCAAACAAAAAATTATACATATGTGTATGTATTACATTACACACGCACGCACGCACACGCACGCACGCACGCACGCACGCACACACACACACACACACACACACACATGTTGGTTTTATGGTTTACGGGACTTTCCATACGTAATGGTTATACTGTACAAACTGTATGTGCTATTGTACACCTACCCTACACCTAAACTTAGCCCTCACAGGAGACATGCATTTCTATTTTCCAAAAACTCACTCTGTATGATTTATAAGATAAAATTATGACACTAAATGTCCTGAAAATTTCTAAATCCTTCCTTTATATTATCCATGTTATTATACAAATTTGTGTATCATAACACACACACACACACACACACACACACACACACACACACACACACACACACACACACACACACACACACACACACACACACACACACATATACACACATATATACATTATAAAACTATATATATAAACATTTATTTTTAAAATAATTTAAAACACAAATCACATAGATTAAATAAATACATAGAGATAATCAATTAATTTTAATTAAAATAACGTATAGTTTATCAGTAATCCTCAAAATAACACTGAGAATATTTACAGAACGAACAACTTACTTACACATGTAAGAAAAAATGTTTAATTTTTAGTGACTTTAGCCATCTCTGAAATGCATCACAAACTTTATATTTCCTGTAAATAATCCATGAAACTATTACAAGATCATTTTGATCTTTAATCCCAAAGAATGATTACAATCACACAAGTAGCTATTGTTACACTTTTACTTTCACTTTTGATCAATTTAATGCATCCTTGCAGAATAAAAGTATTTATTTCTTTAAAAAAATGTACTGACCCAAAACTGAATACTTTTCAATATTTTCTAAATGTTTGAAGCCAAATATTCCCAAATGTGATGTAATAAATGTATAAATGTGACATTATAAAGACAACACATTGTTTGCTAAATTACATAATTGACTTTTAAAAAGTTTCTAAAGTTTTTGAAATAGGTTTTCAAAGTTCTGTCTAATTTACTCACCCATGTCTTAAACCTGTATGACTTTCACAAATGAAAATGCCCCATAATGTTTTTCTTCTTCTCGTGAACATCAATTGGGCCCAATGTTATTCCTAAAGTGTCGTCTTTTATGTTCTTCAGAAAACAAGTAATGTCACTCACGATGTGAGTAAATTAAAGAATTGTCATTTTAATCACATTTCATCACATTTGCCTCACAGCAAACACACTTGGCACTTAGATGAAGCTTCAGAGTAGTGTTCAAAGACAAGTTTAGGCAGTATATATATTTGGTTTATCACAGTCCGTGGGTTTGAAGCTGTGTAGGTGTTTGACACACATCTATAAAATGTGCAACCGCCCCGGCATTGTTCTGATACAGTATGCTGCTTCTATAGATCATGCAATTTATCTGGCTCTAGTCATTTAGAGGAAGAAAGGAAATTCAGTGGAAGAAATGGCAATATCAATAATTGCTCCCAAATTAATGTATAACATAATTTGAACTATATTGAAATATTTTTTTATATTGTTCATAATTTCTATGACCTGATTTCTATGACTCATATGTTCCAACTCAGATATTTTGATTGTCTTGTCTTTCTTTATGCGTTGTGGTTATAAATCTGGCTTCCGAGTAGGTATTTCACTATCATCAATGCTTTATGGCCCAGCACATTTTAGTGTGTGATGCATTCACAGTGGACTCTAAGAGGACTGTCCAATCCTGCGAATCAGTCCCCTTAACCACATTTTCCTCATGAATATTTATGCTGCACTAGCATCAGTTTTGACATGTATTTTTATATTCATTCAGCCCTTAAATCAACGCAGAAAGGAGTATATCTTATCCCATAATTCATAGAGGATCAGTAAGAACATTTATTTTCTTTTCAAATCTTGTTACATAATTGAAAGCATTTCTGAGTGAAGTGCAGCGGGCCTGAATGCTGTCAGAGCACTTCACGAGAAAGTAGGAGATAAACATGACTTGTAGGATCACGGCTAGATCAGGAACGGATGGCTGAAAGACCTTCACAAACACAGAGCGGATTAAACCGCATTGGCCGAAGGGATCGTGACCTGTGTCGGTTGTTGATGTTGTTTATTGTTCACAAACAATGTGTATGGAAAAAGGTGTTTTTATAGTGTTTTGTTCAGACAGGTCCGGAAATTATGTATATAATGTATTATAATTAAATGAATATGACTGAATGTGATTATTATTAGTATTATTAATTTCTTAATATATTATTGTTCTAATATATATTTTTTATAGATTTGTTAATAATATATTATCTTAGACAGCTGTGAGATTAAATAGAGAGACACATTTTCTGATGTTTCCCAGTTCCCAGATTTTTAAAGTTAAACTTAAACTGCAGACTTAGTTAAGTCTTGTGAGCTGTAAAACTGTAACCTCTGGGCTTGCTCTTTATCTTGGCTTTCAGGACAGTAATAGCTTAACATGACTGAAGTATTCATGTTACTGAACTGCCTAAGTACACATGCACCAAATGTGCTTCTAAAAGAAAGTGAGCTATCTGAATTGAAGCTATCTGCCACGAAATTTTCAAAGCTTTTGCAAAAAGTAGCTAAAAGGATGTGTTCTGTTTCTCAAAGACAGACTGCCGAGCAGCCTGTTAAAATAATGAGTCTGGAAAGACCAGTCCATTACTGTAAGAGAGAGCATGTCAGAGAGAGAGGGAGAGAGAGAGAGAGAGAGAGAGAGAGAGAGTTTGTCACAGAGAGAGAGAGAGAGAGAGAGAGAGAGAGAGAGAGAGAGAGAGAGAGAGAGAGAGAGAGAGAGTCACAGAGAGAGAGAGAGAGAGAGAGTATGTCACAGAGAGAGAGAGAGAGAGAGAGTATGTCACAGAGAGAGAGAGAGAGAGAGAGAGAGAGTATGTCACAGAGAGAGAGAGAGAGAGAGTGTCACAGAGAGAGAGAGAGAGAGAGAGTATGTCACAGAGAGAGAGAGAGAGAGAGTGTCTAGAGAGAGAGAGGGAGAGAGAGTATGTCACAGAGAGAGAGAGAGAGTCACACAGAGAGAGAGAGAGAGAGAGTATGTCAGAGAGAGAGAGAGAGAGAGTGTCACACAGAGAGAGAGAGAGAGAGAGAGAGAGAGAGAGAGAGAGAGAGAGAGAGAGAGAGAGAGTGTCACACAGAGAGAGAGAGAGAGAGAGAGAGAGAGAGAGAGAGAGAGAGAGAGAGAGAGAGAGAGAGAGAGAGAGGGAGAGCGAGAGAGATGGGGAGAAAGAGAGAGAGAGTTACTCTATCCCTCTTATCAGAGATCATGCATTTTAGAAACACATATTTCACTTTTTCAGAAAAAAAAGGTGTCCTAGATTTGTAGCAGACAAAGTACTAATTTAGAGACCAAACTATATAAAAGTCAATTTTCTAGATTTTTTACTTTAATATGAGCACTTTTGTTCTTTTTTTACTGCATGAAGCAGACAGGAAGAGAACAAAAAGACAATTCCTGAAAAAAAGAACTGTTATTCAAAACAATAATAATGATCTTTCCCATTTTCTTTATTTTTCCTCAATTATGTACTTTGAAATAATTGTCTTTACATTGCTATAGAACAGATTTATTCAGCCATGTTGAATTGATCTTATAATCAAAAGCAATATTTCATATAAAGAAGGAAGTCATATAATCACCTGAACGTATAAAAGGTCATCATCAAAGGTGATTTGGATGAATGATGATGCATCAGAGAGTTTTAAAATATTTATTATGGATTTAGTTTGTCGCAGCCAGACAAAACTACCTCGAGTAGAAATACACTTATATATATTTATAAGGGCAAACCAAATGATCAGTTTTATACTAAATTTTTCCACATAAAAAGGCTGTACATTTTATACATGTTCTAAAATAAATAGATATAAATAGTAGTTTATATAATAATAGTATTTTTATTTTATTATACTATTTTATTTTCTTGGGAATTGTATGCAGATGACCTTAAAGATAACAGATATTTAATCATTATATCATGGGATCTTTAAGAGGTGTTCTAATGAGTAATTGAATTGTGACTGTGTGCAGATCTGCGACATCATTAAACAATGTTACATGGTTTCTGCTTTCTTTAGTGACCTGCATTTCATAAATTGATGTATTTATGTCAATATTCATGTAGAGCAGAAAATGCTAAACAGTGCTAATGGTTTAGAAGCAGCTGATTTGTTTCTAGACTTCATGTTTATCTAATTACTGGGGATCAGTAAACTAGAAGCAGTCTCTATCGTGCTCTTTTCATTTGGAGGTTGAAATAATGGCAAGAGAGCTTTAGATTTGTATTTAATATTTTAATGTTTTGAAGGGAAGAAAACAGAGTAATAGCTCGTCCATAAACAGAGCCTGTTTCCTTTGGTCTTTACAACTTAATTTCTTCAGCTCTCTGTAATCACTGCTGTCTCTTTACAGCCTTCAAAGCGTATTATTATCAGCAGACACATGCATGCGCACACACACACACACACACACACACACACACATTTTCATAGAGATTAAGTAGCTACTTTCAGCTGAACAGCAGGGCAAATAAAATCTCCCTTGCCAAATTTATTAGCAGCCACTAAAATAATCTGAAGTCAGCTAGCTAGTTAGTTTTCATACACTCATAATAAAGGTTCCAAAAGTGTTTTTGGTAGTCCGAAGGACGTTTCTTTAAAATAAACTACTTTTCTTTTTTCAATTCAGTTCAATACACTTTAATGTCCCCAATGTGGAAATTTGTCTTGGACCATGGAGCCCGCATGTACATAACACGGATCAGCATTACACTGCTTAATACAAATCCATATAAACAGAGATAAAAACCAAATCATCTAAATAACCATTTTCTTCTATAAATAACCTTTTGTGCATGGAATGGTTCCATGGATGGTAAAGCTTCTCCGTGGAAACGTCTATGCCAAAGATACTTTTGTTTAAGATTGTAGAGGCATTTGTTATATTGCCAGCCCTGCTTAAACCAGCCATTTTTTTTTTGTATTTTGTATTTTTTTGGTCTTAGTTGGCTTAAGATGTTTTTTTGATGGTCTCTGGATAAATTGGTGTTCAGATGGTCTAAACCGGGTGTCCACTGTGCTTCAGAGTTTAAGCTGTGTTCGCGCCATGTCATAATTACCATAATTTCGAGATAACAACACTCAGAATCACACTTGGAATTATGCATCTATGTGGCAACACTATCAGTGCCAAAGCATTCACATACACATTCACAACCTACAGATGACTTGGACCATGTGACCGCTGAACCACCTGACTGCTGCAGATTCATTTAGGTGCTACTTAGTCATTGATGGTGCCATGGAAACACATAATTCTGAGTCTGAGGACTTGGACAGCTCCAAATAGAACGTCACATGTTATCTCCAAATTACGGTAATTATGACATGACGCGAACACAGCTTTAGCCCAACCCCAATGAAACCCCAATGGAGTTTAGCTCCAGCTCGAATGCACTTGCCAGGAGGTGTGTAGTTGTGGCTTAATTTCGTAGTCTGCATCCTCTGGAGGTTGCATTATACTCGCCGTGTATGTCATCGAGGATATCTCATTTCAGAAAAGTAACCAATATAAAATGTGCTCTTATTTCATTTGAGGCATAAATTGCTGTCATTTAGTGTTCATTTTGATAATAAAAAAACCATGATGACAAATGTATGTTGATGACTAAAACGAAACAATGACGAGACGGAAATTAGTTCGATGAATGATTACTATGACTATACTATATTAACATGCAATATTGATGATGATAAACGACGAGACTAAAATGTATGTAAAAAAATAGAAACTTTACCAAAATCTCTTTTTTTTGAGAGTCTTTGATATAAAAAGAAATGTAACCTCCATAGGATGCTGCCTTTGAAATGAGACACAACAACCACAAAGATCCATGCAAGCTGGTTAGAATTAAACTCTGCACGACACCAGCCATCAAGAGCACGACTGGATGTCTTTGGTCTAGAAAACCCAGCCAAGTTGGTTTTCAGCTGGCTTAGTTAGTTGGTCAGCATTTGACTATTGGCCAAAACCATCTAAACCAGCTTAGGCTGCTTTGTTTTTTGTTACATCATGAGATTGTTGGCGAAAATGATATTTGATAACTTCGAACTGTATGTTATGTTCATGAAAATGATATGATGTTGCACCTCAACATTTTGTGTTGTATTAGCCGAACGCTGCATTAAGTCAGTGTGATATGCAGTTTCTCTCTGACATAGACAGCTGGCTCTTCGGGATTAGTGTCAAAATGCCAGGCCGCTATGTAATAGAATTCTCTCAATACAGCCAACAGAGGCAGCCTTCGAGACAATGGCAATAACAATGACAGTGAAAGAGACTCAGATGCTTACAGAGAGGCATCACCATTTCAGCTCCAGCTTGTGAGACAACCTCATGATCCAAGAACTCAGCCTCCAAGACAAGTCAACACTCTGGGAGGTCACGACTGCCAGGAGGAGAGGTGCAGCTCTGGGACGGAGCCATTTGTGCTGCTAGTCTGGTTTATAGGGTTGAGGGTGGAATAGGCTTTAATGCTGCACCAACTGCTGTTTGTGGAACCGACTGGTTTGGATTCCAAGACACAGTTTCTACGTTCGGTTGCCAAGCGAGTTACCCCCCAGACTATCCAAGCAGACCTTCTCAAAAACACTCAGAGTAATTCAGTGAGGATTCATATCAATTCTAATGATGCTTGTGAAAGGATAACCTCATGATTAAAGAAGCTCTTTGCCTGATGGACTGGATTTCAACTGTGTGGTCATTCGGAGTCATGAAATATCATTTCCTGAGCACAATAAAGATGACATGTTTTAGTATAATTATAAACTATTATTACTATATTTTTCCAAATTTCTATTTTACTCATTTACATTTTTTGGTATTAAATGTTATTAATTCAACTTATGTGTTTGCCAAGACAACATTTTCAATGTTCATCTATTTTTTTAAATCGAATATGTTATTTGTAATATAACAGTATTTTTTAATGACAAAATGTATTTGTAATAGTTTTGATTGCTACCAAAACTTTTCTGAATACTTCACTTCACTGATTACGTAATGCTTTTTTTATTTTATGCATTATTTTGGGTAGTACTAAACTCCATTTACTGTATGTATTATATATGCATTAAATATATAATACATTTATTGCTTATTGCTTTTAAAATATGACACCAAAAGCATAACGAAAAGACTCAGATGTTATAACATAAATGTCTAATAATAATATTGATTAGCTAAATGTACTTTATTAGATAACTCTAGAATGGTTGCTAAGCTGAGTAGCAACATTAATATAGAACGTACAGTCATATAAATGCTGTGCAACTTAAAATATGACACATTTAAACTATTATTAAATCATTTTATAATGCAAGTTGATATTCTAAAGTGCAATTGTACAGTTTATGAAAAGAGCAAGTATCGTAAAATACAATCAACTTCAAGATATGTCTGTCTTTTAATGCAGAACCCTCGTAGAAGCATGTGATAAACGCTTTTGTAATTCAAGGCTTTAAAATGAACATCCTTGGATCGTGCACTTATTTCAGAAACATGATAGAAATTTTATGTAGTCATTAATAATGCAGTCAAACACATCATTTTGCTCTTTTAAAGGTCAAAATGAAACGGCATCTTTAATAAGTCTGTTACACTTGTTTCATCTCTTTTAAAGAGCACAGCAAATGTTTAAATCCTGGATTTCAAATTACATGTCAATTATTCCGACTAAAAACAGTTCACAAATATTAAACAGAAAGACTATTAAGAACAACCGCACGGCGCTCACTATTGAATATAGTGGATTTATTCTTTGGGGGTTAAACTGCACAGCATTGGATGTGCCGGAAACAACCCCCACATCAGTCCCATTCTATTTAGCATAGAGCCAGAGAACAGACTGGACATTTTAGTGTATTTCCAAAGGGAAAGAAGTCTTACACTGCACTGACAACCCTTTAAACACAGCTCACTTGCTTTCCACCTTTCCCCCCCGGGAGGTCTGTATGAAAAAGGTGAAGGTGGTGTCTTGGTGTCCAACATCCAATTATCGCTCTGTACTCTTGTTCAGCGGTTGTGATTTGCGTGTCACCGGTGGGTTCCCAGTTTCACTGCACCGTTCTTATGGGATATCCTGACCTTTGTCATGTTAACCGAAGTCAAACCTGCTTTTCCCCACTTTGCTTGGCAGGTCTAGCCAAGCCCATGGGTCTGGTGGAGGGTCCTGGAGGTCTGGGACAGGGCGGTGCAGCAGCCACGCTGGGGGAGGACAGCCGAGAGGCCGAAGGAAGGTACGAGGAGTACGGCTACAATGCCCAACTGAGCGACCGCATCTCCTTGGACAGGAATATTCCAGACTACAGGCCGAAAAAGTGAGTATGCTGCAGGGACTTTAAACACAGAACATGCCCTTGGAGGAGGTTGAGATTAGAATAGATGTTGAGCCGCAGTGTGCTAAGGCATTTGTTCTGGTCTGTCTCAAAATCCTTTTTGAAAAAAGCAACAACAAAACAAAGCAGCCATTTAATGCTATTCAACTTCTATCAGATGCATCTGTTTTTTTTTGCCAGTCTTATCTTTGTATTATATTAGGTTATAGTAACTTTGCAACAACACGTCTACTAATTCTCAGAGTAGACTTTTAGGTTAGGTTTAGGGTTAGTAGAACAAATATGTTGTGGACTCATCAAAATAAAGTGTTAGAAGATATTAAGCAGACAGTCTACTAATACTCTAATGACTGCTAGTTGACATGTAGTTGCAGTTACTTACCGTTAGCAGGATGTCTAAAGTGGACTATCAAAATAAAGTGTTATATTATGTTATATTATATTATATTTAGGGCTGTCAAAAGCAATTAATCGCATCCAAAATAAAAGAGTTTGTTAACATAATATATGAGTGTGTACTGTGTATATTTAGTGTGTATATAAGACATTAGACAATATTTTGAAAATATTTACATTTATTTACATGTATTCATATAAATTATATCATATATAAACATATTTAAAATATAAACATAACATATTTTTTATTAAAGGGATACTCCACACAAAAATGATAATTTTGTCATTTTTTTACTGACCCCATGTCGTTCCAAACCTGTAAAAGCTTTGTTCGTCTTTGGAACATAATTTAAGATATTTTGGATGAGAACTGGGAGGCTTGTGACTGTCCCATTGACTGCCAAGTAAAAAACACTCCAGAAAGGTCCAGAAAAGTTTGAAAAGCATCTCCAGAATACTCCATCTGCCATCAGTGGTTATCATTTTGGGGTGGAGTATCCCTTTAAATATATACATGCATGTGTGCGTGTTTATATATACATAATAAATATACACAGTACACACACATATATTATGTAAACAAAAACTTTTATTTTGAATGCGATTAATCGCAATTAACCGCTTGACAACACTAATTATATTATATTTCATATCTGTTTTCGGTTATTTTGAGTTTATTAAGTTTTGTTTTTGCACGTTTATATAGTTTATTTTTTGTTATATTATTATTATTTATTATATTTGTTATATTATGTTTATTTCAGTTTCAGTTTTATGCATCAAGTTAGACTAAAAATAATATAAAATAGTTATATTATTTACATAAAATACAATATTAACATTTAGTTAACCCCATTTTTTTATTTCAAGTAACAATTTTTTAAATGCCTTTTGTTTTTGTTAAATTGAAGAACCCTGTGTTCTTTTGCTTGGTTTGTCTATACAGTGGATGTTTAACTTTAATTTTATGGATAAAAACAAATATCTTATCATGTTCAACAGAAAGTGAAAGTGAAAGCGACGTGACATACGGCCAAGTAAGGTGACCCATACTCTGAATTTGTGCTCTGCATTTAACCCATCCAAAGTGCACACACACACACAGCAGTGAACACACACACAGCAGTGAACACACACACACAGCAGTGAACACACACCCGTAGCAGTGAACACACACACAGCAGTGAACACACACCCGTAGCAGTGAACACACAGTGAACACACACACAGCAGTGAACACACACCCGTAGCAGTGAACACACACACCGTGAACACACACCGTGAACACACACACAGCAGTGAACACACACCACACACAGCAGTGAACACACACCGTAGCAGTGAACACACACCCAGAGCAGTGAACACACAGTGAACACACACACAGCAGTGGACACACACATTTATGGAGCAGTTGGGGGTTCGGGTATTGAGTGCTCTACATTCACTCCCCCCACTGACAATCCCTGCCGGACCGAGACTCGAACTCACAACCTTTTGATTACGAGTCCAACTCTCCACCATTAGCCCACAACTTCCCCAGAAGAAAGAAACACATAGAACTAAATAAGGTCAAGGTTCAAGGTTTCTTTATTTGTCACATAATAAATTATACAGGGTATAATCAAAAGTGAAATGTAGGTCAAATCAGGTCCGCTCAGTGGACAGTGCAAAGAATAAAAAAATTATATAAAAGTAACACCACACAAGAGCATATATATAGGTAAAAAAATAAATAAAATGTAAAATGTGCAGTAGAATAAAGAAAAGTGCAACAGTAGGATGTGCCAAAACAGTATATGGGACTTAATAAATAGTACTATAAACAGGAGGGATGAGAGGGATGTGCAAACGACAGGAGGGATGAGAGGGATGTGCAAACTGATTTTTATTTTTTATTTTTTTTATGTTTATGAAACTGAGTTTGTGTTAAGTGTAAATCATGACTGAATTTTTATTTTGGGGTGAACAATTCCTCTAATTATTTGCAGGAATATGTTTACAAGATATTTGAAAACATTCGCTCCGTTCTTTGATATTTTCTGGAGGTAAAATTCTATTTGGGGTGGTACACAACAAGCTGTGAGCTTATTTGCTACTTTTTGATTTGTCCTGCCATAAATGTCATGGCCCTTTAACACCCCCTACACCACGGGGTTGATTATCAGACGGTGTTATACAAAGGAAAGGGGTTTATAAATAGCCCAGTGGCTGAATCACTTCCCACATTTTAGCATTACAACGCCCTTCAGGGGAGAATCACATTAATAGAGTCAATAGCTAGCAGTGATAAAGCATTGTGTTGTAATATTACTGTGTGGAAGAGTATCCTTGTCCACTAGGACAGTGTTAATGGTAGGAATGTTAATAATGCAGCAACAGCGCAGGGGTGTCTTATATGAAAACTACCTTAGAAACAGCACTGGAATATTAATGGTCATTCATAAGAAGTTATATATTTAGAACATGACCCAAAGCACAGATCCAGTGATTGAGACCAGATAAGCGTATCCAGCCTTTCTTTTGAAGCTTAGCATAGTTTGTTGAGGTTGAAAACTTAAGGCTGCATTGATTTGATCAAAAATACTGTTTTATGTTTTAATCTTTTTAAATGTAATTTATTCCTGTGAGTTTTGAGATGCCTTCAGTGTCACATGATCCTCCAGAAAGCATTATAATATGCTGATTTCCTGCTCAAGAAACATTTCTCATTACTTTCAATGTTGAGAACTGTTTAATATAACTATTTTCTTTCTTAATATGTTTTAAAATAGAATTTATTCATGTGATGCCAAAGCTGAATTTTTAGCAGTGATGCTGAATATTATTTGTGGTAACTTTTTTTGTTGTTTCTGGATTTGTTGATGAATAACAAGTTCATATAATTTTTGAATTATAAATCGTTTGTAACATTATAAATGTCTTTACTGTCACTTTTGATCAACTTAATGCTTCCATTCTGAATAAAAGTACTTACTGGCCCCAAAACGTTTGGTGAAATTTTCAAAATTTCACATTTTAGCTTTAGTTTTTTGGCTTTTGACCCAAAAAGTTTAGAAAAAGGGAAATAATTTTTTATAATTTAATTCCTCATATTTCCTGAGCAGGAAATGATTCTAGCGGAGGCAAAACATGTCTAACATGAAATCATACATTTCTTACAAAATAAGAATGTATTATTTTAGATGTTACTGCACCATAATAATTGATAATAGATATGTTGAATTGTTAATATAAATGATCCACACCAGATGAAGAACTGTTGATTTGAAATAACACCTCGCTCGGGAGCATTGAAGTTGTGGCTGTTTGTTTCCAATAGTGGACATTCATTCTCATTAAATGTGTCCAGATCTAAACTAGGTGGCTTTTCCATAATAGTGTTAATATGTTCATCATAACTTAATTCCGTATCTCATCTGACACCGGGAGCAAACCGAAAATGAGCAAAGTACACACTATACCATTATACCATTCACAACTTTGTAGACAACTTTGAAGATTTGTAATGGCTTTAATCAGCAAGTATACATTACATTGGACAAAAGTGACCGCGAAGGATTTTACAAAAATATTAATATTTCAAATAAATGCTGTCTTTTTGAACTTTCTACTCTCCAAAGACTCCTGAAAAAGGTATTTCTGTAAAAATATTCAGCAACAAAACCAGTTTTTAACATTAATAATGCAAATCAGCATATTAGAATGATTTCTGAAGACTGGAGTAATGATGCTTTGTCATCACAGGAATTGTGTGTACCTAACATTTTAGCACAATCAAATATACTTCAGTATACAATTAGTTATACTCTTACTCAATTAAAACACACTAAAAGTACAATTGCAAGGTATTTTTATTTACCACATATGTTCATTTGTAGTATACTTAGTATTTTAGCATTTTATCTTTCATAAAGCCTTAAGACTTAAACACTACAAAATGATTATTATTATTTTCTGCCCCTAAACCGTTGAATGTTAGTGCACTGTTCTGCAGCTCTAGAGCCCATCATTGCGGTTTAAGATGAGGTTTAAGGATGTTCTCTGTGTGTTTGTTTAGGTCATTGCTGGGTGGGTTTGGTCTTTGTGGTGTTTGTACCCCAGAGCTCGGGGTCTGTTGATCCGGTCCTGTAGAGGACACAATCTCTTACATTGAGCCAGCAGCACCGAGCCTCAGAGCGGTTTGTGTTTCTGATGCTGATGCCCTGCAAACAGTTGTTGATGTGTTTCTTGGCTAATTGAGGAGTCATTCTCCAAAGGTCTTTGATGTCCAGAAGGGGCAGTGCATTGATGGCCGTTTCTCTTTAATGCATGTTTAATTGCAGATCTCCAGGATACCTGCTTCTTCAGTCTCTCTGGTCAAAGGCCTAATTGATGTGCTTTCTCAAACAAAGGCAGTGTATTTTTATGCAGCCTCAAGAAAAGCAGTCTCTTTAAAAGGTCAAGCTGACCTTAGCTCAACAGACTTGACGCAAATTAATTTACCACCAAGCAAAGAAAACAAATCCATATAACTACATCAAGAAGCCATTTTATTATTGACTCGAGGATGGAGGAAACTGTATGCAAGGAGATTGAACGTTCACAAGTGAATGAAATGAATTGGCATCAGGAAAGTGTTTACGTTTCGAGATGAAATATAAAAGAATAGATGGATGTTATTTTGTGTGAGCCATCATTTAGTGAGAATGAGATCAAAAGGGTTTTGAGGTCTATCAACACTCCTTCTTGTACCGGTGAGATGTTTTCAGTGAAAACATGATGCAGTGACAAGCCAAGTTATGATTTTATACCAGAGGTATATTATCACAATCAGCATGTTGCTTCTAGACTGAAACCAGAACGCAGAGGCAGTGTTAGAGATTTATGTGAAGTCTTATAGAGATAAATGATTCAGGTGGAGAGAGAGAAGAGCGAGAGAGAGGTAGGAATACATCTTAATCTAAGTGTCTGTTTCTGTCATGCTTTGTTCCAGGTCAAATTATGATAACTGGACAGCCCTCTTTGGCTCTATTTCACACGGATGAGTCCATCTCTCATCCTGCTACAGCCTGTAGCTGCCTGGCCCTGTCCAGCCGTACAAATTCAGACTTGAGCAATGGCCTAGATTTCAGGTGGTAACTAGAGCAATGAAAGAGTAAAATTACTTATGCTCGTGAAGCTACATGTACAAACCTGATTCCAAAAAGTTGGGACACTGTACAAATTGTGAATAAAAACAGAATGCAATGATGTGGAAGTTTCAAATTTCAATATTTTATTCAGAATACAACATAGATGACATATCAAATGTTTAAACTGAGAAAATGTATCATTTTAAGGGAAAAAATAAGTTGATTTTAAATTTCATGGCATCAACACATCTCAAAAAGTTGGGACAAGGCCATGTTTGCCACTGTGTGGCATCCCTCTTCTTTTATAACAGTCTGCAAACGTCTGGGGACTGAGGAGACAAGTTGCTCAAGTTTAGGAATAGGAATGTTGTCCCATTCTTGTCTAATACAGGCTTCTAGTTGCTCAACTGTCTTAGGTCTTCTTTGTCGCATCTTCCTCTTTATGATGCGCCAAATGTTTTCTATGGGTGAAAGATCTGGACTGCAGGCTGGCCATTTTTCAGTACCGGATCCTTCTTCTACGCAGCCATGATGTTGTAATTGATGCAGTATGTGGTCTGGCATTGTCATGTTGGAAAATGCAAGGTCTTCCTGAAAGAGACGACGTCTGGATGGGAGCATATGTTGTTCTAGAACTTGGATATACCTTTCAGCATTGATGGTGCCTTTCCAGATGTGTAAGCTGCCCATGTCACATGCACTCATGCAACCCCATACCATCAGAGATGCAGGCTTCTGAACTGCTGATAACAACTTGGGTTGTCCTTGTCCTCTTTAGTCCGGATGACATGGCGTCCCAGTTTTCAAAAGAACTTCAAATTTTGATTCAGTCTGACCACAGAACAGTTTTCCACTTTGCCACAGTCCATTTTAAATGAGCCTTGGCCCAGAGAAAACGCCTGCGCTTCTGGATCATGTTTAGATATGGCTTCTTTTTGACCTATAGAATTTTAGCCGCAACGGCGAATGGCCTGATGGATTGTGTTCACCGACAATGTTTTCTGGAAGTATTCCTGAGCCCATGTTGTGATTTCCATTGCAGTAGCATTCCTGTATGTGATGCAGTGCCGTCTAAGGGCCGACGATCACGGGTATCCAGTATGGTTTTCCAGCCTTGACCCTTACGCACAGAGATTGTTCCAGATTCTCTGAATCTTTGGATGATATTATGCACTGTAGATGATGATAACTTCAAACTCTTTGCAATTTTTCTCTGAGAAACTCCTTTCTGATATTGCTCCACTATTTTTTGCCGCAGCATTGGGGGAATTGGTGATCCTCTTCCCATCTTGACTTCTGAGAGACACTCTGAGAGGCTCTTTTTATACCCAATCATGTTGCCAATTGACCTAATAAGTTGCAAATTGGTCCTCCAGCTGTTCCTTATATGTACATTTAACTTTTCCGGCCTCTTATTGCTACCTGTCCCAACTTTTTTGGAATGTGTAGCTCTCATGAAATCCAAAATGAGCCAATATTTGGCATGACATTTCAAAATGTCTCACTTTCAACATTCGATATGTTATCTATATTCTATTGTGAATAAAATATAAGTTTATGAGATTTGTAAATTATTGCATTCCTTTTTTATTCAAAATTTGTACAGTGTCCCAACTTTTTTGGAATCGGGTTTGTATAGCCGACATATGCTGTGTGGGAAAAGCATCTCTGACATTTGAAAGGCGCATACAGATTTGATAAGTCAGCTGTAAATGAATATGAATATTACATTAATAGATGTTAGAGGACATACAATAATACTTTTGTATCATTTTATGGAAACATAATTACAGAAGTCTGTTATGCTCTGGACTGGATTTATTTAATCAAACATACGGTATGAATGAACGAATGAATGAATTAGGCATTTATTTACTATGCACTACTGTACACCCTCAAATGAGATTTGAAATATTACAATTTAAAAAAACTGTGTTCTATTTGAATATATTAAAAAAATTATTACTCCAGTTTTTAGCGCCACATAATCTTCAGAAATAATTAAAATATGCTGATTTATATCTATGTGTTGTATGTGTAAAATCATGTAATAATATATGCCTGTATACATTTTTACATTTTTTTATCTCATGTGTAATTTTTCATTATAAAAAATTGTAATTAACAATAAATAGAAAAATAAAGAAATTACCTTACTAAAATGTATTTGAAATATATTTATTTAATGTGAAGCATACTACAAATACATTTTCATATTTAAGTGCTTAATAGAAAATACCCTGCAGTTGTACTTTTGGTATATTAAACTGGTATACTTGATGTCTGCTAAATTGGAACGGTTTATTTTGTGCTTAACACACTTTAATTGTGCTGAAGTAGTGCAACTAAAGACATACTGAAGTATATTTGATTGTGCTAAAGCATAACTATTGCAGGTACACTTTAAATATCTTGCATTTGAAGACTGATATTATTCAAATATCATATGATCATCATCAATAGTGACATTAAAACACATTTTAGGCTTAATATTAAGAAATATGCATTGTGCACAAGTAGTAACATTATATCAGTCTTGAGTGATATGTCAGTAAATATGTTAATAGATTTGAACTTTACTTAGTATGAAATAAATGGATTTTAAATATAACTTGTTTCCTAGGTTATAGCTACTTAGGTAAAATTATATCTATGAATGTTTATAAATATAGAGATTAAAAATGATTTTAAAAGCGGCTTGTTTTTCAGTGTTGACGTGAAGTTGCATTGTTGTTTTGGCTGTTTGACCTGAACGCGGCGGTGCGTTTCACTCCTGTGATAACACGCAGAAGGGTTCACTTGGATTTATTTGATGTATTCATGCTCATTTTGTGGAAAAATACTGCTGGTGACATCAGTTTTGTATTCATGGTGCTTTGCATGAGCAGTTGAGAAAGAGAAATATAAGGGAATGGAAAAGCAGCAACCTGCTGGGAAGCAAAGAAAAAATGCTTTAATGGCCTGATCGATCAAACCTTCCTTATGCTGCTATGGCTGCAGAACCGCACGTATTAGAGGACTGTTATAAATAGCTTTGAATGATATTTGCACAGCTGTCACTGTTGAAACTATCATAATATTTAGTTTTTATGCACTGGATGTTAGCCATAGCTGTATGCTTGCTTTAGCACAGTCTAGCTGATATAAGCAATATTCCATAAATATGCTTGCGTTCCTTTATTTATTTTTCTCCATGGCCTATTGCCCATGATTTAGTCCTAGAATTGATCAATTGGATTTTTCTTTAGACTGTAGCTTGGATAAAAGTGCCTGCAAAATGAATAAATGTAATTTAAGGAGAATTATAATCATCACTGTTTATAGCAGCTTTAGTTTCATATAGTTGAGATACGGCTATATTTGATTGTTGTAGTTTTTTCTATTTCATTTTCCGGTTTTAACGGTTTTGTGTATTTTTGTTGGCATAGTTTGCATGCACTTTTATAGATCAAGCTGGGATTTGAGAGTGTTTGAACAGCTAATGTGAATTGTGTTTTGGTATTGTTGAGTCGTTTCAGGCCGACTGTTCTCCACCTGCAGTTAAAACACTAATCATCACCATCCTGACTGTGTGTGTGTGTGTGTGTGTGTGTGTGTGTGTGTGTGTGTGTGTGTGTGTGTGTGTGTGTGTGTGTGTGTGTGTGTGTGTGTGTGTGTGTGTGTGTGTTACTGTCTTGCTCCAGATTGGGTGAGGGGAGTAGAGCCATTAAATATTATTGACTGGCAGCAAGGGGCTCAATGAACATTATCCATATCCGAGAGAGAGAACAAATTCTGATTTTTCTGTTGAATGGGCTTGAGAAATAACATAGCTTAATAGATATATATTTTTAGGCTTGCTTGTCTGTATATTTTTATATAATTCAAATATTTTCGATGGCCTAATCAGGCCTTATTCATGATGTAAACCCATAAATCCATTCTTGAATGACTGTTGCACTGAAGCTAGCATTTTATGCAAGCATGTTTTTCACATTGATTTACACTGGACTCATTCTGCTGATTAAGGTCCTTAGATGTTACCCAACTATAGAGGGCAATTTATAGCTGCTGTAAACAACATGTTAGTCTAATAGTCATCTTGCTAACTTCTCTATTTTAGACTATGCCATTGAACTAAATGGCCTCCCATCCTTTCAACCGTATCCATCTCCAAATCTCCGTCCTTCAAAGACAATGCAGCAAGCGTAGCATGACTGACAGCAGAGGCACGACTCTAGGATTTCTGATGGGCTATAACACATCCCGGTCAGATCCTTTTTGCTGTTTACAGAGCCTTGGGCTAAAACAGAGACTTGTGTGATTTCTCAGGACACCTACAGTATTTCAGTGATATCTAACAGATAGGGATTTTATGGTTGTTATTCCAAAAAAGGCATTGCCATGTTCAGAATTCAGCATAAACAGCTAGTATTTGTGTTAACGTGATAGTATAATTGTGTTAGACTAGGCACAATTACTGTAACTTCTCTCCTCAAATCGTTACAGAAAATAATTTATAGAGATTATAATGAAGGAAATGTCCGTGTATAAATTGCCACAGTCATTATTTTAGTGGAGCATTAGTCATCTGTGATCAGTATTGTTGTTTTGTAGTAAGAATTAAGGTCCTCATTACTGGGTAAGACTGAATGCTATCAGTGTACTGAATGCTTACATATACGTTCACAAATG
Source organism: Gymnocypris eckloni scoliostomus (assembly GCA_027564155.1). Lineage (NCBI taxonomy): Eukaryota > Metazoa > Chordata > Actinopteri > Cypriniformes > Cyprinidae > Gymnocypris > Gymnocypris eckloni. Next base: position 27,475,932 of record CM050414.1, read on the forward strand.
CCTTCACTCTATAATGAATGAATGAATTTATATAGCGCTTTATTATGTATTGCTGTACACAATAAAGTATTGCTGGGGGGGGGGGGTCTGTCCTCAACCACCAGCAGTGATGGTTACATCTTACAGTTAATCAGAGAATCACATGCGTGCCAATCTGTGGGCCTGGATCAACTACAGATTTTATATCTTTATTTTCCAACAACATGTAAACAAACATGTTATCTGTATCTATCGTATTCAAGGATGTTTCGCTGCTTTGTAACTGCTGCAGCACCCTCTTTTTGTAAACGCAGCACATTCTTTATATGATGAAATGAATACATTTAAAATCAGTAAACCTTATGTAAGGACTTGAACTGCAATGTGCTTTTACTAAAGTGTTTTAATTTGACATTGTTTTCATCCTCAAATTGGAATTAGTCTGTTTTTTGTTTGTTATCTTGATTGAAGCACACCATGCTGGGTCTGAAATCAGTGGGAGCCAAAAAATGACAAAAAATGACAAAAATGTCCTCAAAATTCAAGTTATGGGGCAAAAATGTCCCTAAAATAGGTGTGTGATTTTTATATTTTGCAACATATGTTATAGTTAAAGCATTATCAGACAAGCACGATTGCCATTTTCACTGAATATCAGCTCCATTAAAAATGTGATATTGCTTTTATAGAGTAGTTCAACAAACAAGTTAGTAATTCACTTTTTGAACAAATAGTGTCTGTTTTTGCTCCTTCAATAAAAATAGTTACACTTCTGTCACAATTGCATACTGTAACAGGTTCATTCTCCAGCTTAAAATGTAGTTTTTATTAATGCACATATATCTTGGTTGTATATAATTTGATTTCTTATTTGTTGAATATACCTTTTTGTGAGCAGACGGGCGTTACTCAATAATGTGATTGCCTAGAGAATTTTAATCTGCTAAATGCCAAACCTAGTCTCTGTAATCGTATTTTATGAAATATAACCTATTCCCGAGCCCTATAATCCTCGGCTATATTAAAAGAGCTGAGAGTAAGTCCATACGGGCAGGAACCTCATGCTGTTTTCACAGAGCTTAGGACGCTGAGGAAGGGATTTCACACGGAGGTGTTGATCAAGAACGTATGGTTGCCATAGTAACCAGTCAGCATTTACACTGTTGGCATGCCTCAATATTCCCCACAAGAAGAGCGGTAAATGTGGGAATTAATTTAAGCTTTTTAGTGGCTTGTCAGGTTTTGTCTTTAGCCAGAATGTAGAAAGTGTTAGCAACACAGTAAATATACACATATTTATTAGAGGCAAGACAACTAATCTTTAGCCTTGAGACGTCAGCTTGTATTTTAGTTGTCTTGTACTAATATAGGAACTCCTCTAGGGGTCCTAAATGCAATGAAATGCTTTATGTTTCTAATAAACTGTAGCTTTGCACCAGACTTTTCATCTTATCCAAAGCATAATCAGCTATATTCCGGCTATAATATAATATCTCTATAAAATAAAGATATTCATGCAACGCATGCAGTTGAGAGTAACCCAGAATAGTGCTTCAACAAAATTCAGACCAAAAAAAAACATTCATATCAAGGACGATAACTAACAATAACTGGATATAGTTTTAACAATCATTCTTAAAAAACGAATCGCAGCGTCCACAACACAACTGTAATGACGCAGAGGAACAATATTGTTGGAATCACTTTCAAAAAAACGTTCTAGCTAAAAAAATGCTAAAAGCTTTGACAGCCAATCAGAATCCACCCTGCTTTAAAGAGCTCTAGCATGTGCATCATGTGCTTATAATAAACAGCACGTCTCTGTTATCTATAGTTATTGTTCTTGGTGTGAGCGGGCCTTGTGTCACATCATGAAGTTCCTCTGGTTATGACTGGAGCTGTGACGACAAGTTACTAAACAAATTCAAATTCTCTCCCTTTATGTGTGGCATTTTTCATTTCGGCATTTGCATTGCATTTCATTTTTAACTCTTTCTCTGCCACTGATGGAATTGTCTGGCTTTCCTGGTTTTCATTGTTATATGGTAGTGTGCACTATTACACATCTTCAGAAAGAACACACAATCTCTGAATCAGTACACGGTGAAGAAGAAGCAGAATCAAGCATGCAAGCAGATGCATGTGTAAAATACCATGATCATCTAAACCAAATATAAATCAAAACTGACCAATGTTACCAAATGATTGTCGACCCAGGAATCTGTATATGACTGTGCAGCTTTGGGGGTGTTGATAGAAGCGAGCTACTCCATCTATGTTTTGTTCATCTGAATCCAGTCTGGACAGAGTCTTGCTTTTCTCAGCTTTTTAGTCAAAATGTATGCAGTATATTCATGTGTTGATAAAAAAAGAAAAGAATGCATTAAGCTAGAATAAAACAGTTTTTTAAAGCAGAGACTCTGCTCTTTCTTTTGATGTATTTATTGCATGATCAGATATTTCAGAAAATGATCAAAAATGCTGGCGGTGACTGGCAACTCTTTTTTTTTTAATGCTGGCGGGGAAAGAGTTATGCGTAACAGAATAGTTAGTGCTTGAGACTTTCTTTTTTATTATTGAAACTAGAAAGTAGTAATATTGTTTATAAATAATAATATAATTTATAATTAATAATAGTGTTCCTGTGGCTCAGTGGTAGAGCATTGCGTTGTGGGTTCAATGTCATTTGTGTCATTACATTTACATTCACATTTATGCATTTAGCAGACACTTTTATCCGAGCGACTTACAGTGCATTCAGGCTATACATTTTTTCATCAGTATAATCTGAATGCACTGTAAGTCGCTTTGGATAAAAGCGTCTGCTAAATGCATACATGTAAATGTAAGGACACATATAAAAAAGCTGAGTCATACACAATAAAACCTGAATAATCCACTACAAAAATGATTATGGTCAGTGGTTATTTATTTATTAAATGTTCAGACTGATACACTGATGTCTGTGTTCTGTCCAGGTGTAAGCAGCTGACCTACACGGAGGACCTTCCCCAGATCTCTGTCGTCTTCATCTTTGTGAATGAAGCTCTGTCTGTCATCCTGCGGTCTGTACACAGCGTGGTCAACCATACCCCGGCACACCTGCTCAAGGAAATCATCCTGGTGGACGACAACAGTGACAGCGGTAGGCGCATCCCTTTGTGTTTCCATTAATGATTTATCGCTTTATTTTCTCTGAAACTAATACAGCTGCTTAATATTTAGCGGTTTCTCTTGTTGCTCCAGATGTAAAAGCCTTTATAAAGAAAGTGTTGTGTGAATAAACACAGCACGGCATCCTCAGATAAAGTATGACTGACCTGTTTAGGTATGCCGTAACAGTCTGTGTTTTATCTGAGCAAACAAACATTTGTGTTGCTTGGTTAGAGACTGCGCTTAAAGACTAACAAAAAGAGGAAAAATAAACAGCAAGAGACAAATACCGCAAGAGTAAACCTTTAGGTATGTACTCTTGCACACAGCTCAAGGTTTATAGATACGCTTTAAAGGGAAAGACAGTTGATTTTTCTTTGAGACACAAGTCTGGATCCAACCCTTAAATGATCTGAGATGACCGAACACATGAGAAGAGTTGATGCCATAATTTAATTATATTGAGTTTCTACAATATAAATCTATTTTAGAAACTTAATTTCCTGTGAAGTTGCTTTGCAATGATTGTATCGTAAAAAGCGCTTTACAAATAATCTTGAATTCGAGACATTATTTACAGTTCCCACTGACGCTGTATGTTTTGTAGTCGTTTTATCTGGTCAAACTGCGCTTAAGTATCGGACTGACTAAAAGTAGTGATGCTTCTAACTAAATATGTTCATTAGTGTGACAGCTGCTGCTAAGCTGTGCTCAAAATAGTGTAGCTTTATTCATCAATTAACTATTCTTTTGGTGTCTCATCATTTTTTTGTATGTTTCACATTATTTATTGCATACAGCCTTAAAGGCCGAAATTTTCGTTTGCGTTTTTTTCGGATTCGTAATCCTAAAAATGTGTCATGCACAGAAACCTTGCACACTGAGTCCGATGCTAATTAATTAATCCGTTGCGAAAAAATTTGCAAACCAGTAGCCTACTAAATAGAGGATGATTTTTGTCATCTTCTCGCTTCTTGCAAAAAGTAAAAGAAAGGAAATGTTAGGTCCATCCAATCCTGAGATGTAGAGAGGAGTTCAGCGGGATTATAACGGGCGATTCAAAGTTTACTTCAGGATGTCAGTGGCTCAGTTTGATGCTTTGCTAGTGATACTAGAGCCACATGTTAAAAAGAAGATCACCAATTTCTGTGAACAAGGATCTATATACAGTGCTTTGTGCTGCGAGATGAAGTGGATGAATTTGACAATCGAAATTCTTGTTACGGATGCAAAAAACAAAAAATCAAACCCGCTCCCAATTTTTTTATGACGGACGGAAATTTTGGAGGCAGTGTGCAATGACCTTCAAAACCAAGCAAGATGGATCAATAATTGCCCATTCTCTTCTAGAATCCTCTTCATCGCAGTTTTAGTTCATATGAGTGCAGGGTTGGCTCGGGATTGAGGGCACATCGAGGCTGCAAAGGGGGCGCTCATGAGCACACTTCTGAATCATAAAATGATAAATGGGATATCCTACAGGCTCGTGGACCTCATGGACATGCGTGAACGAAGACCACGAGACCACAAGTCTGCATTGAGTGTGCCATTTGACACAGGGCCACTCTCTGAAGTACTGGGTGGAATTCATTTTAGCGCATTTGTTCTTTCATCTGATCACAATTCAACTTTTAAGTAAATTAAGATTTTCAGTAGTTCTTTCAGTCCTCAATTGAATAGTTTCTGGAAATTGTTGCACTCTATTTTTAGCCTTTATGAAGTAAATTATTTAATCAAAAATACAGTAAAAACTGTTGTTTTGTCAATTACTATTACAATCAAAAACAACATTTTATAACTACATTTATTATTTTTATTTACTGCTATTTATTTATAATGTTTTATTTCAAATAAATGGTGTTCTTTTTAACTTTCAATTGATCAAATAATCCTATGAATATTATCATTGTTTACACAAATATATTAATCTGCAAAAACAGTTTTTAACATTGATAACAAAAAACATTATTAGTAACTGAGCACCGACTCAGCATATTAGGATAATTTATGAAGGATCATGTGACACTGAAGACTGAAAAAAGTTGTTTTAAATTATAATAATATTTCACAGTATAGCAGTTTTTACTGTATGTTTGATCAAATAAATGCCTTGGCAAGGATTCTTTTAAAAGTGAATAAATAAATAAAAAACAAGCAAAAAAATCTTAATGATTCCAAACTTTTGACCAGAAGTCAAAAGTTTTATTATGTATTACTATGTATTTTATTATGTATTATTATTATTTCATTTTTATTTGTTTAGTTTTTTAAATGATACTTTTCTATATTCTAGTATACTCCTAAATGTTGTTAACGTTTCCCTTTTAGCAGATATACTTGATATATATATTTAAAAAGGCAGTTCTTCTCAATCAATCCTGTTCCTGTGTGGCTCAGTGGTTAGAGCATAGCGTTAGCAGCGCAAAAGGTTGTGGGTTCGATTCCCAGGGAACACATGTACTGAAGAAAAAAAAAAAAAGTATAACCTGAATGCAATTGTAAGTCGCTTTGGATAAAAGCATCGGCTAAATGTAATCAATCCGCGCAGAGGTGGAGCGTTGTGGAGAACACCTCAATTTGCTGTTATCTCATCCGCTTCTCTGGATGCGGCGTTGACTGTTTCTAATTTCCTGCTGATGCTTCAGCTTCTTCCAGCTGACATTAAACTGTTAACATGCAAAGGTTGCCTACTTGACCTTTTCTCAGCGCTGTAGCTTGTCGTCTCCGGTTTAGCGCTCGCGCTCAAAAAACGGCTGGAGGTACAGGCGCCCTCGCCACTTGAATAATGAATTGACCTTAGCGAGCGTGTCTCTGTCTCTCTAAGTCTTCTGTCCATTATGAAGACGTTTAATAGAGTGCCGTTCTCGTGCTGCACTATTCACTGAAGCCAATAAGGTTTTTGTCCTCCTTTTCTGTCTGTTTGGATTAATGCAGGGTAGCACTCATTCTCACCTTCTGAATAATATTAAGGGACAATGCATCTATTTTTCTCATCTCATCGGACACGGAGTGGTATTGCACCCTTGAAATTCAATTCATTTAGACGTCGCTTGTAAACAGATAATAATGGGTTTCATTCCAAATGAAAATAAATGTAAGCCCTTTAGATGAAGACTTTGTTTAATACTCTTCAAGGACATTCTTTCATTTGAGACTCCAGCTAGTAAATGACATCTGGCTTTAGCCCCAAAAGCAAACTACACAATTCAAATCCTCACATGTTAGGAATTTAATTGTATAGTTGACCAAATTCTGTGAATAAAATTAGTGTTTGTCCCACAATATATATATATTTTTTTATTTGTGGATGATGCTTGTTTTACTGAAGCCCAGTGGCACACACACGTACACGTGAATCCATGAGCAAAATGGCTTCTTTAATTGCATTAATTGCTATTCCAGTGCCATATGCAGCCTTCACTAGTTATTGCGTATGTTGTACATCAAGCCAGAGTTCTTGATATATGCAGATGAAAAAGTCCTCTTTGTAGATTAAATGAAGCAAAGCAATCCCTTGTCCATAGCGCATCTATCAGGATCAGCATGCATTTAAAGTATTTTCTTAATGCTCAACTTTGATCTCCTGTGTTCCAGAATTGATTTCTGCTTTTCTATTCACAGTATGATGGATGGATATTTGTTCTTCAATGATTGGTGAATGCTTATAAAATAGTTATGCCTCATGATTCTTAATTTTAATCTAATTTAGAGCGCACCAGAGTGAATCCTATAACTTCTAACAGCACATTTGTGTATGTGTGTGTGTGTGTGTGTGTGTGTGTGTGTGTGTGTGTGTGTGTGTGTGTGTGTGTGTGTGTGTCTGTGTGTGTGTGTATCTGTGTGTGTCTGTGTGTCTGTGTGTGTGTGTGTGTGTGTGCGCATGCTGTTCGACACACACTGAACTGCATTTTGTGCCTGCCCTAATAAATGTAATGAGAATGAGATGTATTTATTTTTTTCACAACACAATGTAAATTTAGGGGGAAAAGTGCAAACATTATGTTAAAATAAATGGTCATACTTGTTCTATGGCCTATAATGTTAAATATGATGTGGCCACATACAAATCACAGCTAAATTCGGTTGTCAGTTCACAGTTTTGCACTTAATCGTGTTCTGCACACACAGTGACAACTGCATATACAACTGAAAGTTCAGGTAGTGACAACTCTGCAGTGTGTACAGAACCAAACTCAACTAGTTGTTAATGACGTATTTAAACATGTATCCGAGTTTTGTCTTTTCTGTTTATGCGGGGCAAGAAATCACAGGGTACATTTTAAATCATTAGTGTTGCCAGATCTTGCTTGGAAAATAACAACAAATAAGAATAAGCCAATAATAAACTTAAATCCAAATATGTTATTTTGGAAATAAGCCACATACCAAAATATAGTGAACTGCATCTGCCTAATTTATTAACTCATAAACTGGAGCCCAAATAAAAAGCTACAATGCGTTTGATAAGCATCGCTACTAATAAGAGGACATGGCAACTCAAGCGCACTCTGTGAGGTAGCTTTCCAAACATAAAACATGACAGCTCTGTTGATGCTGGTTTAGTATTTAAATGCAAATGTCACACCTGAAACTTTACAGTGTGTATGTGTCCTATGAGTGTTTATGGCCAAAAATAAAACCATCTCACCTTTTATGTAAAATAATTTTAAATCACATTCTTGAGCGATTAAATCCAGTGCCAGTGTTTTCCATTGCTCCGAAACACTGAAATGTTAATCGTTCTTCTGAGCTGATGAATGAGAGGGGAGGTAGTTGTGTGCATCAGTGCCTTAAAGAGTGCTCCGTTCCTCCTTATTCCTCTCCCCATAGAAACTAGAGCACTCAGCAACCTGCAGGAAAGAGCCCAAACACTCATCTATCTTCCTTGAGTGTGTGTGTGTGTGTGTGTGTGTGTGTGTGTGTGTGTGTGTGTGTGTGTGTGTGTGTGTGTGTGTGTGTGTGTGTGTGTGTCTCTGTGTGTGTGTGTGTGTGTGTGTGTGTGTCCGTGTGTTTGTCTCTCTCTGTGTGTGTGTGTGTGTGTGTGTGTGTGTGTGTGTGTCCGTGTGTTTGTCTCTCTGAGTGTGTGCGTGTGTGTGTGTGTCTCTCTGAGTGTGTGCGTGTTCTCCTTGCACTCATTTGTTTACCTCCCAGAGTTCTTATTGAATGAGGACAGATAGCTAACTCTGAGAGACTAAAGGAGTGGGGAGATTCAGGCAGATTTATTTACCATGTCATCTTTAGTGCCACTAAAACCTTCTTTTTTAATCCTATTAAGTTTATCGTACAGAATTCAACACAAGCTTCTTCTTTGAACCTGAATGCTTTCATTTTTATTTTCGTTCAGAATCCTGAGCGAAAGGTGCTACACTCTTAAAAATAAAGGTTCTAAAAGGGGTTTTCATTTCCGCAGTGATGCCATAGAAGAGCTATTTTTGGTTGTACAAATAACCTCTGAGTAAACAGTTCTTAAAATGACCTCTTTTTTTGTAAGTGTAAAAAAACATTTAAAAAATCTATAGAATATTTTGAAAAATTTTATAGATTAATTTCATTCTATAGGTTCATTTCACTCTTTTTTAGATTATTAGGTGATTTTTTTAATGCAATAATTGTATCAAAATCCATTAATAGTCAGTGCCTTCATAATGAAACCTGTGTATAAAAGTAACAAAAAAAGGGTTTCCAAGACAATGTGACCTTCATAAAAAAAGACAAATGTTGAAGTCCCTGTTATTGATGTAGGAGGTTTGGATTTCCTCCCTTCACCTGCTCTTGTTTTTCTCTCGTAGTGGAGCTGAAGTTCAATCTGGATCAGTACGTGAACAAGCGATATCCCGGCCTGGTGAAGATCGTGAGGAACAGTAAGAGAGAAGGACTCATACGGGCCAGGATTCACGGCTGGAACGCAGCCACTGCTCCTGTTGTGGGCTTCTTCGACGCCCACGTGGAGTTCAACACAGGCTGGTAAGTGGGATTCAGTCTTTTATTATTTTATAAGGCACTGTCTCACCACTCAGAATATCACTGGCGTGCTTCACATGACAATGGCTTGATTTAGCAGAGAATATTCATCATGACATCAATGGTAGCTTGGACTTCAGTGAGGAAAGCAGCCTGATGGATTTTTATCTAAAGCATCTGTCAAAAATAAACTGATAGATTAATGATCTCAGAAATGGATGAAAGAGATGTGCCCCAAATTAAATAATCTTTTTCCTCTCTGATGGTAATGGCGTCCCTGCTGAGAAGGTTTTTTTCAAGCTGGTACATGCTGTTTAGTGCTGGTCTGGTTGGGAACCGGCATATGAGCGACAGTCCAGGTGGAAGAATAAAGTCATTGTTTGTTGCTGCCAAAAACATAAAATGATTTCAATGTGCTGAGGCTTGCTGTACCCACCGTTCTCACAATCCTTAAATGAACTCAAGCATTCTTCATCTGTCACCTCCTTCAACTCAACAGCAATGAGTTCTCATTAAAGCCTCCCATTAGAGCAGTATGACCTCCATTTGGGAATTATGGATTAACCATTAATGAGCTTTTCCTCTTTGTTCCACAACATAAACATTTAATGGAGAGATGATCCCTGAATGGGGCCACCGTCTCAGGCGCATCGTGCCGGATCTGAGGTCGGAAACACATACCTAATTTTGAAGCCAAAATTAAATTAGAGTTTCATTATCACTTCCCTCATGCAAAACTTGTATTGCTATTTCATTTAAATGTGTTTTCCTTCTCTGTGAGCTCCAAATTGTGAAATGAAACATTCGGAAATTAAATGTATTTTAGTTTTGTATTTAAAAGGGGTCATCATAATAATTTATTGTATTCCTCCTTAAGCATTCCCTAACATTAAAAGTTTTTTTTGATGTCAAAAACAGTCATTATTTTGTTTTTCGTGCCGATGTTCCCCCCTCTTTCTGGCTTAGAATTCTGCTTTTAAGAAACATCCTCTTTAACATGTAAAACAAGCAGAAGTTTTGAAATTAGCATATGTTTTCACAGCACACCAAACCAAACCAAAGTCACATTTATATAGCGCTTTCTGGGTATTCAAAGCGCTTTACATAGAAGAGGGAATCTTCTCAACCATAACCAATGTGCAGCATCCACTGGATGATGCAATGGCAGCCATATTGCGCCAGAACACCCACCACACACCAGCTTACTGGTGGAGAGGAGACAGTGATGAAGCCGATCAGTGTATGGGGATGATTAGGAGGCCAATGGGTGAATTTGACCAGAATACCAGGGTTACATCCCTACTCTTTTTCAAAGGACATCCTGGGATTTTTAATGACCACAGATAGTCAGGACCTCGGTTTAACATCTCATCTGAAGGACGGTGCTTTTTACAGAATAGTGTCCCCGTCTCTACACTGGGGCGTTAGGATGATCCACATAGACCACAGAGTGAGCACCCCCTGCTGGTCTCACTAACACCTCTTCCAGAAGTAACCTAGTTTTCCCAGGAGGTGTCCCATCCAGATACTGACCAGCTCAACCCTGCTTAGGTTCAGTGGGCAACCGGTCTTGGGCTGCACCAATGCCGTGCATGTCAAATCAAGGAAAATGTGATTCCTCATCACCTCTTTAACATACATGGCGGTTTGACAATTAGCACTTTGATATGTTAGTTTCAAAGCAAATGGAGGCAACTAACAGAATTCCAAAGAGGCCAATTAGTTAATATATGAACTGCAAGAGCATCAGTCACAGAAACACTAAAGTATTTCCTGTGTTAAGGACAACAGTTTTTAAAACAGGGACTGAAACAACCCAGAAAGAGTGTGCAGATAAACAGTGCTGTCAGTAAGCGCAGTTTATTCCTTGCTTAAAGTTTTAGCCGTTCCCAAGAGGAGTAGATGGAAGTTTCACAGGACAGTTGCTAAGTGGCACAAAAGTAGCTCCTCAAATATGACCACAAACCTCAATTCTCTTCTCTAGAAAAAAAGAAAAGAAAACTGTTTGTCATGAGCTTCACAAAGCTCAGATTTATGGCAGGGCTGCTGTTCCGAATCCTCTTGTTTCCAAGGCCAACACACAAAGACGTAACCTGGTGTATTGAGCATAAACCTGGACCCCGGGGCAGTGGAAAAGGTATTATGGTCTGGCGAGTTATCTGTCAACCTCATGTCTACCTCCCGACAGAATTGGCAAATCTTTTCAACTCAAATCACTGTTGCCACCTTTTATGCACAGAGGGGATCAGTAATATTATAGGCACTGGTTTTATGGAAGGCATGGTACTGCAATGGCCAAAGGATATTTTTTATGTAGTATATGTTTTTGAAAGAAGTCTCCCATTTGCACAAAAGCTGAATATTTTTTTTGTATTTTTGCAAATACAGTAAAACAGCATTTATGTGAAATATTGTTACGTTTTAAAATACCCATTTTTAATTTTAATATTTTATAAAAAATGTCATTGATTCCTGATATGACTGCTGTCCATTGACCATCACTCCAGTCCAATCATGTGACACTGAAGGCTGGAGTAATGGCTTTTGAAAATTCATGTTTTAAAATATGAAAACAACGTATTTTATACTGAAAATATTTAAAATATAAGTGTTTTTTTTGCTGTATTGTATCAAATAAATGCAAAGACGTCTTTCAATTTCTTTCTTACTGACCGCTAACTTTTGAATTCTAGTGTAAGCATCTACTTCTAATTCTACACGTTCTGTGTTATATTTCATGGACAAGTAATATAAGTCTTGATTATAGCAGATTTTGACATGGGTGAATTTTGCAGTCACTAAACATAGAGCTGCAATTTAGTTTGTCATCTGTATGCGCTAGCTTATGAATTATGCAATTTTCTAAAGGTGTTTCAGACTTCAGTGTGAGTGACACTTGTGGACAGCACATAACAAATTATACCGCAGCCTGTAATTCCAACCTAATTTGAGCTTGCCGTCCTGTCAGATTCAAGACGTATTGTGTGTGTGTGTGTGTGTGTGTGTGTGTGTGTGTGTGTGTGTGTGTGTGTGTGTGTGTGTGTGTGTGTGTGTGTGTGTGTGTGTGTGTGTGTGTGTGTGGCATGAAGTTACAAGTTACAGCCAGTCCAGCGGGTCATAAATTGCACCTACTGTGCTTACACAAAACCTTTTCTTCAGCTCAGAGCACAGTGTTCTAAACTCATTAATTATTCATGACTTGTTGAAGCAGAGTTGAATTGGAATGACAGCAATAAAACCGTGTAAAACTTTTCAAACAAGACATTGTCAAGCCAGCATTCAAAGTTTGCCATGCCAAATGAGCTTTTCTAGTTAAAATGACAGTTTTATAGCATTTTACTGGGTGAACATTGAAGGCCCATCCATTGATCATTGGTTGAAAGATCTGTCACATTACAGTATATTGTATAGGAAAGAATAAGCTATACAGTGGTTCCCAACCACGTTCCTGGATGCCCCCGGGTGTGTCTGACACACCCATTACCGGTCTCGAAGTCTCTACTAATGAGCTGATGATCTGAATCAGGTGTGTTTGATTAAGGAGACATGGAAAACATGTCCAGGATCGTGGCTGGGAACCACTGAGCTATAGTATAAAGGGCAAACTGCAGGACTACTTTAACACTTGGAATCTGTTTATACAGTTTCTGGAGAATAAGCTAATATTGGCACAGGCAATGTTAGATGCCTCTCACTTTACTGACTGATATGTATATATATATATATATGGTGTGCTTTTGTATTTGAAAATATGTGGATATGTTGTTTTTATAATAACTTCTTTACCTGTGTGATAAAAAAATTGGATCAGGGAGGAGCTAAAATATATAAAAAATGTATTTTCTCTTAATATTTTAATTTCATCTTCCCCTTTTTTTTATAAAAATGTTACAATTATTTGTATGCTTTTTAATTCATTTTAATTGCAATTCCTTATGCCATTCTGAATCGTATTTGCTGCTTAAATTAAAATTAAGCTATTTAATTCACAATGTCACACCACCTTGTTTTATGCACATTTTGTGAATTGTATTTGCATCATGGTGTTTCTTTTCAGAATGTTTCAGCTGCCTGAAATGAACGAGATCTACCTTTGCATTCCTAGTCACAACCGGTGTGTATTTCAGTATGCAGTGTACATACATGCCTGTATTAAAGTATCAGGCTCCTGACAGAATTGTATTATTTATAAAACAAGTTTAACCTTTATAAAGTGGCCCAGCACAGTGTTCGGTGGACTGGCAGAATTAGCTGTGATTGTATGAGTACAGGAGAAGGCCTCTGCTGAGCATTATTGATTATTCATGACTTAGGTCTTTTATCATCTGCTGCTGAATTCTAAAATGCTTTGTGTGTGTGTGTGTGTGTGTGTGTGTGTGTGTGTGTGTGTGTGTGTGTGTGTGTGTACATGTGCGTCATTGGATGCTTGACTGATTATTGCCGTGTCCTCATCTGTAGGCCACCTTTAGTTTTTTGTTTTTCTGAAAAGTCCCCTTCCCCTGCTGTGACCTTTTGCCCTGTGTCCTATTCTTCGGGTCCCCATTGTTCACCGTTGTGTTTGACATGCTGATTCTCTGATCTCTCATCTCTACGCCTTCCCTCTCTTGATCTCTATCTCTCACACCGTTTCTCTCTCCTTCAGTTTCTTCTCTGCCTCAGCTCTGTTTGGTTTAAAAGGAGAAACACAGTGATACATTAGATAATCTGAAATTCATTATAAATGTGGATCTAGATTGACTTTTAAAATCGTAAAGCAACAACAAAAACCATATAAAAAAAAATCATAAAGTCCTGTAGGTCTATGTCCCATAACAAAATGAACAAGCGTGCAGTCGTTGTTTATCAGCTTCTTCTGTGAGTGTAATTCTTTGATCGTTTGATATGCTTTTAAAGCTGAAGTGTGTCATTTTATTTTCAGTTTTAAAATACTGTATGTCCCAGTTTAATGTGCTGAACTGTAAGTAAGCCATTCTAAGGTTGATCTCTTGACCCTTACGAACAAAATATGTGAATATATTGGAAGATATAATGTGATATATTAAATAATATATTTTGATATATGAGAATCTAGTGCTTATATTTTTCAACATTCTGCAATATATGCATGAACCATGTATAGCCATATATTGATACATATAAAATATATATTTAGCAATAAGACAGAAACAATACAGTACTACATAGCTTTATTGAAACTTTATTTTTATTTTTAAATGGGTTTAGATACTAAATTAAATGTCTTACAAATACATTCCCAATATGCTCACAAAGGTCCCCAATTCTATACAGATTCAGGCAAATTAAAGTCTGCATTTAATCACTCAGCAGACACTTTTATCCAAAGCGAAATGAGGACAATAGCAATCAAACCAACAATAATATGTAAGTGCTGTGATAAGTATGTATAGTCATACATTACCAGATATATACATACATACACTCACCGGCCACTTTATGAGGTACACCTGTTCAATTGCTTGGCAACACAAATTGGCTAATCAGCCAATCACATGACAGCAACTCAATGCATTTAGGCATCTAGATGTGGTGAAGACTTGCTGAAGTTCAAACCGAGCATCAGAACGGGGAAGAAAGGGGATTTAAGTGACTCTGAACGTGGAATGGTTGTTTTTGCCAGACGAGCTGATCTGAGTATTTCAGAAACTGCTGATCTACTGGGATTTTCACACACAACCATCTCTAGGGTTTACAGAGAATGGTCTGAAAAAGAGAAAATATCCAGTGAGCGAAAAAAAAAAAAATGCCTTGTTGATGTCAGAGGTCAGAGGAGAATGGACAGACTGGTTAGAGATGATAGAAAGACAACAGTAACTCAAATAACCACTCGTTACAACCAAGATCTGCAGAATACCATCTCTGAACACACAACACGTCGAACCCTGAAGCAGATGGACTCCAGCAGCAGAAGACCACACCGGGTGCCGCTCCGGTCAGATAAGAACAGCACACGGAGGATACAATTCACACAGACTCAACAAAACTGGACAATAGAAGATTGGAAACACGTCGCCTGGTCTGATGAGTCTTGATTTCTGCTGCAACATTCAGATGTAGGGTCAGAATCTGGAGTAAAGAACATGAAAGCATGGATCATCCTGCCTTGTCTCAACGGTTCAGGCTGGTGCTGGTGGTGTAATGGTGTGGGGGATATTTTCTTGGCACACTTTGGGCACTTAGTACCAATTGAGCATCGTTTAAACGCCACAGTCTACCTGAGTATTGTTGCTGACCATGTCCATCCCTTTATGACTACAGTGTACCATCTTCTGATGTACTTCCAGCAGGATAATGCACCATGTCACAAAGATCAAATCATCTCAGACTGGTTTCTTGAACATGACAATGAGTTCACTTTACTCAAATGTCCTCCACAGTCACCAGATCTCAATCCAATAGAGCAGCTTTGGGATGTGGTGGAACGAGAGATTCTCATCATGGATGTGCAGACGACAAATCTGCAGCAACTGTGTGATGCTATCATGTCAATATGGACCAAAATCTCTGAGGAATGTTTCCAACACCTTGTTGAATCTATGACATGAAGAATTAAGACAGTTCTGAAGACAAAAGGGGTCCAACCCGGTACTAGCACGGTGTACCTAATAAAGTGGCCAGTGAGTATATACGGACATATATTACAAATTATAGTTGTCAGATTTGGTTATATATATATATATATATATATATAGTGCCCTTCATAAGTATTGGAACAGTAAAGACAAAATCCCTTTGTTGGCTGTTGGCTTTTATTTTACCAAATAAAAGAACAGCGCTTTCAGTTCATCCCACTCATTGATGTGAGCATAAGTATTGGGGCAGTTTAAAATAAGGCAGATATGAAAGATTAAAAGCTATTCTTTAGTTGCAGATCCCTTGCACAATTACAGCAGTGATAGTCTGTGACCCATAGACATCTCCAGACTCTTGGTCTCATCCTTTAAAATGCTTTTCCCAGCCTTAAGTGCAGCCAATTCTAATTGTTGCTTGGTTTGGGGAGTTTCTGCCAGTACTCTCCTCTTCAGCTGGTGAAATTCATGTTCAATCAGATTTAAATCTGGAAATTGACTTGGGTAATCTAAGAGTTATAAATTCCTTGACTGAACTGGCAGGGTAGTTTTGGGTCAATGTTCTGATGCAATATGAAGGACTTCCCAGAGATTCTGGTGGAATTTTCTTGAATATTGGTTGACGAGATGGTTTTGCACCCTTCCAAATTCATTCTGCTGTCATCATATAGTATATTAAGTCATCAGTAAAGTTGAGAGGACCTGTTCCAGAGACAGGTGTACATGCCCATGCCATGACAACACCTCCACCATGCTTTACAGATGAGGCTGTATGCTTGGGATCATTTGCAGTTTTTCTCATCGGTCCATAAACACAGTTCCAAAACTCTTCTGGCTCACCTTTGTGCTTTTTTGCAAACTCTAATCTTGGCTTTCTATATCTGGTGCTGGTCAGAGGTGTGCATCTCGCTGTGTACATCTGTAATTCTGTGTCAAAGTCTCCTGAGGACAGTAGATTGTCAGACAGGACACTGTAAACAGATTTCCATCCAAGGAAAAAATATTTAGCGTTATCGTGAAATATTCACGCTATAGCTGATGGAAATGCCAATTATCGTAAAGAATTATCATGTGTCGACACAATCTTTTTCTGTTTAACTTTAGTGCATAAATTCCATATTAATACTTCAAATGTCGCAAAAATTTGTTTGGAAACACTTTTTGTCAAGAAAAGGGGCTTTAACGTAAACACATATGATGTCACATGACAGAATTAGCCTATAGGCAGCGTCCGTGTTCATGGTGATTATTATGCGATATTATTATTACGATATTATGCCAAGCACATTTAGATTTATATGCATATTGGAACGCAAAGTACAAAAGTTTAAAATAATTCGTTTTGGCTTGTTAGCTTCTTATATTTTTATTCTTGTTTTGTTCTGAGTTATTTCTATCGTTAAATGTAATCGATTTGTTGTGGAGTGATGTTCTTTAATATATTGACCATTTATATATAATAAAATATATTTTATTTCCGTAAGGGGAAGACTGTAAACACTGTGTCTCTGATTGTTGGAGTTGTCACACAGCTCTTTTCAGATGGTTTAGAGTTTAGAGTTTGAAGCAGGACCAAATAATGGAAATTTGGTGGTAGAAGTGTTTGGAAGACCTGCAAAAAATCCTGAAAATCATTATGTTTGCTCTTCCCTTTGGTCCTCTAAGTGGCACACATTACACACTTCAGCTTTATTGATTTTGTATTTTGCTGTGTGTGTGTGTGTGTGTGTGTGTGTGTGTGTGTGTGTGTGTGTGTGTGTGTGTGTGTGTGTGTGTGTGTGTGTGTGTGTGTGTGTGTGTGTGTGTGTGTGTGTGTGTGTGTGTGTGTGTGTTTTAGCTGACTGTTAGATGTGTGTGTTGCAGTGATACAATGTAAAATTGAAGTTCACGTAATTCATTTGTGTTGGGAGGGACTGGATGAATAATTTTGTTGCATTGAATTGTATAACTAAGCAAAGGCAAAGTCCTGCTTGGCTTATATTCAGTTATGTTGAACATTTAAAAGAGTTTCTGTTGTTTTTGTAGTTGACATTGTGCTGTAGAGTAGAGCTTGTGGTTCAGTTGAAGGATGTTTATGGCTTTTGTTGCTTCCCTGTGGTAATGATTGTGCATAAACAAACTACAAATATTTATAAAATTAAGATTAGTTTAATAAACACATGCCTTATACAAAATTAGAAAATCAAAAAGTATGTAGTTGTTCATTTAATTTACTTTTATTTTTGTTTTTTTAATTCCTGACTGGTTATGTTTGCTAGTTATTTTGGTTTGTCTACTGATTAAGGCTGAATCCTAGTTTTCATACTTATACTGCACACTAAAAGTAGTGACTCGATGTCATGCTGTGTTACAAACTGCACTGCATTCTGGGATGCACTAGTCCTAGTCTTGCATGCTGTGTAGAATGAATAAGATGTGGATTGGGATTCACCCTCAACATTATGCAGAGAGACACAGATCAGTTTAAATCTACATCTAATTATTTCATTACACTGAAATGCATTAATGGAGGTTACCATTGTGATGTTCCATAAGATAATATCCTACATGTACCACATAGTCGCTTATTGATCAGAAAAGCACTCTCAAAATCAATTAAACTAAATTGGTGGACAAATCAAATATGAACATTCCAATTAATCTTGTAATTAAGTCACACTCTCTTTAGTCTATCTCTTTTGATTGCATTCATTTTTAAACACGTTTATGCAAGTTTGTTAATGAATAGACAGATAGATAGATAGATAGATAGATAGACCTTGTTTCTGTGGCTGACTAGGGGCGAGGGATGTAAGGGTATTTCAACAGATCTGGGTTGTGTAGTAATTCGATTACTGAATGGGTCGTCACTTAAAGACTGATTTCTATTCACTCTGACCTCAGCGTGTCAGTGAAAACATTAATCAATACACAGCTTTCACTGGGCTGATCTCTCCAGGAGCCCTCGTGAACATTTCAAGCAAACCTCCAAGGATTCATAGCCTCGTTCCACCCAATGAAAGCCTTTCTGTTTACATTCAGTTACACTATTGGAATCATATAGTCATCATCAATAGTGTTTCAGATGTGGACATTTGCTCAGGAAGTGAATCTCAGGTTAAAAAATAATTCTAGTTTGTCATTCGGCTGACACTTTTATGCCAAACAATTCACAGTACAGTTATTAAATGAACAATGAGAGGTTAAGTGTCTTGCTGAAGGGCACATGATGATAGTTTGTAGATTTCTCTTTGTACAGGGTCGGATCGGATCCAATCTTTAACCACTAGGATACATCACTAACAGTTTTAAAATGAATGTAAAACTGTGGTTCACTAAATGATTTAATTAAATGCATGGAGCCAATCTGGAAATGTTTCAGTATTTTGTGTGTAGCCACACACTAATTTGTGCTAAAGAACTAAGGTAAGAAATCAAGTCAAAGCTAATGGAAACATGGAAAAGAAGTGTGAATGAAAAGTGTTCTGTTTTTATTGAAACAGGTGTTGACATGTACACCGTCTGTATGTGTCAAAAGAAGAAATGAGTGTGATGTTGGTAAAATATGTCAGTATGCTTTGTTGGTGCCTGTTTAGAGCCGTTGATGTGATATTGTCTGAACTAAAAACCTGTGCAGTTTTATATTAGTTTGCATGCACCGGCGAAGACTTTCTGGAGCTGCTTTACATAATTGTTTATTCACCTTTTACCACACTAATCTACTGGAACCTGATGAAGAATTTCAGATGAAATATTTGAAGTGATTAGAGCTAATGAAGGATGAGGGATGAGCATTTCTGAAGTCATTCAATTGGAAGTACAAACACTGTCGGCTACTTGCAAAACGCAGCTCACAGCTCACAGCTCATACCTGGCACAGACAGTTAGTTCATGTTGTATTTGATCCCTGTACACATATTGTACATTTATGGCCAGTTTTACTAAACAGTGCAAATTAGTGTGAGAGCGCAATTCCAAAAAAGTGCAGATTGGAGGAAATGTCTTAACGTGCAAATTAAAGAACACAGATGCAACATCTCAATTACATATCGACCAACGCAATATACCAAGCACAGTGCCAAGTTAGCGTAATCGCAAGTAAATAATACATAAAGAAGCCTCAGGTACATTGAAAAGAGGCCAAAAAATTAAGGTTTGCTTGAAGTGTTGATAGAGGTGCTATTGTGTGACTCTTAAATGAGGGTTCAAAGTCATCTTTTATATCCTGAAGCAAGTTAAAAATATCATGGCTTGGCAAATGATATTTTCGGATAATGTGTTCTAGCATTACAAATAAATTAATTTGTGTGGAAAAACCCTCTCTCTTCTACTACACGGTTTCTGTTCTCTGCAGTGCCTCCTAGCAACAATAATTGCAGGCATTTCAAGTGCAAAGCAGTTTACGACAGTTTTTTACCGTTAATAGGGTAAACATATCTATTAAGGTAATGTACCCATTAAGCACACTTCCATTTTTGAGATCAGATTATAAAAAGAAACAATAATTTATAATCCTACTTGATGTCTTAACTAACTGATATGTTTGCTACTACATACCTCCTGACCTGTAGTTTCAAGTCAATCAGATCATTGCACACTGAGATATGTCTCGACTGTTTTTTAGTCCCGCTCCTGCGAGGTTTTATTCCGCACACACCCGCTCCCGCAATATATTCCCTGTTTGCTCACCCGCTGTCCGCTTTGAATAATTCTTCCCGACCCGACCGTTCCCGCTAAATTTAGATCTTCTATGGATTTTCTATGGATTCTGTCGACTCAAATCTGCAGACTGGCTCTGCTCTTTGGCAAGAAGCATCATCTTCAGTCTGAAGGTCGCGTAGCCAGACCTTCAGACTGGTCTGAGAACTTCGGCCGCTTTGAATGGCCAAGACTGACAGGTGAAGCAACCAATCACGTTTCGTTTTGTGCTGTGACATGTTTGGGGTGTGGAAATGTCACCACAATAACAGATCGGTGTGTAAATCTCTCAGACATATTCTATTCTATGCAACATTACATATTTCACATACTTCAGCGTTTAGTTGATCCTGACAAGCGCTGGTCATCTGTTCTAAACATGACGGCTTTCTTCTTTCGTGAGGGGGGTTTGGCATCACGGCACCTTTTTTCCAGGCTGAACGTTAAAGAACGCAACACACACGTCTCCCGAAAGTCCTTTATAATTCAGCCAATCCGATGACAACTTCGAAACTCCTGAAGTTTTCCCAGATAAGTGTGCCGTATGCATCAGACATTCAGCCAACGGTCCGTGGATGTGACGTCAGAGGCTGAGAATACTCTTTCACTGTAAAAAAATAAATACAATCTATATATACATTGCCATTTGACAACAGTTACAAACTTTTTCTTTTTCTCTTACATTTACATTTACATTTATGCATTTAGCAGACGCTTTTATCCAAAGCGACTTACAATTGCATTCAGGCTTATACATTTTCATTAGTATGTGTGTTCCCTGGGAATCGAACCCACAACCTTCAACCTTCTTAACGTAAGGTTTACTAGAGAGCCCATGGGGGTGAGCTTCCTTGGCTCTGTGTTGCCAATGATTTGTAAAGCGGCTGGCACTGAGACGATCTTCTACACCAACCACTGCTTGGGAAGCACGACTATAGAAAAACTCCCTGACGCCAGCCTAGCGGCGAGAGAATTCATGTCAGTGACGGGGCATAAATGTGATTCTTCCTGCAATCTTAAAGGCGCTCTAACTACAACGAGAGAAGACGCTGGAGCAGCATCCTTGCCTCTGGCGTGCACGAATAAAGATAACCTGTACAGAATCAGAAACTCCTTTCAGCAAAGAGGAGCGCACACAGATTTGATTTATAAAAATAGGCAAATATTGATCGATAAAAATAAATCCCCAAGCCGTAAAGCATGTTTTCCACTCTGTCTTTGTTTCTGCACCATTTTGTTGCAACCACAACTGTTTCTGATGAAAAACATTGTTCGGTGGAAGAATATTTTTATTAATATTATAACATTTTATTAGCTTTTTTATGAAACCTAGCTACGTATATGGAATAAGCAATAAGCCCTGTAAAGTTACAGTGAATGTATAACAGCTAAGGGTTTTTTAGGCATCCACTCGGTGTCATGCCTAACAGCACCCCGTTATATATTCCTGTAAACCATGCCTTCACAGGGATTATTGCTTTAATATGTGCTGTACACTGTATTTTAGCATGGTTACGGTTTGCTTGTTTGTGATGTTTTTGAAACATTGCCACCAAAGTATCTGAACCTGAGAAAAATCTTAATTTCATTGCATTAGCTACAAAATATCAATATATTGCTTTAGCTATAAAATATCAAACTAATTTTTCTGAGCCAGTTTTTTCTATTATTTTAACCAATTGGTCTTCATACTGTACATCCACAAGGCCATCATTCATGGATATACAGTATAATTTCCTAGTAATTGTCATATTTACTATCATCATATTCCACAATGTTATGCTAAACTACTTTAAAATAAATGCCACTTTGATTGTATTTTTTTCATATAATGCACATTCATTTATACATTTTTAATGTTGGCTGAATTTTTTTTATTTTGGAGCTGCTGTATATTTTATAATACTATTTATGTATTGTTTTTAGTTGTATTTTTTGTTTGTTTGCTTCTTTATTTCTTTCTATGTTGACCCACAATCCTGGCTTAAGTTATTTGAATCATTAGTCAGAGATGCTTTGTTTGAACGGTGAGTGGGCTTCGTATCCGTCTGGGAAATCACCCATTAGTGAGATGTGATTTCAATATACCTCGACACTGAAGGAATTTAGACATCATTAGTTGTATGGGCTTCTTGAAAATGTCATTAATCATTCATCGTATTTAGTAAGTGGTTAATCATTGTGTTTATGGTTAAATTAATATCATGTGGCACTGCAAGTGGGCAGGCTTCAACCTAATGCAATGAGTTTACTATCTAATTTAAACTCATGTATTTTTAGAGTATAATATTGCAGTGAGATACCGTGATGTGATCGACTTGCTCTTGGGAACATTTTGTAAATATGTAAGAGGAAAAATGTCAAACGTTTAACAGGATGAGGCTAAAATATCTTCAACATGTCCAAAGGCGATAAATCAGCTTCTAAGCTGCTCAACAGATCCATAATGTGCTTAAAACAGCATGTAAAAAAATGAAATCCTCCACCCAGCTACAGGAGAAAGAAAAAGCTTCGGGGAACATTTTGCCCCAGCCTAACCAGGCACTGTTTCCGAGCAGACACGAGCAGTTCATGGGATCTTCACAGCGAATGAGGCGAGATTTCATTTTCTGATAGAGGTGCATGAGAGAAAGTTTCCTAATTCGAGATGTCTCATACAGGAGTTTCATGGGTTGTGGGGAATGGGGGGCTAATCTCCGAGGACTGTGTTTCTTGGCTATCTGTAAAGGGAGGATAGCAGGACTTACCTCCATAAGATGACATGCCAAGTCAAGCACAGTGGCTGATAGAGATCCATTTACTCTGCAAATAGTCCGAGACTGTGCACGGGGTGCAGCGCTTTATTGTTTCTACTAAGAGTATAAGTGATTTATGATGTACCCCGTGGACTTTAGTCAAGGTAAGTGCCATATTTAATGTGACACGAATGAAAACGTGGCTGTGAGGGATAGACACATGGGTTGTGGGACTGTACTGTCTTGCATTTTTCAATGCTTCATCATTGAACAGATTGTGCATCTCTGTTATCACAGTTTTGTTACCAGTGTTATTTTGGTATTATTTATATAGTATTATATTATTTATAAATATTTTCAAATAGGTTTTACTATTCGTTTTAATATATGTGTGCTTTTGTCATTTTTAGTTAATTTTAGTATATTCATTTTACGGCTTCAACTCCAACGTATTTATTTCAGCTTGCATGGGCAACATTTCTAAAATTATTTTTTAGTTTTTAATTTAAAGTGTATTTTATGTCAACTTAGTTTTAATTATATAAAATTATTTTGAATAGTTTTCATAAACAAAAGCAACACTTAGTATAGCATATACTGTAGAATACAATTGTCTAAACCTGAAAATGCTTCAGTTTTTCATATTTAGCACAATTATACTGGCATAACAATTTGAGTGAAAAGTTGATCTGAAACAGTAATAATTAATAAATATTTATAAAAAAATATTACTATTATTATTATTGTGACTTCTTTGTTTAAAAATCCTAAAACTTGCTTTTAAATTCTTTGCTTTTTCACAATAATATGCGAAGGTGCAACAGATTATACATAAGCTGGATACACAATAGGTCATGGATGTGCGTTGCATGGTATCCAGTGGTAGCAGATAGGTTGTTGTGTTTGTGTAGTGTGTGCGTGTAGTCCAGTTGAACTGTGTTAAAGTGCAGTGCATGGCACACCGTAAGGTGGGAGTGTGTTGTAGGGTGTATTAGTTCTGACTGTTCATTAGCCTGAGGGAAAAAGCTGTCCCTCAGTCGGCTAGTGCGGGATCGGATGCTGCGGAGACGTCTCCCTGAGGGCAGCAGAGAGAGCAGTCTGTGGGACGGGTGGCTGGAGTCTTTGATGATCCTCCGGGCTTTCCTTGTACACCGCCTGGTGTAGATATCCTGGAGGGAGGGAAGCTCACCTCCAACAATGTGGCGGACAGGGCTTTATTGTATATGGCTCTCAGTCTAAGGCTATTATACAGCGGTAACAACCAAGATTTTCCTGTTGATCATTTCTGATTTTATGTCTGGCACTTTCATCTGTTTGAAAAGTTCCAGACGTGTCCTGTGGGTAATGAAAGAACTGATCATTGATGCCCTTCCGCACACCCTGTCTCATATACCAAAGAGAGTCCCTTTTGTAATTAATTCTAGCAATTACTGGCAGCTGTGTTGTAATGGGACAGGGTTGTACATGAACATTCAGCTTTGAGGAGGCAATGCAGCGGTTTCTCTTTTTTTTACTTTGATTTCCATGTTCCTGTCTATATTCTCAATGTTTGTTTTTCTTTTCCTTCTTATTTTCCGCTTCTGTATGCTTCCTTCACATGTCTACTGTGGCACTTGATATGAGTGTTTTGAACTGAGCCGTATGTATCTCTCTAGTGTGTGTCATGACACTGTAAAGGTTTTTTCCCCTCCCTTTCTTTTGTTTTGTTCTCTTTTGTGACTTCCTGGAGTAAATCAAGCGTGAGCTGTAACTTTCCTTTCATTGCACTAGTTTGACAGATATATATTCCTGCTTGCAGTCAGTATGTATGCATATTAGCACATAGATCATGTCAGACTATATAATAGGATGATAAAATCAGTGAAAGGCTCACAAAAGATATAATGAATGCAGCAGTGTATTTTCTTTTGTGTGCTGCTGATGTGGTTGGTTGATTTGTATGCTGTATTTCCTCATTACATATTTAATGTGTTGCTATTCACTTTGAAAAGTTATTTCAACTAATTTAATAACTGAAATTTTGTATTTTTTATTTAGTTTTAGTTTCCGTTTTAATATTTAAGCTTGTTTCTGCCACAGGATTAAACAATTAAAAAGGTAACAGAATAAACAAACTTTTATATTACAATTCAGACTTTTTCATATTGCACAGTTAGTTTATATCACACAATTTTGACTAGTTTTCAATTCAAAATTGCGAGATATAAACTCAGAATTGCACTTACATTTCTGAGAAGAAAATTGTGAGATATCAGCTTGCATTCACGAGGAAAAAAAGGCTGAATTGTGAGATTAAACTCATAAAATTAATTGTGAAATGTAAACTCAGAGTTCAGAGAGAATTCAATTCTTGCAATTCAAAATATTTCAATTCAAATTCAAAGTCACAATTACCTTTTTTTTATTCAGTGACAGGAACAAGCTTCCATATCTTAATGCAATCTCTCTCTCTCTCTCTCTCTCTCTCTCTCTCTCGCTCTCTCTCTCTCTCTCTCTCTCTCTCTCTCTCTCTCTCTCTCTCTCTCTCTCTCTCTCTCTCTCCCTCTCTCTCTCTCTCTCTCTCTCTCTCTCTCTCTCTCTCTCTCTCTCTCCTCTCCTCTCTCTCTCTCTCTCTCTCTCTCTCTCTCTCTCTCTCTCTCTCAGCTAAACCATTTTCATACAGTGTCTGAGCTATCTATGTGGTTGCTCTACTTATCAGATGGTCTGATTATTATTGTTTTTCACCATCACAAGAAAGGGCACCCAATAGAGTGGGCTGCACGTGTTGAGTCTTATCTGCACACCGCTGGTTTATTATAGCCCAGAATGGGTTCCTCTGGGATCTTACATGTAGCTAGTCCAGGTTATGATGCCAGCGGTCCAAGGACAGAGAAGATGAATAGAGGATTCACAAGAGGGATGGTTTCTCTTGCAAGGTTAGGGTATCAGTACATCCTCACATCCCCCACATGTGCTGTGTCGTGCTTATTCAGGACCAGCTTTTCATGAAAGAGGTCTGGTCTCATTGAGACCTCTGTAGTAGAATGTTAAATATTATAGATGTCAATTTGATGTGACAGGGCTTAGCTTCTGTTGTTTTTTGTCATTATATAGTTTAAATAACACTGATATACAGTGCAGCTTGTACCTCAGTTGTTGGCAAGAGTGGGTTTACCATTTGTGTTTTGTGATTGTTGGTTGGAACCAGATTTGGCCTGATGTTTAGGGCTTTGATATTTTGCACAAGTGACAATCTGGTTTGTGACATTTTTAAATCCCATCTTTACTCTTCTGCCTCATCATGTCCACATAAGAAAATGTCTTAATAAAAAGACAACAATTCCCAAAAGTTAACAAATTTTAGAGAAGTTTACACACTTTCTCTCTCACACACACACACACACACACACACACACACACACACACACACTTTTGAACTTTCTATTCATCAAAGAATCACAATTTCCTCAAAAATATTAAACTGATTTTAGCATTATTAATAATAATAAGAATTCCACATCATTATATTAGAATAATTTCTGAAAGATCATTTGACACTGAAGACTGGAATAAAGGCTGTTGAGATCTTAGCGTTGCATCACAGGAAGAAATTACATTTTAAAATATATTTAAATGGAAAACATTATTTTAAGTGTAATACTATTTTACTGTATTTTCTAATGAGATAAATGGCCTTGGTGAGCACAAGTGACTTATAAAACTTTGAAAGTCTTACTGACCCAAACTTTTGCACAATATTGTATTGTCTTAAAGATGCCCCACAATTGCTGTTAATGGAAATCCTGCCTCATTCCCTATAAAAGACATCTGTCCTCAATGATAGCAAATATACAGCCTCTTTAAAACACTGTTTCTTGTTAATTGGACACTTACATTAAGAAGCCTCTCAGCAGGAAAAAGCCCCACTCACAGCCCTATTAAAAGTCATGTCTCAGTGTTGATTATTACCTTAATGTGATTGAGCTTTTAAGGATGGCCTCAAAAAAGATGAAGGACACCAAAGGGAGAGACGAAGGAAGGAAGGAAAGAAAGAATAGCACATTCAGGAGTATAAGAATCTATTTGTCACATACACAATTATACAGAGTATACTGAGGAGTGAAATGTGTTCTCTGCATTTAACCCATCCAAGTGCACACACACGGAGCAGTGGGCAGCCAACATTGCGGCGCCCGGGGAGCAGTTGGGGGTTCTGCGGAGCCGAGATTCGAACCATTGGGTTTCCTTGGGTTACCTCGGGTTTCAAGTCCAACGCTCTATCCATTAGGCCACAACTGCCCCAAGAACCACCTCAGACAAAGCACCATTAACCACCTCAGACAAAGCACCAAGAACCACCTCAGACAAAGCACCAAGAACCACCTCAGACAAAGAGGTGTCAGAACTTAATTAACATACAGACTACAGCGGTTACGACAGGAGCAACTTCATTTACAAGAAGGGTAGTAAACTGAAAATGTATAAAAGGTTAGGACATAGGAAGTTCTGGGTTCATTCCAACTCCGTTGAACACAAGGTACAACATGTACTTTGTCACTTCAATAAACATCTTCATCAAGATCTTCAACGTCCTCAACGTCAAAGAATGATGCTAGACAAAAATGATCTGTGAGGTGGTGAAAAGGGTAAAAAAAGAAAAAGGACATTGATGAGAGGGACTGATGGAAAGTGTTTGCAGGTTTTCTTGTTAATCTTATATTTGCTTCTGCTGCCGATGTCAATATGTGATGATTTGCTGTCAGGCTTGATTGTTCTCCTTTTAAACCAACACCGGTTTTCATAATGAATACAAGCTCATTTCCAAAAATGACAGAATCAATTTTCTACCCAAGATTATTCTTGGAAACAGCCACATGGATTTTAAAGTAAACACGGAAGCTGTATACTAGGTGAATGCACTGAATGAGAAAGTAGCATTTCATTTGTTTTGGTTATTTACAATGTCAGCTTGCAAGAGACATTTGCGCATTACAATTAAGTATGTGGATTGTGTGATGAATAAATTGGATTAATTTTCACAATTCAAAAAGACACACTGAAAAATGTAACAACTTGTCAACACCTTTAATTATTAATCAAAAGCAAAACGAAACATTGAATACGATATCTCATTAAATGTTTTATTTAGTTTGGTGTTACGGATGAAATCTGAGAAGAGTGCTAACATATAATGAAAATGTTTTCCGGTTGTAGAGTTATGTAGTTGCAAACTCTGGTATAGGCATTTTGGAGAGCGTTTTAATAAAATATTGTACAAACATGTTTTTACCTCTGTTTCTCTTTGTAGCAGGAATATAACAACTATTTGAGTAACTTCTTCCTCTTTCTTTCTGATCTCTATCATTTATTCAGGGCTGTGCCTATCCTCACCAGAGTGAAAGAAGATCACACTAGGATAATGCTCCCCGCGATAGATAATATCAAGTACAACACCTTTGAGGTGCAGCAATACGCTAATGCAGCTCATGGCTACAACTGGGGCCTCTGGTGCATGTACATCATCCCACCGCAGGATTGGCTGGACAGAGGCGATGAGACTGCCCCCATCAGGTAAGGGCATCCAGGGTCCACTCCATAATGCATGAGGACATTCTCTGAAATATAAATGACCAGGGATATAAGAGATGAATATTTCAGAAGTGATAAGGTGGCGTTAGTTTCCTGGATGTGCAATAAATGCATTAATGTTTTTGCTTCCTTGAAGGATTTGTCCTTGTTATTTTATACAGTGCAGAAAATACATTTCAATCCACATTTTAGGGTTACACGGCCAGTACTAATAATAATAATTAAAAAAACTACCATGGATTACCACAGTTTGACATCATTATTTTGGATATTTTTGTTTTTTGACCTAGACGACAGTGTGCTGCTACTCAGAACAATAGTTCAAACTGTTGTAACAACACGATCATCATGATAAAGTTCACCAGGGAATGGATGAGCTAATATAATGTTTAATAGCACTTCTGTTTGTCTGTGTCTCAGTTTCAGGCCTACAAGTATGAAATATCATCACATTTTTGTTCAAATATTACCTGCCAAAAGGTATTTGTACATACAGGTGCATCTCATAAAATTAGAATATGGTGAGAAAGTAAATTGTTTCTTGAAACTTATTTCAAAAGTGAAACTTTCATATATTTTAGATTCATTACCTGTAAAGTAAAACACATTTCAAAAGTTTTTTTTAATTTTATGATTAGAGCTTACAGCTAATGAAAGTCAAAATCAGTATCTCAAAGTATTAGAATATTTACATTTGAGTTTCAATAAATGATCATCCATACAGTATAAATTCTGGGTATCTCTTGTTCTTTGAAAGCACAATAATGGGGAACACTGCTGACTTGGCAATGGTCCAGAAGACGATCATTGACACCCTCCACAAAGAGAGTAAGTCACAGAGGGTCATTACTGGAGGAGGGGGGGGGGCTGTTCAAGGAGTGCTGTATCAAAGCATATTAAATGCAAAGTTGGCTGGACGAAAGAAATTGGGTAGGAAAATATGCTCAAGCAACAGTGATGACCCCAATCTTGAGAATACTGTCAAGCAAAGCCGATTCAAACACTTGGGAGATCTTCACAAGGAGTGAACTGAAGCTGGAGTCAGTGCATCAAGAGTCTCCACGCTCAGACATCTTCAGGAAAAGAGCTACCAAGCCCCTTCTGAACCAGAGACAACGTCAGAAGCATCTTACCTGTGCTAGGGAGAAGAAGAACTGGACTGTTGCTCAGTGGTCCAAAGTCCTCTTTTCAGATGAAAGTACATTTTGCTTTTCATTTGTAAATCAAGGTCCCAGAGTCTGGAGGAAGAGAGGAGAGGCACAGAATCCATGTTGTTTGAAGTCCAGTGAGAAGTTTCTGAAGTCAGTGATGATTTGGGCTGCCATGTCATCTGCTGGTGTTGGTCCATTGTGTTTTATCAAGTCCAAAGTCAATTCAGCCATCTACCAGGAGATTTTGGAGCACTTTATGCTTACATCTGCTGACAAGCTTTATGGAGATGCTGATTTCATTTTCCAGCAGGACTTTAGCACCTGCCCACACTGTCAAAAGCACTTCCAAGTGGTTTGCTGACCATGATATTACTCTGCTTGATTGGCCAGACAACATGCCTGACCTGAACCCCATCTGGAATCTATGGGATATTTTCAAGAGAAAGATGAGAAACAGTGGATTCAACAATACAGACGAGCTGAAGGCTGTGCCACAGGCTGATCGCTTCCATGCCACTCCTCCCTGATGCTGGAGTTTGTGCCAAAGGAGCCCCGACCAAGTACTGAGTGCATAAATTAATATACTTTAAAGAACTTGAACTTTTCTGTTTTGCAAATCCTTTTTTTGATTGATCTTAGGAAATATTCTAATATTTTGAGATACTGATTTTTGACTTTCATTAGCTGTAAGCTCTAATCATCAAAATTAAAACAAATACATTTTTTTGAAGTGTTTTACTTTACATGTAATGATTTTCAAATATATGAAAGTTTCACTTTTTGAAATAATTTACAAGAAAAAAATGTACTTTTTCACCATATTCTAATTTTCTGAGATGCAGCTGTATATGTATAAATGTTATAAAGTAATATCAAAATAAGTGACACATTCATGAAATATCAAACTAAGTGGCATATTTATGTTGCATGGTTTTCAGTCTAAACAAGACGAATTGTGTTCGGTTTCAAAATGTGAAACAATAGATAGCCTATATATTGTTCAAAATGAAGACTAAATTAATACATTTTCTAGTTGTCAAACATTAACATTTTAACTAATTTTTTTTATATAAATCAGCATAATGTTGTTACATCTGAGAAAAGCTCTATTATTTGATCCAATGCAATTAAAAACATTTTAAAGTGCACTCATACTTATTGCCAGTAAAGTTGTTGCAGATAAGTAAGCATTATTAACAACAACAAAAAAGAGATTAATTGCAAACTACTTGAAGATGTTGATTTAGTATTCATACCAGGGTGCAGAGGCTGGTGTCATACGACACCATACATGTTGATGCTGTCCAGCTCTACCACACTGCAATTCTCAAATCATGAACCTCTAACGTTTCACATAAACTCATTTTATGCTTTAAACCAACTTGGTGAAATGAGCTTTGTTACAGCTCAGTCCTAAACCCCTGAGAACAATGGATATACCCTGCTGGAGGAGAGTGGACTTTTTCATTTCGTATGAAATCTGGTCAAGGTCACTATTGTGTGAGAGTATCAGGACAGCAGAAATCCCATTCATTATTCATGCCTCTGACTGATAGCTATTTGGAGAGAGAAACTAGGCCTGAAGCCCAATATTACTGGAGCTGATCCCTGTGATGCCTCATACTGGCTACTGAAAAGTGTTTTTATTATTAATATTTTTCTTCAGTAATATCTAATAGCCTAAGAGCTTTTGATGTGCAGAGCCAGGGCGATCTCATTCCTTTTCATAGCTATTCATATTTATATATGTAGCACGTAGCATCTAAAACATAAACATTTCTTAAATATACACAGTATATGTTTATTTTTAGAAACACAAATTGAATATCATCACAGTTGGAATATTTTTGTAAATGTACTGTTTGTGTAGCTAATTTTAATTGTCATTAAAGCTCAAAAACCCTGAAATATGAGAGAAACTGTTTGTGCGCAATCACAGAAGTTCTGATTTCTTTTTAGAAATTAGGCAAATGCACAATATGTGAGATATTTGCTCTCATATATTATAAATACAATGAAATCAACTTATGTTTTATTTACTAAAACGTATTTTAAAGTCAAAGTAAAGTTGTTTGACATTTGGCAGATCTCTTTTATCTAAAGTGCATTCGAGGTATAACCGTTTTAGCAGCCTATGTTTTTACAGGACCTGTGTGTTTCTAGCGTCATGCCTCACCAGATGAGCTACAGGATCTTAATTAGTAAATATTTCCAAACTAAAACAGCCTTTGCACTGTGCTTACAATCCTTTAACTAATCTGCTGTCCCATGGTGAAAAAATTATTGCTTGTAAACTCTTATTATTCTATTTTGTCAATACATCTTTTTGTCAACTTGCTTTCATCAATTAGCACAAGTCAAGTTTTGTGTTTCTTTTTGGAACTGATTGTGAGGTCTCACTGATCTGAACGTATGCACCTCAGTTTTTGAGTGCTTTATTTGTGGATAATTTTGGCAAAGAAAATCCTCTTCGGATCAAAATGACCGGAACACAACATGAGGGTTAGACTAATGTGATGAATCTCTCTAGATCGATTCCTACCGCATCTCAAACCTCAATTTAAAAAACAAAAACAAATCACATATGTGTCCTGAGGTAACAATATGAGTTAAACGATTGAACAAAATCTCATTACAGAAAAAAGCATCAGGCATTGTCCATGCAACCCTTTTCTCAAGTGCTGATATTGACAGGTTAAAATGGCCGTCCGCAGGCCTGCAGTGTGTCAATGAGGTGCGCTATTGGAAATCATTCCAGCTCCTCTTCTCTCAAGCTCTCGATGTATCCACTGTAGCCCAGCTAGCCTGTGGCTATTCAGCACTGAGGATCCAATGCTCATAGCACACTGCACCAGCGTTCAGTTAAATGAGTCGTGTTTACTGTTAGATGAAGGACAGTCCGGTTCAAATGTCTGTAAATAAGCAATTAGTCGCTCTAAGGGGAGAAACGCCATGATTTGTATGATATTCCACATGAACGCTTTCCAGAAAGACCACCATGGCTAGTCTGTGAACATACAGGGCTTATAAAAAGCATTGGATTTTATTAGGTTTTGTACTTTAAAATTAATTAAAATCATGACTATTATCTTTTCCATATTTTATGCTGACTTAAGTGTTTAATTTATCTATTCAGAATAATAATTAAAGACCTGCTGTTATATGAAAATTTTATTAATTTGAATAGGACAAATATTAAACAACAATTTATGCATTTTGCAAATGCAAGTTTGTAAAGAGTTTGTCTGACAAAAGAATAATCTTACGGACTAAATTAATTAATAAAACGGACCAAATGAATTCCTTTGTGGTTAAGGGTTGTTAGAAAATAAAACATAAAATATTCCAAGGGTGTGAATATTTTTATTGACACTGTACAGACTGCAAAACAAAAGCATACCACACACCACAAAGACTATTTCAAACTATCGACTCTTTACAAAAGTATCTGCAATTATGATGTACTAAATCACAATTAAACCAATATTGGAATGAGTGAAATGTTTTCCTTAAGCCAGCCCTGTTCACACAAAGACCTAGACTCTGAATTTGAATTAGTTCTCTTTTCTTTGTGATCTAAATAATGGATCATAGTAGAACTGTTTGTACATCTAGCATTCATTAGCCTCTCAACGTAGCCCACCCGTGGTTAGCCCACAAACAATTCACTTTCAACCCACCAGCAAAGCACCAAACCAAAAATGACTTTCAATGTCAACCTCATCTTGAGTTTCTGAAACACAACAGTTGTTTTGTCTGTGGAGAGCTGACAGTCTCGTAGGGGCGGCTCAACATCATTTTGCCCTCTTGCTGTGTTCACAACAAACCTCAGATCTGGCCCAAAGGAGTTTAGAAAAAACACAAGTGAAAAGTAAACTTGGTAAGAAAACTTTTACAAAACTCCAGATTTTGGAGTTTCTGCATGATTTCAACACACTGAGGCCAAAAAACAAAGAAAACTTGCTGGCTACAAAAAAATAACACCAAATTATATATAGAATTTCCCACAAGGTTTTGCATTGACATGTATTAATGCATTTTATAAAGATATCATATATCATTTGAAACTACTATTATTATTTCTACACTTTAATCATTACTGTTTCCAAGGTTGTCACAGAGTGACATATACTTTGAACTTCTTGGAAAGGGTATTGAATTGAGTGACCTTCTCTGACCTGAGAAACCAGGGACAACTGCCTTCTCAGCAAACGGCCATATGCGGAGTTGTTTTAATATTACACGCTGAAGAGCAAGAAACCAAGTGGTATTACAGGGAGAGTGGGAAGAAAGAGAGTAGCACTTACACAAACAAATAAACACTTTTCTCTGCTATATGCCTGATTACTCTCACCGCACAGTCTGTCAGTGGTGTGTATCTCTGTTTAAACACACACACTTTCTACTTTACATATGACTTCTGGCTCATCTGACTCCCACTCAACAGAAATTCTTCGTGCTCTGTGAGAGGACAGATTCTGCAACCTCTGATGCGTAAATTATTTCCAGTCGACTTCTCTCTCTGAGAGTTATTAATTCATCAGCACTTCTTTCCCCAGCCATATTCAGAATCTATCTATCTATCTATCTATCTATCTATCTATCTATATATCTATCTGTCTGTCGGTCGGTCGGTCTGTCGGTCGGTCGGTCGGTCGGTCGGTCGGTCGGTCGGTCGGTCGGTCGGTCGGTCGGTCTGTCGGTCGGTCGGTCGGTCGGTCGGTCGGTCGGTCGGTCTGTCGGTTGGTCGGTCGGTCTGTCGTGTCGGTCGGTCGGTCGGTCGATCGGTCGGTCGGTCATCGGTCGGTCTGTCGGTCGGTCTGTCGGTCGGTCGGTCTGTCTGCCGGTCGATCGTCTGTCTGTCTGTCTGCCGGTCGATCGTCTGTCTGTCTGTCTGCCGGTCGATCGTCTGTCTGTCTGTCTGCCGGTCGATCGTCTGTCTGTCTGTCTGCCGGTCGATCGTCTGTCTGTCGGTCGGTCGGTCGATCGTCTGTCTGTCGGTCGGTCTGTCAGTCTGTATGGCTGTCGGTCGGTCGGTCGGTCGGTCGGTCGATCTGTCTAATTGACTGCCGGTCAATTGTCTATCTATGTATATCTATCCATCGGTCCAATCTCTCTGAATATGAATGCTCATGTATATTTCTTGTACACAGGACACCTGCAATGATTGGCTGCTCCTTTGTGGTGGATCGTGAGTATTTTGGAGAAATCGGACTGCTTGACCCAGGCATGGAGGTTTATGGAGGAGAAAACATTGAACTTGGTATGAGGGTAAGTGTGAGATCCTTACTAAAGCTGTATCTCTGCACTCATTTGCCTTAGATAAGTGAAGTATGGTGATGTAAACATTTGCACATAAAACATGTAAAAGAGACAAACAAGTGTCAAGAAGACATTTATTCCCAGTCCAGTGTATTCAGGTAATTGGAATTCATTGAGCATGAAGCTGTTTTAGCATATGAGACCCTCTCAGAAATGACAATTCATGATTGCCACCCTCTCTGTAAATTCACAAGTGACGATGTAATTAACTCTGTCTACAGAGCTTCAGCATTTGACATGTTTAATTACATTTCTTCGTGCTTTCATGCCCAAGGCGTCATACCAGGGAATATTTGGGGGGTAAGCGCGCAGATTGCCCCCTTCATCAAGGAGTAGATGCGTTGCCCAAAGCAAGTGAAAGTACTCAGTGCCAAATTACACAAGCTCGAATGCTTTAAAGGCAGTATGGTACAAAGAAAGATTCCTGCAGCTGCAGCCCTGAGAGAAATTTCATGGCCCACATGGTCTGTGTGAGCCAATGGAGAATTGAACTTGTTTAAATTAAGAAGCTGTTCTTTCTGTGGGGCATCAAATATCCTTGGAAGATTTACATAATTTGGATAAAAATCCTTTAATTGGTTTTAAAGATTCATTGCCAGTGTTGGTTGACAGAAATGTGTTCTCAGCCTGATGATAGATTGAACTATGGAGATGAATAGTGCTGTTTGAAACGTCTGGTAAAAGACGGTTTCAGTTGTCTGTTTGTTACGTCTCGGTGACAGTTGATACAAAAGCAGACTGAGTCATTTGTGGTTTTCTTTGCAAGTAGTTTCCTGGAATGTTGTACTTTCTTTTACGTAAATTCAGAATCAACAGTTCTGCTGAATTTATACTAGATCGGAATTGGTTGAAATTGTACTGTGACTGTTTGCACCCCAGTAGCATCATGTTTTGCTATTTTACGTGCTGATACTTGATTGTAAAGACTTTTTGTTTGATTTTGTACTACAAATAAATATGGCATTGTCTGTGTTCGCTACATATCCTGGCTGATTTATACATTAAATAAGACTTTCTGTTTGAAATATAAATTGTTCACATATTTACCAATATTTCACAGACCACTTTTGAGAAGAATCCTACAGTTTTACTTTTTTTCTGACCCCAGATTGAAATTGCCTGATCTAATGAATTCCTTAAAGGAATAGTTCACCCAAAAATGAAAGTTGACTGGAAATGTACTCACCCTCAGATCATCCAAGATGTAGATAACTTTGTCTCTTCATTAAAACAGATTTGGAGAATTGTAGCATTACATCACTTGTTCAGCAATGGATGCTCTGCAGTGAATGGGTGCCGTCAGAATGAGTGTCCAAACAGCTGATAAAAACATCACAATAATCCTCAAGTAATGCACACCACTCCAGTCCAGTCCATCACCAATCAGCTTGTGAAGTAAAGAATAATATATCATGGATGACTTTTTCATTTTGGGCTGAACTATTCCTTTAAAGAAAACTTACAGGGATAGTTTAGACAACAATTCAAAATCGTTTCATCATTTGTTCACTCTCATGTTAAATTATATTAGTTTTTGGGTAAACTATAACTTTAAGTAAAAAGTGGCACGGGCTTACTTCACTTTAGCCTATATTGGTGTAAGCATGTTCTGCATTTTGCATGAATGTGAATTCTATTTGTTCCTTCATTACATGCTGCAGAAGGTTTCTTGTAACAGAAAAAAATAGAATTTAGCAAATGCATCAAATTCCCAGCTTTGAAATAAACCAAATGCTTATTGGTGCTGAACACAGTGATGGCACATGTGATCCGTCTCAGCCTCTGGTCAAAGCTGATGCAGCTCGTTCAGGAGGGATCGCTTTGACTGACAGCTAAATATTTAATAATTAACCTTATGCCACATCAAATAGACAACCTTAGTTTACTCTGTAAAGAGATTCAGCAGCAGGGAGTCGAAGAGAGGACGTTGTGGAGCTATAGGCTCAGATTTAATATGTTTTATGAAGATTAAAAAACATTAGAAGAAATGTGCAGCAGTATGATGAGAGTTTAATTTGTGTGCATGTAGTTGTACCAAATGCCCACGAGGGAAATTAAAACTGCACAAAAATGGCTCAGAAAGAGCTGATTTGACACTTACAGCCCAAAGTAATTGCATTTAGTGTTTATCAGTTCAATTTGATCCTGAAGTGACATTTTGCTGTTTTCGCTCACAGGCCAGGTGAGGGTGCTTCACAGGGGTCCTTTTGTGTGAGCGGTCTTTTATAACATGAGGACTATCAATAAACTGCTTTACTTTCTTTTCCAACTGCAGATTTTTGGACCTCTGGAGTTTTATTTACATTTATGAATTTTGCAGATGCTTCTATTTTAACAGTGTTGAATATATTTTTTATAATATATTATATTATATAATTTCTCCATCGAGTCTAGTGATAGCCCTAATAAACATCAACTTTTTAAAGAACTGCACAAATAAAAACAATACAAAAATAACATATTAATCTGTAAAATCACAGGACTTACAATTCAGAGACAGGTTTTCACAGTAAAACAAAACTCGATTTTTCACAGTTAAACAAACAAAATACTTCACATTTCAGGCTTTAAACCACTTTTCAAGAAATATCTATATATAATCAAAAGTATCAATTATTATATTCATTTAAAATATATACATTTATATTGCTGTCTCAATAGTTTTGAGTCTTAGAGGGCATATTAGTGTGTAATAGCGATCCATGGCTCGCAGCAGGCGGGCTAATAATGCAAATTGCTGGTGCTTTTTGAACAGCAGTGGAACAGAAATGGTTTCCAAGGTAAAAGCTGTACAAAATACAGAGATGCGCTCATAAACACTTCTTCATCAGGCATTGTATGTAGTCAAGATGAAATGAAAATGCCAGCGAAAGATGTCTGAAGACGGTCGGTTCCCTTCAGAAGAGATGTTCATATAAAAACACCTGCTCTGTGTTTAGAGCACTTATGTTTAATTAGTAATATCATAGCTTTTTTAAAGTTTAATCCAGTCATATTGCGATTCTTGTCTTTTAAGACATGATAATAAAGGTAAAATAATAATAATAATAAAGGCTTTTTTTTATCTTTTAAGATTTGTATGGCCTTAAACTTGATACAACTAAATCTGAGTCTTTTTAAGGACCATCAAGGCCTGAGTGTATTATGTTTTGTATGATTTTTACCCAGGAATGAACTCTGTTATGAAAGATGAGTGATACAAATGTAATAAAATATTTTAGTGAAATATAAATTGATTTAAATATATATTTACAGAAATATTGTACTGAAAAGGAATACTGTACTTTCATAAAACGGGCTTTTCATATAGTCTTTTTTTCCTGCTGTAAACTAACGGCGCTGAACAGTTTCACTCAGTTGCTCAGATACAGACCCGACTCTGCAGAACCTTTTCTGATGATTCAAAGGACTTAATGAGATGGATTTCATGTAGAATCAGATGTAAAGCAAAACCTGAACCGAGGCTAAAGCAGCACATCAGATCTCCTGTTACTTTTGTCCTTGCTTCAAACCTTCCAAAAGGGAGCAATTTTTCATTCTGAACACAGGCGAGCGGGTCTTTTCCATCTGCGGTCACTTCACACCGCACGCACGCTGAAAGGAGAATACAAAACAAGCACTGAAGAGAAAGATGACCTTTGGATCATGTTGGCAAATTGTAAAGCTTTTAAATCTTTCTGAGCAGCATCATTGCTTGAGGTTCTATTGTACATTCACAACTGGTTTGTCCTTTGGTCAATCGAATGTAGCTTTAATGGACTCAAAAGCATGTATTTTGTCCTGTTGATATGCACTTTGGGAAGCTGCTCGATTACTGAGCGTCTGTCTCTCTTTGCTTCATGCAGATAGATGGAATTCATTTGCATAACTAACTAGTGACTAACCACATGGATCAGCTTTTCTCTTTAATTGGGTTATTGGGGAATATGTTTATTAGTTGCTTTAGAAAATTGACTGAGACGCTGAGATGAAAAGCTTTCTTTAGGAGATAATTGCCCTGTCTGCATGGATCATATTCAAGAAGATCAGCGGACTCTGAAATGTTTCTTTGTAAGAATCAAAGACATTTCAAGATAAAATCACAACCGATCTGATATAACCATCTGGGGAGGATAAAGAAACTCACCGTAACTGGAACGTAGTTAATTCGTTTGAAATGGGTCGTGTCATGACAGATGAATTTTTCTGAATCGTTTGAACACAAACCTCCCAAAAACATCAGAAACGAAGTGCCAAAAATGCTCGTTTTGAACTTGGGTCATCTTGAAAAGTGCCTCGATTTATATTTGATCATTTACTGATTCCTCAGCATACGGTGGATTTTAACCGTTTTTGCAGCACCTTTTAGACACATTTTCTCACAACTTACAGTAAAGCAGCTTTGCAAGGTGCTTGTTAATGAAGGATGGAGAATTGAAAACTATATTGGACCCGACAGTAAACTCACACACCGTTAGTAAGAGCAGCTACTCATTTCAACAGAAAGAAGAGTGTTTACATACTGTATAATTCTACATTTTCCTCATTAAAAGGTTTGCCTCATAGAAATGTCAAGATTATTGCCGATTACAGGTTATTGATCATTACAGCAGCAAAAACTTTTCAGGATAGTCTCTTCTCTCCCTTGTCATTTTTTTCTTGAATTATCTTTTATTTCTATTTTTGTGTTTTGTTCTGTGAATTCTTGTGTGTATTTTCCTTGTTTGCATTATTTTAAAAAGTTGTTAAAATAAATTAATTTTAGGTGTACAAAAAAAGAAGCTAAGTCAATGAAGATGTTGCTTGACAGCTGACAAAATTAATAATACGGCACAGAAAGCTCTTAAAAACATGAGCCAAGGAGATGTTTGTTCCAATGATTCCCTCACTGTACTATCTGCATTTATTTTCTCCTCTGAGCCAAAATTGAGTTTTATAATTTCCATTAGGCTTAGCTCACACTGCAGATCTGGAACAGACTAAGTTTACCTCTCCTGTTCTGTGTTTAGAGAAGAAAGAGGACATGAGAGATGTGTGTGTGTGTGTGTGTGTGTGTGTGTGTGTGTTCTTTGTCATGAGTACATCTTCTTGCAGCTGAGTGTACATATGCAAAAGCTGTGTGTAGTGTGTGTGTGTGTGTGTGTGTGTGTGTGTGTGTGTGTGTGTGTGTGTGTGGTGTGTGTGTGTGTGTGTGTGTGTGGTGTGTGTGTGTGTGTGTGTGCGTGTGGATGCAAAGTGTGCGTGGTGTGGTGTCTAAATGCAGTACTACCTACTCATCATTGCACATGCAGA
Organism: Gymnocypris eckloni scoliostomus; assembly: GCA_027564155.1. Lineage (NCBI taxonomy): Eukaryota > Metazoa > Chordata > Actinopteri > Cypriniformes > Cyprinidae > Gymnocypris > Gymnocypris eckloni. Next base: position 27,516,336 of record CM050414.1, read on the forward strand.
GAGCTAGTGTGTGTGTGTGTGTGTGTGTGTGTGTGTGTGTGTGTGTGTGTGTGTGTGTGTGGTGTGTGTGTGTGTGTGTGTGTGTGTGTGTGTGTGTGTGTGTGTGAGGGCGTGTGCGTGTGTGTGGTGTGAAGCAATAGCGCGTGTGCGTGAGTGTGTGTTGGTACATCTTCTGCTGTACGCCTATCCCATCATTGTAAACCACTGCACCGAGAGAGCTAGTGTGTGTGTGTGTGTGTGTGTGTGTGTTTGTGTGAGTGTGAGTGTGAGTGTGTGTGTGTGTGCTGGTACATCTTCTTGCAGTACCGTACCTACCCATCATTGTACACGTGCACCGAGAGAGCTAGTAATTTTGTGCTTCAGTTGAGGCACCACGTTTTGACAATTTGTTAAAATGGAAGGAATGGATGGCTGTTCTTCTTTTCATGGTGGCTTTCTCTCGGCTTGGCGCTCTCAGCTGGGGCGGCCTGACTACTCTTGCAGCTGGCGCCGGGGGGGAAGAGATTACAGCTTATCAAACACATATTAAAGGAAAAGAGCAAATGTCAAGAACGTCAGAATTTGAAGAAAGTGCTTGTAAAATAAAGAAAAGAGCATGAGCTGAATTTTAAACATTTTCTTCTGGAACGGATGCCACTGTTTACATGCTATAGAGACTTAGCTATTACATATCATGATATATTAATCATATGCACTATGAATGCAAATATTCTTTAGGTTTAAAATAAATATTTATAGACATAGACTATATTTTTGGGTGCTAAGAATACTTAGTTATAATCTTAGTTACTGTTTTGGTAACAAACTGTTATATATATATATATATAGTTGGGTGGTCCTCGCCGTCTGAAATTGAGCAACCCATTACATGGAGAATTGGGCCTTAGCATGCTTGCATGTACCTAACAGTTTAAAACCAAGCCTTGATTTATGAGATCTAACATCCCTGGGCTTAAACTTTACATTAACCTTCAAACATCATCGCATTATATATCATCACATGCTCTGCGTGAGAAGATCATGTTTCCTGCTACGCTCCACAGCATGCCACCTTCCTACCAGTGGCTTAGAATTACATGTATACATGTAAATAGGAGCAAACACGTTGAACGAGGAATATAAACCTTAATTTACCTCAAAGGATTCTCATGAACTCATATTTGAATGCCGATGTCTTAATGCCAATGTGTGCATCGTGCCATCATCCGATTCCATTCCCTAAGTCATTTTCATCTTCTTCATGTCTTTGCAAAAACTAGTGTATTACCATGCAACACAATCCAAACAGTTTAAAGATCCTCAGCAAACACAGTTAGCGACGGCTGAAGGGGAAATGATAATTCATTTAGTAAAGCTCACTGGCAGAAATGCAGCCCATGCGTCTCATCCTGAGTCCTGGGAGGGAAACTGAATATGTAATTGGAAATCTTAAAATTATGATTTTTTTTAAGAATGTCCCCAAAGGGCACAATGTAAAAGTCGATTATTCTTATTCGAGTGGCTCACAGTGGACAGATGCTTTCATGCCAATAGTCAAAGCTAGACATGTTTTATCCTGCTTACGCTGGTATAAACTCAAGCATCTCATTTGAGTGTTGTTTAATGATATGTAGAAATTGTAATTGTTGTAGTTTAGTGGTATTTCAATACTATTATAGTATTTATTAATGTTTTAATTCGTTTTATTTTTATAGTTTCTGTTTAATTAAGTTTTAGTCAATTTGTTATGTGCTTTTAGTCATTTAAAAAATGGCATGTCCCCATAAAACATCTAAACCTGTGTGTGTGTGTGTGTGTGTGTGTGCGTGCGCACGTGTGTGTGTGTGTGTGTGTGAGCACGTGTGTGTGTGTGTGAGCACGTGTGTGTGTGTGTGTGTGTGTGTGTGTGTGTGTGTGTGTGTGTGTGTGTGTGTGTGTGTGTGTGCGTGTGTGTGTTGTGTGTGTGTGTGTGTGTGTGTGTGTGTGTGTGAGTGTGCGCACGTGTGTGTGTGTGTGTGTGTGTGTGTGTGTGTGCTACATTGAGGGGACCTAATGTCCCCAGAAGGAAAGTAAAACCTTACATTTTTTACATTGTGGGGTCCCCAAAAGGGAAAAAATATATAAAAAATAGTAAATGGTGTTTATCTGAAAGTGTAACAATGCAAACAGGTTTTCTGTAAGGGGCAGGTGTAGGGGTGGTTAGGGGATATAAAATATAGTTTGGTCAGTATAAAAACAATAGAAGTCTATGGATAGTCCCCACAATTCACAGACACACACACACACGCACACACACACACACACACACAGACACACACACAGACACACACACACACATGTTGGTTTTTATGGTTTATGGGGACTCTCCATAGGCGTAATGGTTTTTATTCTGTACAAGCTGTAAGTGCTATTGCCCTACACCTACCCTACACCTAAACTTAGCCCTCACAGGAGACGGTGCATTTCTACTTTCACCCCAAAAAAACTCACTCTGTATGATTTATAAGCGTTTTAAACACTGAAAATGTCCTCATAAATCACCTTCTCCTTGTAATACCTATGTCATACCCATGTCATTATACAAATTTGTGTCCTCATAAACCACATAAACATGCCCACACACACACACACACACACACATGCACACACACACACACAAACTTGTCTGTGTGTTTACAAAAGTTAACTGCTTTTTGGACAACACTAATTCTTTATTTCAAGTTCCCACAGTTTTACTGTAATAATTGCAATACCTGTGGTATATTTTGTCAGCAGGTTACCGTGTTAGTGTTAATGTTTGTCAGAGGATTCAGCACCAAACCTTTCTACAGATCAAATGTAATGAGCGGTAATGTCAAAATCATTTTTAGTAGCTTTTTTTAAATCTCAGTATGAATTACCGTGACACTTTTATCTGTCCGCTAGTGTGACATGGCCTTTTATTGCTATTCTTATCATTGTAATGATCATCAATAGCGGCTGATCATTGAAATATGACTCGGAGAGCACAGGCTGGAAAGAGGGTCCAATTAAATTAGCCAGTGCTTGATCTGAACCGTACATCCCATAAAACCGTCTGGTATAATTAACGTGATTAAAATAATAGATGGCAAAGCTTTGTCTGTTCCCTGTCATAGGAAGAATGGGAAAGAGAGTGAGACAGAATATAATGCCCAGGGAGCGAGAGAGGAGGGTTGGGATGTGTCTCAGATGATGTCACTTTATAAAAACAAATGAAAGTACGTCGTTCTAACACTGGCCAAGCATGCTTGATTACAAGTAAGAGGGAGGAGGGAATGAATTGCACCCGCTGATAGCACCATTCATTTGCATGCACTGTTTGCACTGTTTTAGCACCCAGTTCACTAAAGGAATTATGCAAATCATGTAACTGCAAACGCGTCCACAAAATCTGTGCTGAGAGGATTGTGCTCTCCACAATTCCCAGTCTTGGCGTTCGGATCTGGTGGAGACCGCAGGTTGTGGAGAAGCCTGATTAAACTAGATTGCACATGGTTTGTTAACAAGACATATAACGAACAAAAATGGTCTAAAAACTATTTAATGTTCAAGTTTTCAAGTTCAGTGCTTTTCCCCTTAAACACTGCATCCAAACACACTGCAATTAATACAAGAAATGAATACTGTTATTCAGCGAGGATTAAACTGATGAAAATTATGGAATTATGGAAATAAAGAGCCATGCATTTATACAATCATTGATACAAAAAATAATAACAATTTCAAATAAAACGTTCTGTTCATCAAAGGATCCTGAAAAGATTCATCAGTTTACAAAAAACATTGAGCTGAATTCTGGAGTTCAACATTGATAATAATCAGAAATGTTTCTTAATCAGTATATTACAGTGATTTATGAAAGATAACGTGACACTGAAGACTGGAGTAAAGGCATGCATTACAGTTAAATATATATTTAAATAGAAAACCATTATTTTAAATTGTAATAATATTTAATTACTGTATTTCAAAAATAAATATAATTTTGAACAGGTTTTTCTTACAACACTGAGTTTAGTGTGGATTATTTAGCTCTTTTTATTTTGTTTTATTCTACTTTGTATTTTAACATTTTTATGTTACAGTTTTATTTATTTATTTATTAAATTTGTATTAATATTTGACAAAGTGACTCATACTTTGTGTTTTATGACCTCGTTAATGCAAAAATTGAATAGTGCATCTTAATACAATAAATAATAAATAAATAAATCATATATATTTTGAACCATTTGTACACTGACCGCTTCATTGTTGCTTGTTAAGGTCAAGGTTTCTTTATTTGTCACATAATAAATGATACAGGGTATAATCAGAAGTGAAATGTAAGTCAAATCAGGTCCGCTCAGTGGACAGTGCAAAATAATACAAATTATATAAAGTAACACAACACAAGAGCATATATATGGTAAAAAAAGAGAAATAAGAGTAAAATGTGCAATTAAATAAAAAAGTGCAAAACAATAAGATGTGCAAAAAAACTATAAGATGTGCAAAAAAAACAGTGTACTATTTAACAGTGTTAAATTGTTTGATTTGACGCCAGTGACATCGTGAGTAAAAGTCAAGACAGACTCTTTTATGACACACTGTACAGTATTCATCCGAGGGCTTTGGACGGCACTGGTTTTGACAGGATTGATTGATTATACACAATGATGAAAGTAAAGTTGCGTCAGAGCGTGCTCCTTGCAGTTGAACTGCCTCCATCTTGTGAGTTTTTGACCTTGATGCTTATTCTCCAGACCGGTTAATTACGGCTGGGGAGTGTAACTCAGTAATGACAATCCTTCCTCTCAGCGTGAGGTAAATGTGCTCTTCAACAATCATCATTTCATCACATGGCTCCGGAGTCCAGAGAGAGAGTGATTTGTTTTACTAATGTTATGAAAGAAAGCTGACCCACCGTCTCTTGATCATACAATATCACTCCCGCTTGTACCGTACGCAAAGAAGGTCAAATCTAAACAGTGACAGAGACTATTTTATAGAGGACATCCCACATATAGGGAAATATGGGCCTATACAATCTCTCCGGATCTATTGTGTCCCAATGCATTCAGATGTGTTCAGTGATATCAGTCACTCAGAAGCCAGCGTAAAAGCACAGGTTAATGCAGGATATGAAGAGGACACTGAAAAGCATTACAACGACTCTATTTAAACACTTACCTAAAAAAACGCTGTGAGGTTTCCTTTGAAACTGGGTCACATAGAAATTACTAATAAACTGAAATATCAAGTAACACACAGAATTAAACATGTAACAGTATTTTCTTGTAAAACATGCTCCACTAATCATTAATTAATACATGCATTATTATTATTTTGACATGCCAAGCTGAATATTAAATCTTTGATCATGCATACTGGTAAAATAAATCATAATATATATAATATAATGGGGATATTTCAGGCTTTTTGTCTTTAGTCAGTAGTCTTTAGTTTAGACCTATAAAACATCACTTGACAGATGTTGTACCGGCAAAAGCAATGGAAGCCTGAAGATGAAGATATTTGTATCTTTAGGGATTGCAACATTCATGTACTAAAGAAAATTTTATTTGACTTAAACAGTCGAAACTGTGTAATTTGTTACCTGTGAGCATTAGATCGGCTCAGACTATCTCTAGTTTTAAATGATTGTTAAAAACGTATTTATTAACTCAGGCCTTTAATCTCTCGGAGTGCTGAGTTTTATGTTCTTTGTGTCTTTTTGTTTGTGTGGTGCTATGTCTTTGTCTGTGTATATTTATGAAAATGGTTTTTGTTTGTTGTTGTTTTTTGTGGCTTTTTGGTTTTCTATTTTTGTACAGCACTTTGGGCAACAATGGTTGTATTATTTTGTGCTATAGAAATAAATGAATGAATTAATTAATGTGCCTCTCCAAACAAGTTATCAATATTTTTGGTTCAATCAAAACGATGAGCTAATTTAGTCAACATTTAGTAGTATATTGTATGTTGAAGTTTTTATCTCATTATCTTCATGTAAAGAGACACAGGTTTTAATTGTCTTTGTTAACACTAGGATTGTGGTGTTTAACACAGGTTCGTTCTCAGAGAGTGGGCAGTCTCTTTACTCAACGAGGACTAACAAGTTCAAGTGTTGTCTTTTGTCTGTTCCGTGGCTGAAAGTATTGAGCTTGAACGAAGCACACAATAGAGTATTCCGTGTAGAGTTAGAGCAGGAAACGGTGGACCTGCAGCACGTGTCGTCTGGCAGCGAGAACATAACAGAAGTCTACTGCTCTGAGATTGATTTCGTACACCAAGGTTGCACTATGGATCAGTGGTGCTGAAGCTGAAAGTATTTTCACAGCTAATGAAAGTCAGTGAATGCATAGCTAGTTCCATTAATGTCACGGTCAGTGGAAGATAGAGGACGGCTAGCTCTCGTCTGTGAACAGAGGCAGCGCACTTCTGCTCGTAGCTCTCAAGAAGTGTATAAAGCCACCAAAGATGCACAATGCCCTTCAAGATCGTCTTTATACTTTACTTGATTCATTCTAGGGGTTCCATGTCTTTCATTATATGTGCTTTTGAGTTCTCCTTTTAATGTGAAATATTAATTAGTGTCCCTGATTTCAACATCACAGAAAGCAGAATTAGCTTTGTGTTCTGATTGAATACGGTTTTCAAGCAACATATAATCACAGTTATTTTATTTATATTAATGGAAGGTGTTTGTTCATTGAGAGAACTATTCAAAGGGCTTTTGTCAAAAGTTGGGGTCTGTAATGTTTTTAATGTTTATGAAATAAGTAATAAGTATTAAGGCTGTATTTGTTTGATCAAATGTACATAAAAATATTGTTACACCTTAATGCAATTGATAATATAATGGTAAAGCTGAATTTGTGTCACATGATCCTTCAGAAATCATTCTAATATTATGATTTGGCATAACATTTTAAAACATGTTTATTATAATAATGAAAAAGTTATGCTGCTTACAGTACAATTTTTTTGTGATTTTTTTAATAGAAAGTTCCAAAGAATTGCAAATATAAATGTTTTGTAATAATGTTTAAAATAAAGTCGTTACTGTCACTTTTGATCTATTTAATGCATCCTTGTTAAATAATTTTCCCCAAAAAGAGGTGATTTAGTACATATAGAACTCTTAAAGCTGTCAAAAGAGAGAGTAAAAATGATCACGCTGAACTAAATGAACACTTTTTGGTGCAAGAATCTTCCGTTAGGTGCTAAAAGGTGTAGAATGGAGTCCGCTGCCTTCGTTGTTCTCTTACATATTTAAAGGATGCCATATTTATTTATTTATTTATTTATATTATTACAGGGACAATGCATATTAATAAACATTTCTGTCAATATGCCAGAGTTAGCCAAATGGCTATTTTTCACCTGCAGTCCCTAGACAGATGGTAAAAGTCACCCTAAAAGAGAGTAAAATTACATATTAATATAACAATTACAAAACATTTAGTAAAAACTACTATTAAGCTAAGATATACAATAGAAACAACACAGACCAACAATCAGACAAATACATAAACACATCCACATCCAGTGCCATACATACTCTTTTCAAAGCCATCCACCTGTAATGTTAATAGCCCATTATTAATCTACATATGTTGGTTTGTAAGTCTCTGGTCTTTCAGGTCAGTAGACCTTCTGTATCTATTCTCCAGTTTGAGCAAGGTTTCGTTGAACTCTCTCCCTGTCATCACTGCAGCAGTTATAATGGCATACATTCACTGCCTGTTTTTCATACATCTCTATGATGTGGAGGCAGACACACAGAGTCAGCATGATAGTGTGACTGGTGGTGGGTCTCAGGGGAAGAACATATTTGCACTCGTTCTTCCACACATTCATTTATCCTCCCTGTTTCTCTCATCTCAGCACAAACTAATGGCCCTTAACACTTAATTGCTGTATCAAGCAAGCTCACACACTTTCTATTATGAAGGGGGCAAACCTCAACGGCGAGTTAAGGCTGCCCCTAAATATTTAATGATGGACACCTTAGCATCACTTTTGCACATACAAGCTTGTTTCACCACAGGATGAAAAATTAATGGTAATTGCAATTTTAATCTTACAGTTCTGCCTTTTTCTCACAATTCTGAGTTTATATCTTACATTTGCAAAATTTGAACTCAGAATAACGAGATGTCAACTAGCAATTCTCAGCAGAAAATCTAAATTGTGAGAGATAAAGTCGCATTTTTGAGAAAAAAGTCTAATTGTAAAATTAAAATAAAATAAAAATGTAATTGTGACAATCTCTTGTGACTTTTTTCTCACAATTGTGATTTTATAAGTCACAATTAAGATACATTTTTCTCAGAATAGTGATTGAGCATCTTGTAATTCTGAATTCAGATCTTTTTCTAGTACTTTGAGACAAAAAAGTAAAAATGGTCAAATATATATTTTTATTCCCTGTTGGAAATGGGCTCTCATAAGAATTGTTACAGTTTTATTCTTAACTGTTGTTTACCGTCTCTGTCTGCAGGTGTGGCAGTGTGGCGGCAGTATGGAGGTGCTCCCGTGTGCTCGAGTAGCTCACATCGAACGCACAAAGAAACCATACAACAACGACATTGACTACTATGCCAAGCGGAACGCGCTGCGGGCAGCAGAAGTTTGGATGGATGAGTATAAGTCCCACGTCTACATGGCCTGGAATATCCCCATGAATGTGAGTTTTAGCCATCGCCAAACCTCATTTGCTTGAGTCTAGACAGCCAATGGTTAATGAAAAATGATTGCTGTGATTAATTTAGTCCTGATTAATTTACATGCGTGTCTTCTGTGAGAGGCACAATACACAGAACGAGGTTGTAGATTAAGTTTGGCGACTTGAGTCAGTTTGAATGTCGTCCTCGGCACATAATTACCGCAGTCCTTGTCTTTACAGTAAGTGATGCCAGGATATACTGTAAATATCTTACGCTTTACATCAGTTTGAGGTTTTTATGAAGGGAGCTCTCTTATCTTGCATTATAATTAATTAAATATGCATTTCATTTTAAGAATCTTGGTATGTAAACATGAGGCTTATTTTCTTCCTAAAATGAATAGCAGCGTATTGAAAGGATAATTGAACCAAAGCCAGCGGTTAAGTTATTAAAAGGCGTAATTGCGCTGAAGTGTTTCAGGAATGGTCTTGGTCAATAAATGGAATGAGATACTTCACCACTTAAAAATTATAGCCCCACAGAGTTTTAAAAAGGAAAACAAGTTCACAATGGCCAAGTATATATTATTAATAGTTATTCATAAAGCAGTAGTGTTCGATTAGAAGCGCACCCTCACTGTGCTTGTATCCGGTCATGCAGTATTCAGTTATGATAGTGATGTTTACTTCTGAAACAAAGCAGTGACATAACTGCAAATGTAGTCTTTACGCTGACAGTATTTCAGTTGTGTTTCCTAACAGCAGATTCATACAGAAAATAAGTCAATTCTTCTCCAGTACAAATCTATTCGACATCAATATTTCCTTAATCACTGGCCATCATTTGTCTATTGATCTATTAATAAAAGGCATTGGTAATAAAGAGTGCTAGTAAATAGTTTAAAGTAAAGTTAAATATGTTATTTTATATATTAGCAACTGGGATGCTGTGCACTGTAAAAATATTTTTCAAAGATTATTGGAGTATATTACATTTTTCTACTTCTAAAATGAATTTGCAATATTTTTTTTATTAATAGCAATTTATGAGTGAAAATTGTTTCAGTATACATACTCCCAGTATGCTTGCAGGTATACATGTATATAAAATGGCATTGCTGGACTGAATTAAGTACTACGATGCACGTAAAATACAATTACTTTTTTTTGCTTGCTTACATACGACTTAATTGTCTGTTGTAAACATAAATTAATTTTAATATAATAAAGTGTTACACATCATTAAACACATATCAATTTAGCTTCTACGTAGACAAATTAAAACATTAGATGATTGTGGCTGTATATAAATATATCAAGTTGAACAGGCTCCCATTGAAAGTGCTTTGTTTTTTAGACATTTTAATTAACAGAGCATCAAACCCAGTTAAAATATGGATAAATACTGAAGTGTTCTCAACTGTTTGGGCGTAAGTCTCTCAGATATGGGACAAACTGTGTTTGTATGCATTGATTTAGTCCTGTTCGCTGAAAAACAGGAGTATTTTTGTATATTAGGATGGTTAGGAGCATCAGAGACTGAGCGTGTTAGCAGAGAGTTTCTGAATACCATTAGAAGTTCACCGCTTCAATCCACTGAGCACTTCTCCACGCTTCCTTGAGCCCACTCGCTAGCGCTGGTAATTAAACCGATGATTAGCATGTTAGCGGCTCCTAATGAAAGAAGAATTGCAGTCTCCCATGACTGGCGTAAATGCAAACACGCACTCCTCCTGTTCTCCTGACAACTTTCAGACGGATTCGAGCTCTTTTGTTTATGAGCGATGGTCTGATGATGGAACATGGTGAATATGAAATTCAAAATGACTAATATGAACTACAAGAACAGACTGTCCTGTGCTACATAACTGTATATAACAAGATTGAACGGTCTGTTGAGTTAACAGCAGGTTGTGGAAATGTAATCCCACTAAATTAACAGTTCTTTAATTAGTGGACTAAATTCGTAACTATAATATCTATCTGGTAACACTTGATTTACAGTTTTTCTCCGTGGGTTTGGTGCATTTCTCAAATCATCGTTAATATTTACACAGAAGTATGTGCATTTCTCAAATCATCCTTAATATTTGCACAGAAGTATGTGCATTTCTCAAAACAATTTGTACAAACAGCACCACACAATAGATTACCTGCAAAAGCCTGTAATTTACTCAAAATCTGTAGTTCATCTCTCAAAGTAAGTATTTATGTCAATGAGCATATCAGTGCCATCAGAATGAAAAGTCCTTGTGTCTTTGTTCACAGACAAGATAGTCCAGATGTTTAGTTGTGTTGTCAGTATAACAGTGCACTCTGTTAGTATTATCTGATGTAAACTATGGCAACAGTTTGGATCTCAGTCACTGTATTGTAATGCTGAAGGCTGCACTTCTTATGTATGCCATATATCCTTTCAAAAGTACAACATTTACACATTACTGTATGTGGGATATTGATTGAAAGAGACTGTTTGTCTCTTCAAAATGTTTGAATTATTGAGGATATGGTCAATCTCTCAATATTTAGCTGCACCCTTCAGTCATTGTAAGCCATGATTGAGAACATGGTCCACTATAGTGGCCCTTATTTCATCGATATGCGCCTCTGTCCTTGGTCTCTTCCTCTGTTTTGTCTCTGTACACGTCCACACATCCTTACTCCTCTTCTTCCTCTCATCTGTTGACCCTGATCGTTTTCTGAATGTGTAACTCTTATGTTGTCCTCTGTCTATATGCTTTCCAACTGAAGGACTGTTAGATGCACCTTTGAGCTATTTCAGAGATTTGGTTTATAATTGGTTGATCTATATTCTCCTCATCAGTGAAAGTCAAGATTCACCTGCACAATTCCATGGCAAATTTACAGAGTCTAATAGAAATGTGTAGACAATATGCTTCAGTTTATGACAACTAGATCAACCATTTTGCATTTAATGACTTATGACTAATGACTAGATGTTTTGAGGGGTAATACTACTGCACATATAATGCATTTTGACCAACATGATTATGATTAGCCACTGCAAATGTAGGAAACCACAGACAAATGTACATCAGTTGCATGAGAAACTGCTTTTATGATGTGCACAAGTGACTAGATGATGAGGAGGTTGAACAAGTCGTTTTGCAAATATTTCATTTCTGATCTGAGAAATGCACCAAAGCGATAGAGAAAAACTGTAAGGACCAATTCTGACCATTAAAGATAGATAGATGACAGACAGACAGACAGACAGACAGACAGACAGACAGACAGACAGACAGACAGACAGACAGACAGACAGACAGACAGACAGACAGACAGATAACAGTCTCTTTCTGTTGTTCCAGAACCCGGGAGTGGATTTTGGAGACGTGTCAGAGCGTGTAGCACTGAGGAAGAAGATGAACTGCAGGAACTTTCGCTGGTACCTTGAGCATGTCTATCCCGAGATGAGAATTTACAATAACACCATCACTTATGGAGAGGTAATAAACCAACCCCTCATGCACCTTTTAAACCAACAAAACCTTTGCTGCTTTCACAGACTGTTAGTTTAATGTCTCTATAATCCTGTGAAGAATCTATCATTCTGTTACAGGTTTTTGCTAGATATTAAAGTAATAATTCATTTGAACAGCTTTCTAATGATTCTAATTATACACTACCTATATATATATATATATATATATATTTGTTTTTATATGTGTGTGTGTGTGTGTGTGTGTGTGTGTGTGTGTGTGCGTGTGCGTGCGTGCATGCGTGCGTACGTGCCTGCCTGTGTGCATACGTGCGTGTGTGTGTGTGCGTATGCGTGTGTATGTATGGATGTATTTTAGGGGAGTCCACTTTTAGCTATTTTGCCGCCTGCAGTTGGAGTCAGCTTCCAGAAGAGCTTAGCTGTGATAAAACATTAGCCACATTTAAATCCAGACTCAAAACTCATCTGTTTAGCGGTGCATTTGTTGAACGAGCGCTGTGCTACCTCCCAACTGACTGCACTCTATTTTATGTATAATCATTTTCTATTTTTTATTATTATTATTTCAATTCATTTTAAATAATTTTTAAACCATTTTAAAAGTTTTTGTTCTTTTAAGTTGTATATGTTTTAAAAATTATTTGTTTTATTGTTGTGATTATCTTTTATGATTATTTTACTTATTTTTATGTAAAGAAATGCTGTGAAGGTGCGCAAAGAAGGACAAGTGTGTTGGTTATTCAGTTGAAAGTAGGACCTCTGACTTCTTTTGTTTGGTTTACGATGGTTAAAGTAAGTAGGGGGTGAAGTTGTGGATTAGTCACTGAGTGGGGAAGAGTTTGAACAAAGCTTGAATTGATTTTTTTGATTTTTTTAAGAGCACCTTACATACCGTTTTTAAATTCCTTGTTTTTATTGTTGTGATTATTATTATTATTTTATGATTATTTTACTTATTTTCATGTAAAGCACTTTTAATTGCCATTGTGTATTAAATGTACTATATAAATTAATTTGCCTTGGTGTGTGTGTGTGTGTGTGTGTGTGTGTGTGTGTGTGCGTGCGTGCGTGCGTGCGTGCGTGCGTGTGCACCATATAAAATGGTTAATTTAATAAAATCCATTAACTATTAAGGAACCATTACTTTTAAATAGAATAAGTATATTGTTGTATGTTTGAACAGCTCTTCCGATTGCCTAGACAAATTTCTCCCAAGGGAGATAATAAAAGAGAAACTTAAATTAACCTAACTTAAAGTGATAAAATGAAGGTTAATATATTATATATACAGTATATATTTATTGGTGATTCTTGCTAAGGCCACTAAGGACAACTTTTTTCTTGAGTATATAGTGATTTCCATGTGATTACATTATTTATGCACTGCAGTTTGTATATTTGAACCAAATGGTAAAATCTGCAGTAATACAGGAGAAATGTAAAGATAATTGGTTTCCATAGCAACAGTGTAATAAGCATTGGGATTATCTCCAATTTCCCCATAATGAGATTTAATGAGGCCCTTATTAACTTTGGAGTGTGTGTGTGTGTGTGTGTGTGTGTGTGTGTGTGTGTGTGTGTGGTGTGTGTGTGTGTGTGTGTGTGTGTGTGTGTGTGTGTGTGTGTTAGAATTTAACATGCCTAAATCTCAGTAGGAGAGGAATCTTACAGTATTTTCAATTTGTTGAAGGAAAAAAATGAGACCTGCATTTCTACATTGATCTCTGGAACTGCAGGGGCGGAAAATCTATAGCTATATTGAAATAGTTTGTCTCTGAAAATATGCCTGCTAGACCACAGATTCCACATATCTCGTCCTCTGTCCAGTATTAGGTTTAATGGACGGTCAATGTTGTCATCTCTCAAATGGATCTGGCAAAGCATGCATTTATGTTCGACTTTCAGAGCAGCACTAATGCTATAAGCTAAACTGGGCAACTTAATAGTAGGCTACACAGTGTGCTCACTCTTCGTGCATCATGATTATCCTGCCTGTGTTTATTAATGTGTACTTATGTTTTAGGTGCGAAACAGTAAAGCCAGCGGATACTGCCTTGATCAGGGGTCAGAGGAGGATGACAGGGCTATTCTCTACCCATGTCATGGCATGTCATCACAGGTTAGTGTGTGTTTTCTGTTTCTAGTGTTTCTAGCTTTTTATTTAGTATAAATTACATCACAGGTTTGGGGCCAGGAAGTTTTCTATATGTTCTTTAATTTTTATATATTTTCTTTAATTTTCTATATATTAAATTTTTTTTTATTAATTTATACTTTTTAAGTTAATTTAACCCTTTAACTGTCGCCAATTTTTTTAACATCAATGTGAAAGTGCACTGTAATAATTCATTAATGAATGGGGACATGGGACAGATAAGAGGTTTATTTTATTTTAATTAAAGGGATCATATGACGTTGCTAAAAATAACATTATTTGGTGTATTTGGTGTAATGCAATGTGTTTACATGGTTTAGGTAACATTATTACATTACATCGTTCATTATTATTGCTTCTCTCTGCCCCGTCTTTCTGAAACACACAGATCTTTACAAAGCTCATCGTTCTGAGAAGCGAGGTGTGCTCTGATTGGCCAGCTATCCAGTGCGTTGTGATTGGCCACATAGCTCAAGCGTGTGACGGAAATGTTACGCCCCTCACCATATTTGGAAACACTAAGTGTCTCCACGATAACAATGCTACAGCGAGATTAAAAGTTACGCCTTCTTTCTTCGCGTATACATTTGGCCCGTGTTATAAAATCTTCCGACACAGTGACGTAGATTTGCGAGGGCATGTTTGAATAAGGTGCTTTAGGAAGGTGTGGACAAGTCTTGACTTTATAAATAATATTTATTTGTGTTTGAGACTTTAGTCTTTGCAACTTTACGGATCTTATATATGCACAAACAGCTTGAAGTCGTATTACATGACCCCTTTAAATTGATTAAAGGTGACTGTAAAGACTTTACATTGCTACAAAATATTTACATTTCAATTAAACACTTTTCTTTTGAATTTTCAATTTAGCAAAGATTATTGAAAAAATGTGTCACTGTTTCTACAAATATGTTAAGCAGCACAGCTGTTTTTAACATTGATGATGATAATAATAAATATTTAATGATCACCTAATCAGTATATTACAAGGATTTGTGAAGAATCATGTGACACTAAAGACTGGAGTAATGACGCTGAAAATTCAGCTTCAGCATAACAGGAAAAAACAATTATATTTCAGTGTTTCAATAGAAAACATACACACACACACACACATAGATAAACGCCTCTCAATCTTGTTCTCGATCTTCTTGTGGTTACATCATTGCATTTATATTACGTTTGTATCCCGAGCAGACAGCAAAAATCGTGTTACTTTCAAATGCAAGGAAAAGAAGCCAAGAACATGCCATGTTCACAAAGATAAATGACCCTATCCAGATTGATAGAAAAAAAAATCACAAGCGCATATTGATGTGAATTAAATTCGATTTGTAATTGAAACACGTGTTGTCGACTTCAGTGTACTCTTATTTCACATTGGTGGTGCATTGCACCATTGCCTGAAGACAGAGAGCAGCTCAGGTCGAAATCACCTGTAGATTGTATCTCAGTGCCCTGTCCTTTCATAACTGCCTCCCTTGCAGAATAGTTATTATAAGTCATCAGTTTATGTGACTTTGACATCTGACATTTGTATTCATTTGGATTAAACGGCTGTGGAATAATCAAACCGTTCTCCTGCTGACCTGTGACCTTCGACAGCGTGATTTGACCTTTCCCTTCTCATTCATACACAATAGAGACATGATCCTTTGAGGAATATAAAATACAGTCTCTCTCTCCGCCTCGTTCTCTCTTCCTTCCTCCTAAATCTTGTAAGGGAATGACAGTCTCAGTCCATAATCCAGGCCTAAGGGAAATAAAGCAATTGAAGTATATTCCCATAGTATCATTAAATTACAATAAAAGCTGGTTTTACATGATACAGCTAAGCTTCATTCCCCCTCTTTTTCCGTCTCCTTGCGTCACTAAAAACAGGAATGATTCATAGCCGCTGTGTCTTTAAAGCCCTAGTAATAATCAAACATTACATTGATTTATTTTCATGAATTAATTTATTTAAATTAATATTACAAATATTGGTTATAGCCTTGCAAATTCAATGCAAAGTGAATACAAAAAAAACAAATGATTTCAATATATATAATTCTTGAATTTAGTTTGTATTCAGTTTGATTGCCGTGCATTCAAACAGTGTGCCTGCTTGTCATTGTTTCACTGAAAAATCCTTTGTTACTTCGTCCTCTGTGAGCGTGTCTGTGTGGTACATCGTCTCAGTGAGAGCTGGAATCAGGTTACAGTACGCATGAAGATGAGCTCACGCTATTGTCCTCCTGCTGTTTTCACCTTGGTCACTGGACAATTACCCTCGGTTCTATAGATTAACTTTACTCAATAGAGCGAGCTTGATTTTCATTGAATGTCAGCTTGTACTTCATTTTGGATGAAGACCTTGGGATCTGATATCTAAGAGATTGACTTTCAGCTGAATTATTGACCTGTGTTATTCAGTGCCGTGTACTTACCGTAATAGATATCTGCTATCTAGACTTCCATCTCTCTTAATAGTTTGTGTACACTTCAGTGTCTTGGTGTTCTTAATCATACAGCTAAGTACTGCCTATATCTGTTAGAGTGTTCTTAAAGGAATAGTTCACCCAAAAATGAAAATTGCTGGAAATTTACTCACCCTCAAGATATCAAAATGTAGTATTCATACCCGTCAACACTCCCGTTATTCCTGGGAAACTCCCGTAATTTATGGCCCAAATCTAGTTATATGAATAATCACATCAATATTTTATTCCAAGGTTGTACAGTTGCCAGATCTTGTATGAAACGCATCACCTCACACAATCGACACAATACACACATTTCAAACCATTTGTGACCTCAACCTGACAACCTACAACCCAGTTGCGCTGTAGATTTATGTAGACGCGGGAAGTTGAATCTACCATCAGTGGCAGAAATGTATCTGACGAAGAAAAAAATATATTTGTGTCGATTTAACAACAGCTGGACGGAAGAATATAATTTCTTGTCTCGAAGCCATGTAAACAACGCCACGCGTTTTCAAAGTGTGTCACACTGATTTTAATATCTGACACGGTGGGGAAACGACATATCTCAGCATATTAAATCACAGCGGCACATTCGTGCAGCCGGGGCACAGAAGGGCAACACATACTACAAACACACAATGTTAATGTTATGTACAATGTTACAATGTAATCTCATTTCATTTGTTCCACGGTGTTTAACTGCTGTGCAGTGTTTCTGTTTAATTACTGTTAACAGTAATAATAAAAACAATCACGAGTAAGTCACGTTATTATTCTTTTTATTTGTATTAATAATAATTTATTATGTATGTACTTACGTGTGAACACCCCCCCAAATTCATTGTTTTCAGCTAAAATACAAGTTCTCTTCATTACATAAACCTATATTTCTGATATGACAGGACAACAGATTTATCACTGGAGGAAGAGTTATAATGGATTATGGACTGGATTTTGCCCAGAAGCAATGCCTTAAAAACGCCTGTTTTTGTCCATTTAATTAAATCCACTGGGGCTCAAAACAATATTGGACCTAATTGACTTTTATTACATGGACTAAAAACACTAAATCTATTCTCTTTTGTTGCACAGAAGAAAGATAGTCATACAGGTGGAATAACATCAGGGTGTGAAAACAATAATGACATTTTCATGTATAGGAGGACTATGCCTATTAGCTATATTTCTAAGACCTTCCATTTCGTTTTATATATCACATACTGCTTTTTCTCACATTGTAACTTGGTGTTTTATTTCAGCTGGCGAGGTACACCACTGAGGGCTTATTGCAGTTAGGACCCCTGGGGTCTACTACGTTTCTGCCTGACACAAAATGCCTGGTGGATGATGGAAGAGGAAGGACTCCGAGCTTGAAAAAATGTGATTCTGTCACCAGGTCCTCCCAGAGGCTCTGGGATTTTACTCAGGTAAGAGAATGCACTCAAACAAAGCAATGCATTTATTAGATTGCTAAACGCTTCAGATTAATATTTCATTCTCCACTTGAGGCAATGACTTTAAAAACAAACATCAGATATTATAAATTGGATTCTTCCTTTACAAAGCACCTTTAAGATATATTGTATTAATGTACACCAATGTGTGGGTCTGTAAGATTACTTATTTATTATTATTATTATTTAGTTAGTTTTGAAAGATGTTCCTTATGCTCACCAAGGCTACGGTTATTTGATAAAAAAACTGTGATACATGTTTTTGGGAGATTATTGTATGAATATGAAATTTAAAGAACAGCATTTATTTGAAATATAAATAATTTGTAACAATAATGTATGTCTTACTATCACTTAATGCAACAATTTAATGCATACTTGCTGAATTATTATATAAGTTAATAAAATATATGGTAACACTTTGTTTTATTTTAGAGTAAGATTTTTGGTTACACTTTATTTTAAGGTGTCCTTGTTATGCGTTACATGTACTCAGTATTATAATAACAATTAATTATACATAATTACATGCAACTGACCCTAAACCAAATCCTCGTCCTAACCCTAGCCCTCTAGCAGGGCCGTGCAGAGACCTTTGGAGGGGCAGGTGCTCAAAATATAAAAGGGGTACATGAAACAAGGCTTTAAATAGGGCTGTGCACAAAATATCATAACAGCAATGTATAGTGATGCATTCCTTGCTGATACGCGTATTGATGCGGATGCTGTAAATACTGTAACAATAAAAGTAAAAGTATGAATAGATTTTAGTCAAATGACATTAAAATACCAGACCCTTCCACCCCCATGAAACTTTTCTCCCTCAAATAGCACGAACGAAGTGAACACATGCACCTTTGTTTATGGTGCTGCCGCTGTGTATAACGTTAGAAGTGGTGTTTGCTGCAGGCTAAACACAGCGATTCTGTGCAATGCATGTTCTCTTCACGTTGTTCTTGTAAAATAATAATAATGATAAGTAAACAAGCGTACCACTCCGCTGAGAACCCCAGTTACTTAAGCTGCAACCGTGGCGGACGATATTGAAGTGGTGCCTGACGTTCGGATGGTCAGGTGAAAGGTTATCATGTGGGTGATTTTAAAATTATTAATCATTCATTTTACTAATAGTTAGATTGGGCAGGCCTTCACAGAAGGGTGTTTTGACAAAGGGCACTTTGGGCAAGGGGCAGGTGCTCAAGCAATTACTCAGTACTTATATTTATAATTACACTGTAACAAGGATACCTCAAAATAAAGTGTAACCGGAAATCTTACTGGCCCAGTCTTTTGTAGGTAGTGTGTGATGCCAAGTGTATTTACAGTTCTTAAACATGTGTTTCTTAGAATGGACCCATCATAAGTCGAGACACGGGACGTTGTTTGGAGGTTGAAATGTCAAAAGATGCAAACTTCGGCCTGCGGCTGGTGGTCCAGCGCTGCTCAGGGCAGAAATGGATGATTCGGAACTGGATTAAACACCCCAGACAATGAGGAACATAACCTCCCTGAGCTGGAGAGCAGCCATAGACACAAACCCTGAGACCAGACGAACTCTTTCGGGGTTAACCGCTTTCAGTATAGACGTCTAAAGGTGAAATATTATCTTTGGATGATTTACTGTTGAGTGAGCATAAAGCAGATGGCCGTCATCACGGGAGAAAGATTTGCTCGTTGCAAGTCCACCCAGTTTACTGCAGCGTACTTGTGTACAAGTGGAATTATGATGAACTGTCTGGGTGAAATATCGAGAGAAATATTCAAAAGAGTTGCAGATAAACAAAGAGAGAGGACGCGAAAGTTGCAAACCCCTCTGAGCAAAGTCTCGAGTCTTACTTCTTATCAATTGCCATATCAACACTTATTTCTTCAGGCTGTGAATTGCTTTGGATAGTTGAACATCCACTTTGAAACTTTAAATGGATATCCCAAGTGCTACACAACAGAAAAAGAAAGTCGTATAGATTTTAATCAGACACAATAGTTTCAGCTCTTTTAGCTATCGAGTTTTTTATTTCCTTGATTTACAGATTTAATTGCTAATGCACAACAAGATGTGCCTTTCTCCATCCTTACGCCATCAGACCAGGGAACGTTCCTCCCTAAGCATGTACAAAATATTGGATTTTAAATCAATTAAAATATGAATATAATGTTAAGGTCTTATTGTAGAAACGCGTTGTAAAATACTCAAAACATGTTAATCCAGGAAGATTGAAACAATAAAAGTTTTCTTTTCTTTTGTACAATGTTGTGTGATTTAATTCATGTGAAAATCAGTTCAGTAAAATGACCTGTGTTGATTTATATTGTAGGATCGATTACATCACAAGCAAATGAAAGTGATATTTTCTAGCAAAGTCGAGGCTAAAACATTTGAAACCTATTGTATTTAAATAATGCAATTTTGTGAACGGGACTTGAAGTTTTGTATTGGAAATTGAAAAATATTACACTAAAAAAAAAAGGTGACAAAAGTTTTTTTTTTTTTTTGGGAGGCTTTTTAAGAACAGTTCTTAAAAGAACCATTATTTTAAGTATTTTAAGAACTTTTTTCCATTTTAAAGAACATTTTGTGCAATGGCAAATGTTTAATAGATGTTTCAGCCTAAAAATGTAGCATTGCATCACTTGTTCAGCAATGGATCCTCTGCAGTGAATGGGTGCCGTCAGAATAAGAGACCAAACAGCTGATAAAAACTTTACAATAATCCATAAGTGATTCACGTGATTCCAGTCCTTCAATTAACATCTTGAAAAGTGAAAAGATGCATGTTGGTAATAAACAATTCCATCATTAAGAGGTTTTTAATTTCAAACCGTTTCTTCTGGTTAAAATAGAGTCCTCTATCCATAATATTGCTTTCTCCTGTAAAAATAAATAAATCTAATTTGAATCAGGACAGTTTTAGCTAATAACGGTGCTTGGTGCATATTTAAAATATGACATATTTATGGATTTGTTTCTTGCAAACAGAGCTTTTCACTTCACTAAATGTTAATGGCTGGACTGGAGTGGTGTGGATTATTTATGGATTATTGTGATGTTTTTATCAGCTGTTTGGATTCTCATTCTGACGGCACCCATTTACTGCATTGTATTTTTGAGTAAATACATTTCTCCAAATCAGTGCCAATAAATAACTTATATTTTTAAGAGTGTAAGATGGATCTCTATGGATGTAAGAGAGGGACTATGCTAAAATAATTATATAATTGATGTTTTTATGAAATCATGAAATTGTTATGAAAGATTGGGCTTTGCGCTGATAAATTGTTCAAACTAAGACCATGATTGTATTCTTAAAAAAAAAAAAAAGTAAACATGTAAAATTGGATTTTCGGTTAACTTTTTTTTGCCTCCAGTTATTTTTCTGAAGCCCTGTCTGGAGTCCTGAGAAACTAGTTAAGAACAAGAAAAGTCAACCAGAGTTAAGCTTTGCATTTCCACACTGTCACCGCAGGACATACAATCTAATCATTACAAACCACACAACTCATCACTAGAGCACTGAATGCTTCTCAAAGCGATTAAACTCAGCGTACAGCTTCTCGTTGTCTTTGAAGCAAACACAAAAGCTCACAACTCTCGAAAATAAATGTTACTGCCCTTCATTGATGTATTCACTCATTCTGTCCTCTCTCATCTGCAGTGAAAGCCACTCCATTTCTTTCCTCTCAAGCGTTTATTGCTCATGTAGTCCTGAGAGAGAGAGAGAGCGCAATGCCTGACAACAGCAGAAACGCTTGGAAGAAGCATCCGACTGTAAGCACCTCTTATAAGACCACCTGTGTGTTCTCAAGGCATTTGTTAATTTGTTTTCCAGGGCGTTTACTAAGAGAGATTGTAGAAACCTGCTCAGCCAGGCTTCAGCTGTTCTGCTCCAATGGTTTCATAAACAAGCGTCTTCTCCCTCCACTCATCTACAAGGAGAAGATCTTATTTAAAACCACACTGGAGACCCAACGAAAGCTGTCGCTGCAAATTCACCCAGAGCAGGCATGTGCTGCAAGGAAACAAATAGGAGAAATATATTTACAGGCTGTGGTTTTGCTTATCAATATAACGGATGGAATTAATACTTCAAACTTTAATGTACAAGTTAATAATACTGTTTTGTTATATTTGTATTGATCCAAATATTGAAAGACATTGTAATATTTACATATTGGCAGCGGATATTTGCACTAAGGGTAAATAGCGATAGATGATATTTACAATGAGTGCAAATAGCATATTTTTTAGCGATAGATACTATTTACACTAAGCGAAAGTGAAAATAGCTAAATGTTCTGCTATTTATACTACTTATTGCAAATAGTGGCAATTATCTGCACCTCAGTATTGTAGTACTTTATAAAACAGTACACAATAATAACGTATTGAGTGTAAATTATCATTTTTATTCAAATTATTAAATGGATGCCAACTTATTGGGACAATAAAGCCCTCCCTGTACCCTAAGCCTACCCGATTTTTATTTTCAACTTTTTAATTATTTCCTGATTTTTTATTGACAATAAATGTCTTTCTGGTGCGATATGAGATTTGAAAAGGGAGAAAAAACATTCGGCAAAAGGCGGACTCGAATTTGGGTCGATGGCATCAAAAAGCGCGCGCCTTACCATCTACACCACTGAAACGGATGCTGAATTAGTGTCTTGTTTTAGTGTTGACTAGCCCAGTCACACGTCAGTGGGTGGAGTTAGTGTAAATAGCCTTTGAGCTTTTATTGCCAGGTATGTTTACACATTCGAGGAAATGGTTTTCGTGACAGAAGCTTCCACAGTCTAAATAGACACGTTACATATTTATCCAGACATTTGACCATTTCACATTAATATGGTTGCATCATTTTGTAATTTGCCAGCTTTACTCACACTTTTTGATACATGTTATTGTTTGCTTTGATTATTTAGGAACTTCACTCTTAAAAATAAAGGTGCTTAAAAGGTTCTTCACAGCGATGTCATAGAAGAACCATTTTTGGTTCCACAAAGAATAATCTTTGTGGAATATATTATTTTATAATCTTGAGAACCTTCTTTCACCACAAATAATCTTTTGTGAAACAGAAAGGCTCTTTGATGTCAAAGGTTCTTTATGGAATCATATAGATACAAAGGTTATTCTATGGCATCGTGAAGCACCTTTATTTTAAGAGAGTTGTTTTGTGAGTTTATATCCACTTGTCTTCAAAAATGTATATATGCTATATATTAAAGTTTGAAAGAACAGCATTTATTTTATGTTATTTTGAACATTCTATTCATCAAAGAATCCCGAAAAAATAATCAAAGACATTTTTGATGAAAGAAATGCAGCCTTGTTGAGCACAAGAGACTTCTTTCTAAACATAACAGAAATATAAAAATAACTATACCGGAACTTTTACATGGTAGCATAGGTTTTGTTGCAGACTGCAGTTTAAGTTACATTTACAAACTTTCTTTATTAGATGTTAAGTTGATTTTATTTGTCATTCTATACCAGTGGTGTCAAACTCAATTCCTGGAGGGCCACAGCTATCTAGCTTCAACCAGCTCTAAATCACACCGGCTTGGAAGTTTCTAGCAATCCTGAAGACCTTAATTAGCTGGATCAGGTGTGTTTGATTAGGGTTGAGCTAAACTGTGCAGAGCTGTGGACCTCCAGGAATTGAGGGGGCGCCAGCACGTGTCAAGGGGGGCGCAAGAATCAATTAATTCAGAGACATTCCCTTGAGAATTGATAAATACGAGCTAGCAAACCTTTATCCATCCACTAGGGGGCGATCTGACCCCCGCTGTTAGTCGACAGTTAGAGTCGGCTGGAGTATCAGTAAGATGATTTACGGTTAGTCGTGTCAGAAATCCAACCACGGATTGGCATGTTGTTATTTCAGACACAGACATCACATTGAATCAGGTAAACTGGTTATATTTGTATGTTTCAGTATTATCACGCACGCTATACCAGCAGGGGCGGTTGAGGTTCGAAACCATTTTTAGCTGGGTTTCACCCCCCCAAACTATTTTAACGATCAGGCCAGCGCTGCTTCCTCAAGAAAGTGTTTTGTCTTGTCAGTTTAAACATAAAAGTAATTTTAAGCCCAAGACATCTCAATGCGGTACTCGCGCGCTAATAGAGCGTTTCTATGCTCGCGCACACCCGAAGCGCCCGAACAGACAGCAGGTGAATATATACCAATGACTTGAGGCAGTGGTTCTCAACCTTTTTTTCCACCGGGCGCACTATGGTCCAAGTGCAAGAATCACGGGCATGTTATTAAAATATTACGTCATCAATACAAACCAACCAGATTTATAATATTATTTATAGCCTATATATTATGATATCTGAACGATTACATTTATTTAAATAAATAATTCTACTCACCAATAATAAAACACCTGATGCTGTCGGGAACAGCACAATGAAGTTGAGATTGTGAATCGCAGTCTGTAAGACGCGCGCGGAAGCGTGACACGCGACATTGTAGAAAGTGTGCGTTCACAAATGTAGTCTATGTTGATCCAAATATGGAAATAATTTTCGAATTTAATAATTTGAGGTTCTCTCCAGAGATGTTTTGCCACATTTCTGTAATAACTAAGAACTAATGGTGCTGATGACTATTTGAATTAATTCTGCCAAAGTGCGTGCTTGTAAGTGTTCGTTAAATGCCTAACATTAATTACGTGAGTACTGCTCATGTCTGAAAATAATATATGAAAAACAAAATTATTTTACATAACAAAAACACTAGCTTATATTTGTTCCTACATTTCGTACTAAAACTAATTGTAAAACTGATATAATATTTATTTAAAAATATAATAAACAAAACCCTGTTCAATACCAATGAAATTTGGTTATTTCAGTTATGAATGTTGCCATTCAAATCTAAAGACTGATAATTCACAAATTGATGGAATACTTCTATGAGAATGAAATAATGAATGATTGATTGATTGATTGATTGGTTGGTTAAATGATTGATTGATTTCAAATAGGTTTCCAAAATACTCCTACGTCCCTTGCTGCTGTAATGTGAAAACATCTCATATTAAACTCGCACCATGACTGATTCATGCGTTGACAAGTGGAAAAGCAGCAAACAAGCACAGCATGTTTTGAAAGCTCTGCGGAGTCACAGTGTTTACAGTCTTTGGGGAAATCATCCTACCAAAGGCTTACTTAGACTCTTCTCTGCACATTAAACTGTGATGGAAAAAGCTATTTAATAGGTGCTGTTTTTTAAATGCTCCTGCTACCTGACAGATATCACTGAAGTAGGTGTCTTGAGAATCCCCCAAACGACAAAGTGGGTGGCCAGCACATCTTTTTTTACAGCCGATTAAAAAGTCATCCGAACAGAAGACACTCTTGGTTTTCTGCCTCAGGTTTGTATAAGGAGCTTGGCTCTATAGCACAAAGGGAGCAGGGTTTAGTTGGTGCTTCATTTAGTTTAAAAAATGATCCATACTGTATATGCTTATTCAGAAATACGCATGTATTCTGTCTAGAACACTTTTAGCTATGTCACAAATCTTTTATTATATTGAAGTAGATATCATCAATATTTTATTAAGTCATTTAATCATTTATTTAAAAATATATTTGTTTATGTGATGTAAATGTTATAGTAATTATAATACATTTTACAAATAATCATCCTTTTTGTCTATATATGTATTTATTTATTTACAAATATGTTATTATATTTCAGTAGATATAAAGAGGTTTTAATGATCAATCATTTATTTGTTTGTATGTTTGTAAATATTTATATAAATAAACAGTCATGTCCAGTCATGCTAATTCAGGAATATGTGTTCTGTTCATATTTTTTATTCTGTCTAAATACACTTTTAGATATAAATCACAAATATTATTATATGACAGTAGATCTAATATTTATTTATTGTAAATATAATAAACATTTAACCAATAATCAATCATTCATTTATTTATTTTAAATATTATTAAAATACTTTTTAAAATATTATTTATTTAAAAATGATTTAATGCATAGGATGAATGCCATTTTTAAACCAAGGCTGAAAGACCATCCTGGTAATAAGCTCACAAGGGACCAACATGTCTGCTAAACTGCGATAACAATGATTCATTAATCAATTTCCAAAAATGTCACATTAAGTTTTGTGTCTAAACAAAGCCAAATAAATGCCTCTGCTTTTATCTTGACTCTGTCAGACGAGATATGTGTACCTTATGATTGTGAATGTCTTCAGAAAACTAGTGCCTCCATAACAATCACTCTTTCATGTTAAAATGAGAGAGAGAGAGAAACACATGTGTTGTGTAGTCTGGCCTCGCAGGATAAAAGCAGAAGTTGTAAAATGTTAATGTTTTCACTGAGTTTGCTGGCCAGTCAGGACACGAGAGAACACCATGGTCATTTAACCAGCTTTTGGTGTTGTTTGTGGACAGGTGCCAAGTCCTGCTGGAAAATGAAATCAGCATCTTTAAAAAGCTGGTCAGCAGAAGGAAGCATGAAGTGCTCAGAATTTCTTGGTAAACGGCAGTGCAGTGCCATTCTTCAAAAACACAATGGACCAACACCAGCAGATGACATTGCACCCCGATCATCACAGACTGTGGAAACTCAACACTGGACTTCAAGTAACTTGAGGCTATGAGCTTCTCCACCCTTCCTCCAGACTCTAGGACCTTGGTTTACAAATGAAATACAAAACTTGCTCTCATCTGAAAAGAGGACTTTGGACCACTGGTCAACAGTCCAGTTCTTCTTCTCTTAGTCCAGGTAAGAGCCTCTGAAGACAACTGTAGCCAAATACACGTCTGTGTGTGGTGCTCTTGATGTCTTGACCCCAGCCTCAGTCCATTCCTTGTGAAGTTCACCCTAATTCTTGATATGCTCATTTTCTTGACAATCCTCTAACAATTTCTCTCGGTTGGTTGTGCATCTTTTCCTTCACACTTTTTCCTTCCACTAAACTCTTGTTCTGTTAATATCCTTGGTAAAGCACTCTAAGTGAACAGCTTCATTTTGTTATATGAATGTTTTGCTATCTCAATAAATTGTGAAGGGTGTCAATGATTGTCTTCTGGACAACTGTCAGATCAGCAGTCTTCGTGATTGTGTAGTCTAGTGAACCAAACTGAGACCATTTTGAAGAATCAGGAAACCTTTGCAGGTGTTTTGAGTTGATTAGCTGATTGGCATGTCACCATATTATAATTAGCTGAGATAGTGAATTGGTGACATTTTGTTAAATGTGAGCCAAAATCATCACAATTAAAACATCCAAAGACTTAAACTACTTCAGTCTGTGTGTTGTGTGTGTGTGTAATACCACGAGTTTCACAATTTGAGTTTAATTACTGAAATAAATTAACTTTTCCACAACATTCTAATTTATTGAGATGCACCTGTACAGTCAAACCAAAAAAGATTCAGACACCATATATATATATATGTTTTTTTACTAGTAGCTACAAGACACTATATTTAATTTATGTAGGTGAGGAAAGCAAAGTAAAGTAAACTGTGACATATTATTACCAAAGATTCTTCATACAGTGGACTACCAGTAAAATTGATAAAAATGTGGGACCAAAACTTATTCAAAAACAGTGTTTTTATTTAATTGCTAATGGACCTTTTTCAGACTGAACAAAATGGAGCATTGCTTGGTAACTGGTTGACCTAAACTGGTATTATCTAATGTGTACTTACATTTAACAGCTGACTGCTATTCGACCGAATTCATTACAACTTTCTATACAAGTTATCTGACATTATCAAGAAAGATTTGTTCTGACACAGTTTAACTCTGAGTTCTTGTCATATTTTATTACCAATTTATACAATTCAAAATATTGAAGGTGTCTGAATACATTTTGGTTTGTGTGTGTGTGTGTGTGTGTGTGTGTCTGTGTGTGTGTGTGTGTGTGTGTGTGTGTGTGTGTGTGTGTGTGTGTGTATGTGTGTATGCAACTCTGTGTGTCTGTGTGTCTGTGTGTCTGTGTCTGTTCTGTGTCTGTGTCTGTGTCTGTGTCTGTGTCTGTGCCTGTGTGTTGTGTGTCTCATGTGTCTGTGTCTGTGTCTGTGTCTGTGTAAACTCTGTGTGTCTGTGTGTCTGTGTGTGTGTGTGTGCTATTATTATTATTATGGTATCCCTTAAAGTACATATCAATGTAAATACCATAGTGCATGAATATGTTAATCATTCAGTACACTGTATAAACTGAAGTTATATTTTTGGTATTATCATCTGAAACCATTACATTACCGAAGTATTTTTTGTAAGTGTTGGCTTTAGAGGTCAGGTGGGAATAAAACAGAAGTGAGATGATGCTATTGTTGGCAAAATAGGAAGTGAATCAAGAGGTCTCTTATAAACGTCACTTGCTGTAGCTACATTGTTGTCACTCATTTGATGTGAATATAATAAGAGTAAATCTGAACAATATAGGTGAGGACGTGCCTCTATGCACTGATCTGAGCACTTTCAACATAATTTTAGACACTGTAGGTGGTCCAGCTCAACTGTTCTCAGATCAGTGAGCAAAGCCGTGTTATAATGATGAGAATGTGCGGCTGCTGAGACCGAACAGCTTGCAGAAACCATAATGAGATCTCCAGAGGAGAGAGAAAGACGCTGCTCCAAGACACAATTAAAACCAGACCCTGCGTGACTGTATTTGTATGCAAATACACCTGAAGAAACGCTGACAATTATAATAAAGTAGCGACAGCAATCATTTATATTTAAAGCTGTTTACTGCATGGATAGCCTATATTACAATGCATAAAGAATCTCATATATAAGAAATTCATGAGGTAAACACGGTAAACTACCGATAAAGTATGTTATTATGAAGTACAGTATGTTATTATTTTTAAAAATGGTTTTGAAAGAAGTATCTTATGCTCACCGAGGCTGCATTTATTTGATCAAAAATACAGTAAAACCAGTAAGATGGTGAAATATTACTTCAATTTCCCTGCTAAATATTTTTGCTCTTTTCCTTATTTAATATATTCTTGGTTAACCACAAGCCTTTGAATGGTAGGTTTCACTGGCTAATGGCAAACGAGGGAGGGGGTGTTCAAGAACCCTGCAATTTTAAAAAAATAATAATTTTGGCATTTGTGTTTGGTGACATGAGAGGAGCAGAAATCGTACACCTCTAAAATACAGATTAACAGTCATATGTTTAGAGGAAAAACTCTTAAAATCTATGACAGAAACATGAGGCTTCTTTTGTCTATTTTAACCCAATGACATTACAGTGTATTCAAAACTAAGATTTACCTTCCAAGAAAATACCTCTCCAATTCTCAGGAAGATCACACAGTCATCACCTGGCGTGTACAAAGCAGAAGAGTCAAGACGTCCATCCGACCTTCACTGGGCACATTTCACTGCCAGCTCTCACACTGTAAGGTTTCTATAGTGCATCAAACTATTGTACCTTACTCCTTTTTGCTTTGACCGCATCAACATTGAGAACAAAACTGCTTGCTGTGCATTGAATATTTTCACACATCACGTCTCTGCGTGGCTCCCCGCAGCTCCCAGGATTCATTTCAAGACACTGTGTGGTCTTTGGTGCAGGGAATGACCTGGTCATACAAACCGAACACGTCAGCTTTGATCCGATGTGACTAGTCACCCAGCATCACTTCTTATTTATCTGTCGAAATCTGGAAAACTCATCCTCAGCTCACAGGTACCTCTTAAGACATTACTGGCTTACTGATATATACATGTAAATGTAGAAATTAATGTAATATTAAATCCTGATTTTTTTTATGTTTTGATGTTTACTTAACATATAAATAACTTTTGAAAAGTTTAGAAAACATCAAATAATGGTTCTAAAAATTGATGGGAAATCATTGAATCAGATATGTTCTATTAACAATAAACCTTTACATTTCAGAATGAAGCTGCTGCAGTTACACATGTTTCAGTGTGCTAAATATTACAGTGAGGGTGGAGGGTTTCGTCTCATGTTAAATGATTGTTTGACACTTGAAAAACTGAAATAATGTCGTTTTGCATATTGATTTCTGAATTCATTCATTGAATGTCTATGATGTTACACTTGATTCCCAGCATTGCACTGTAACCAGTCTCATTGCAGCTTCTGATTTAGACGTGTGCAGAATATTCATTAGCTCAACCACTTGTGTGTCCATATCAGTGTGTCGTTACATCTGATTGGCTGATGCTGCCTCCAGCCTGCCGGTCACAGCAGGCCACTGCTCTCACATCTGTTTTTTTTGTATATCAGGGACTGTCTTTGGCTGAGACGTCAAGGTCATTGACAGAGATTAGGGCTGAATTGCAGCATGTCTGGGTCATCTCTAAGTGGGGTGCGTTGTATTTACACGGTTTCACAATTTGAGTTTAATTACTGAAATAAATGAAAAGTGCATCAAACTAGTGTACCTTACTCCTTTTGCTTTGACTGCATCAACATTGAGAACAAAACTGCTTGCTGTGCATTGAATATTTTCACATCACGTCTCTGCGTGGCTCCCCCAGCTCCCAGGATTCATTTCAAGACACTGGTGGTCTTTGGTGCAGGGAATGACCTGGTCTACTGGCTTACTGATATATACATGTAAATGTAGAAATTTATGTAATATTAAATCCTGATTTTTTTATGTTTTGATGTTTACTTAACATATAAATAACTTTTGAAAAGTTTAGAAAACATCAAATAATGGTTCTAAAAATTGATGGGAAATCATTTAATCAGATATGTTCTCGCAGGTAAAGCCTTTTCATTTCAGAATGAAGCTGCTGCAGTTACACTCGTTTCAGTGTGCTGTATATTACAGTGAGGGTGGAGGGTACGTCTCATGTTAAATGATTGTTTGACACTTGAAAAACTGAAATAATGTCGTTTTGCATATTGATTTCTGAATTCATTCATTGAATGTCTATGATGTTACACTTGATTCCCAGCATTGCACTGTAACCAGTCTTACTGTTAGCTTCTGATATTTCAGAATATTCAGTAGCTCAACCACTTGTGTGTCAAATATTAAATGCTTACATCTGATTTTACCTCAGCCTCAGGCCACTGCTCTCATCTGGTTTTGATATCACTGTCTAAAATACTGAATCATTATTACAGAATTTGCAGCAGTCTGGGTCATCTCTAAATTTAATGTGTTTCTTTGATCTGTTATGTTCTCCTCATTTTTCCAATAATTATATGCATATTCTAAAGTGATTTTACAATTTATTTGAAATTTTTATTTCAGACTTTCAAATGGTTATCGTTGCTGTCAATTTTTCAAGCTGCCTAAGCATCTGATTTTGGAACAATTTTAAATATTATGAAATCTAACCAATGTAAATTATATATGCTCTCATAAAATTCAGATTTGCAGGTGCATCTCAATAAATTAGAATGTTGTGGAAAAGTTCATTTATTTCAGTAATTCAACTCAAATTGTGAAACTTGTGTATTAAATAAATTCAATGCACACAGACTGAAGTAGTTTAAGTCTTTGGTTCTTTTACTTGTGATGATTTTGGCTCACATTTAACAAAAACCCACCAATTCATTATCTCAATGAATTAATGAAATAAATGAACTTTTCCACAATATTCTAATTTATTGAGATGCACCTGTAGATGCACACTTAAAATAATGGATTTAAAGATAAATAAAATGCAAGTGAATCCCTTCTAAAATCTCCTAAACCCTTGCTGCTCACATATCAGATGCAGATTCAACAGTGACTGAAAATCATGAGAATAGTTCTCAGCTGAGAGAATGAAATTTTTCAAGGTAGCATCTGCCAGGCTCTCGTGATAAAATGTCAATTTAAATGTAAATCTCTGTTGTAGGAATGCAAGAATGTGATTGGACCAAGATTGAAAATGTAATTAAAAAGCCACTGCAATTACTTTAAAGAATGGACTATCACACCTAATCACAGAAAAGTTAGACATGCTCTGTAAATGTGAGATTTATGTGACATATCAGATGCAGATTCAACAGTGACTGAAAATCATGAGAATAGTTCTCAGCTGAGAGAATGAAACGTCTTCTTCTAAAGCACCTCTGCCAGGCTCTCGTGATAAAATGTCAATTTAAATGTAAATCTCTGTTGTAGGAATGCAAGGATGTGATTGGACCAAGATTGAAAATGTAATTAAAAAGCCACTGCAATTACTTTAAAGAATGGACTATCACACCTAATCACAGAAAAGTTAGACATGCTCTGTAAATGTGAGATTTATGTGAAAGTTAAGAACACAAACGAAATAGGCCTAGTGAATTTTATCAGCTGATGGTAGGAATACACCACAAACTAATAATGTATCAGACCTATACGTTTTTATATATTTGAACATTTATCTGAGCAGTGATGAACAGGTTTCATTTACACACCTATAGATCTGAGTCACAATCATTATTTTCATTTTTGTAAATGACATGTTTCTGTTTTCAAAAAGCCTCAGATTCGGTAATCATGGTAAAAATGTTAATGCACTTTCTCTGTCTGCAGTCACAAACACATTCATTAGCTTGCATGAAGCTATGCGGCAACATAGACAATACTCAAATAATTACGTCGCGCCATCTCTTCTACTTTAAAAGACCAATATAGAATTAATTCACCGCATGAGATCAGCATCAGTGAGCACTCTGCAAAGTCACAATTATAGACTCTATTTACAACGAATTATATCTGAAGCTCTCCAGAAGATGGCTAATGCAGCCTGTATCTTGTAATGTTTGTGTCTGAGAGGGGAAAAGTGTGTGGGTTTATTTCACAATGCAAGCTATATTTTCATGCTTTAACTGAGAATGGCACACTGCAGGGTGGTGGGGTGCTGAGGGTTATGCAAATTAGTTCTGCCAAGGTCATCCAATCGGCTCAGAGTCCTTTATGCATCATGAGAAGTGACAGTTATAATGGTTTCCTCTTAGAATAAAGAAGCAGTAGCAGTGAGTGCCTGAGATATACCTTTTTTGGACCATGCTTGATATGCACACTGGCAGAAAGTCTGGCCTAAACGTCGGAAATAAACTCTTAAAATGTAGGACACTGTTATCTAAAACCAAACATATGTTTTATATATGAAATTTAAATATCAATAAATATAACACTCACTAAAAATTGGGAAATTTTACAGTTCGATGAAATAGAATAAAACCTTTCCTTGTTGTAAAATAACCAATCAACAATTGCTTTGATGATAAGACAAAGCAATATTGATACGATCCACCTTCACACTACTAAAACGTTTGGAACTTATTACTAAAATGTTATGCTTTGGTATTAGTTTTTATATTATGTATGTTTTATTAATACTATATTATGGTGTAATGTAATTAGTTATTATGGCAGAACGAGTTTGCTGCTACCACAGTTTCCAATAGCAGGAGCTCAATAAGTGAGATTTTAGCATAAATATGTTTATTTACTAAAATAATTACAATGGACAATTCGTTTAATAAGTGTTTGAATTAACCACTCATAAAGTGATCAAGACAGTTGTTTATTTCCTGAACGAATCAGCATTTTGAAGGAATAATTTGACTGAATAATCAGAAAGACGGTGCTATGTAACTGCAGAAAGAGTCACCGAGAGATCTCCATCACAAATGCACAGATGTTTGTGTGAAAACCTTTTCTTTTTAAACAACAGTTACATTTAGATGAAAAACTCTTGTAACAAAATAGCTATTAAATACCTGATCTAAAATGATGTGTTGTAGCTAAACAAATGTTGGAAGTAAAACAAATGATATGTACAATGGTGAGAAGCACAGCTGCCAACGACAAACAAGCAGAAAAGCACAGAGGCATCGTCATTCTGCCTCCAGCAACAGAGAACAGTTAGCTAATGAAGTCAGAAATACACTGGTAATCTAGCACTTGAGGCAAGTCCCTCTCTGCCTCGAACAATTACCAGAAAACACCTCATTTCACAATTAAGCTGTACTGCACTCTAAATATTTTTTAATCTCTTCTCGGTTAACTATAAGCCTTTGAAAGGTAGCCAGGCTACAACGGTTTCCACAAAAATAGTAAGCAGGACAACAGTTGATAATAATAATGATACAAAATGTTTCTTGAGCACCAAATCAATATATATTAGGATCATGTGACACTGAAGACTGGAGTAATGATGCTGACAATTCAGCTTTGCATCACAGGAATAAATTACATTTTAACATATGTTAAAATAGAAAACAGTCTTTTAAATTATAACATTATTTCACAATATTACAGTTTCTTCTCTATTTTAATCAGAAAAAATGCAACCTTTTTGCCATACAAGTGGGCATAAGATACGTCTTTCATAAAACATGAAGAAAAAACTTAATTATTCCTAACTTTTGACTGGTATTTTACATCTGAAATGATATTAATTTGTTCAGATTCTCCTATCGATGGCTCAAACCGTGTTGTGCATTTGGGCGTGGCTATCAGTTTCACTGGCCAATGGCAAACGAGGGAGGGGGGTGTTCAAGAACCCTGCAGTTTAAAAAAATCATAATTTTGGCATTTGTGTTTGGTGACATGAGAGGAGCAGAAATCGTACACCTCTAAAATACAGATTAACAGTCATATGTTTAGAGGAAATACTCTTAAAATATATGACAGAAACATGAGGCTGCTTTTGTCTATTTTAACCCAATGACATTACAGTTTATTCAAGACTAAGATTTACCTTCCAAGAAAATGCCTCTCCAATTCTCAGGAAGGTCACACAGTCATCACCTGGCGTGTACAAAGCAGAAGAGTCAAGACGTCCATCCGACCTTCACTGGGCACATTTCACTGCCAGCTCTCACACTGTAAGGTTTCTATAGTGCATCAAACTAGTGTACCTTACTCCATTTTGCTTTGACCGCATCAACATTGAGAACAAAACTGCTTGCTGTGCATTGAACAATGAACATTGATGTATTTTCACACATCACGTCTCTTCGTGGCTCCCCGCAGCTGCCAGGATTCATTTCTAGACACTCTCTTCCTAGAACAATTAGCAGAAAAGCACCTCATTTCACAATTAAGCTGTAATGCACACGCTCCAGTGCCACGAAAAAAAATGCACTTCCAAAAAGGACAGTCCATTCTTTCTAGTAAAAATTAAATTAGTACATCATACCATGCGTCTTATTTCATAGTACATATGGATTTCTTCTCAGCTCACTGCCTTGTATTAGTACCTTTCTAGTTAGTCTGATGAATAGCTGCTCGAGCTGCCTAAATGGATTTTAACTCTCTAACACTCAGCCAAATGTCACCATCATTTCGGTACAGCCTCAATGCGGACAAGCGGGTCAGCTGGGCACGGTATGTCCGCTGGATGATTTAATTGAATTGTCAGAGTTGGCGTCCCCTCATTGGGCATCGTCCAAGCCCTGCAATGATACATTGCGTAGTGCTCCATCTTCCCTGACATCAGCGGCGGAATGAAATGTGCTTTGTGACGGAGGCTGAAATTACCCAGCACTCGCTCAATGATAGACTCATAAACAAAAGTATGAAATTGAAGAGGACAATTTAGCTTTAATAAAGACTAGATAAATGAACTGGATTATTGATGGAGAGGATATCAAACAACAAAAGATTGGAAGGTACTCAGAGCGGGCACTGCAGAGGACCTCACTGAAATACTTTAATGGCACAGAAACAGTAGCACAGTTGTTTTCAAAACTGTAGTTTAGGCCAGCGGAAAAGTGGGCTGAGGCAATTATCAAACACTCAACAGTAAACTCTCCTCTGTCTCATATGGAGCCAATTAGTTTTTTTGAACGATGGAGCTTTAAGGGGGTCATGAACATGATCTTTTGACATACTGTATAAGAGGTCATTGTACTATAAAAGCAGCCTGTAAGTTTCAGAACTCAAAACTTTGTTGTTAGTATAAAAACAGCTTATATTGAAGGCAGTCTGGCAAAATAACAGGTTGTAGAATGTTCTAGTCTATGATGTAATAGTGTGGATAAGAACCACCTCCACAGAAGATGATCAACACCTGCTTCTACATCGCTGCCTGTTTAGCCACGCCCTCCGATTCTACATCACTGCCTGTTTAGCTCCGCCCACCGATTCTACATCACTGCCTGTTCAGCCCCGCCCACCGATTCTACATCACTGCCTGTTCAGCCCCGCCCACCGATTCTACATCACTGCCTGTTCAGCCCCTCCCACCGATTCTACATCACTGCCTGTTCAGCCCCGCCCACCGATTCTACATCACTGCCTGTTTAGCTCCTGCCCTCCGATTCTACATCACTGCCTGTTTAACTCTGCCCCCCGATTCTACATCACTGCCTGTTTAGATCCGCCCACCGATTCTACATCACTGCCTGTTTAGCCCCGCCCACCGATTCTACATCACTGCCTGTTCAGCCCCACCCACCAATTCTACATCACTGCCTGTTAGCCCCGCCCACCGATTCTACATCGCTGCCTGTTTAGATCGCCCACCGATTCTACATCACTGCCTGTTTAACTCTGCCCCCCGAATCTACATCACTGCCTGTTTAGCCCCGCCCACCGATTCTACATCACTGACTGTTTAGCCCCGCACACCGATTCTACATCACTGCCTGTTCAGCCCCACCCACCAATTCTACATCACTGCCTGTTTCAGCTGCCCTCCGATTCTACATCACTGCCTGTTTAGCCCCGCCCACCGATTCTCACTGCCTGTTTCAGCCCCTGCCCACCCGATTCTACATCACTGCCTGTTCAGCCCCACCCACCGATTCTACATCACTGCCTGTTTAGATCCTCACACCGATTCTACATCACTGCCTGTTCAGCCCCTGCCCACCAGTTCTACATCACTGCCTGTTTAGCTCTGTCCACCAATTCTACATCACTGCCTGTTTAGCTCCGCCTCCCGATTCTACATCACTGCCTGTTTAACCAAATTATCAAGATGCGCTGAACACAACTGCTGTGCAGGGCCTGTGGATTCTACATCACTGCCTGTTTGCCTTCCTTCTGATCACTGCCTGTTCACCCCTGCCCACCCAAAGAGTGAAAGTGAACTTTATTTTTCAGCCCCACCCACTTTGATTCTACATCACTGCCTGTTTCCTTTTTCTACATTTTCACTGCCTGTTTAAAACCCCACCCACCAATTCTACATCACTGCCTGTTTAAGTCGATTCTACATCACTGCCTGTTAGCTGCAGCCCGATTCTACATCACTGCCTGTTTAGCTCCGCCCCTGATTCGAAGGGCTTAAAGAACAGAAAATGTCTTCAGAAGGCCAAATTATCAAATGTCGCTGAACACAACAATTTGGAATTTGCAGGAACACCAACATTGTGGAAAAAAACTATCTTTGCATTGCCTTTTATTCCCTGATGCTAGGAAAACCGGATGCTCTATTTTCAATAATTCAATAAAGTTCCAGACTTTGTCAGTAAGATCTTGGTCCTTTTTTCACTTAATTTTACCATGGATTTGTTTACAAACGAGGCACAATTCAACACAGGATTTCCTCGACCCAAATTAAGTCGACCCCTTACTGATGTTGACTGCAGCCCAATAACCCCAAGATGGCATCTGCAAGAGAAGGGCTTAAAGAACAGAAAATGTCTTCAAAGGCCACGTCTCCTCCAATGTCACAAACTTGCCCGTTTGGAATTTGCAAGGGAGCACCAAACATAGGACATTGAAAGGTGGAAGAAAGTTTTATTCTCTGAGAACATTTTAACCTGGATGCTCCTGATGGCTTTCAATGTTATTGGCATGACAAGGAGATCCCACTGGAGATGTTTTCTACGAGGCACAGTAGCGGAAGCTCCTTCATGATCTGAACGCCACTGCAACACCATAATTATGAAACTCTGGACTTTCTTTAAATGCAGGGTTTCTGAGTAGGGTGAGAAATATGTGCAGCATTTGTATTGATGGTGTTGTTTACTTATTTGTAAGTATAGTGTGATGGGAATGTGATGTCGCTACATTCCACGTGTAGTAGATCCAGAGAGGACGTCTTTTCAGCGTTATCGCTGCCTTCGGTGCACTCGGGAAAATTGTACTGCTGAGTCGAGCCTTCGGATGCATTCGGGTCCTCCTGGGAAAGTTAGGAAGTACAGTAACACTTTAAACTAGCAAACACATATTCACTATTAAAGTGTCTTCCCTCAATAAACTCCTTATTAGCTGCTTATTAATAGTTAGTAGGGTAGTTGTTATGCTTAGGCATGCAAGGATCTAGAGTATTGTCATGCAGAATGAGGTATTGTGTTTTATAAGTATTAATAAACAGCCAATATGCTAGTAATATGCTAGCTAGTAAGCAACTAATTAATAGTGAGAATTGGTTCTTAAAATAAT
This sequence comes from Gymnocypris eckloni scoliostomus, assembly GCA_027564155.1. Lineage (NCBI taxonomy): Eukaryota > Metazoa > Chordata > Actinopteri > Cypriniformes > Cyprinidae > Gymnocypris > Gymnocypris eckloni. The sequence continues at coordinate 27,554,859 of CM050414.1, forward strand.
GTGTTAAAGTAATGTCAGGTGTGTTCAAGTCACTCTGGTTGGAGCAAGATATGGCAATGTTTCAGAAAGGTTTTTAACTATGTGCTTCTACAAAATGCGTAAAGAATGCATATCAGGTGTGTTTTAATGCCTTTTTTTCAATTTCTGAAAATGCTGTAAATGTATTAAATATATATCCTACTGTAATTGTACAATCCTATCTTATTTTGTACATGCAAACAGTATTATTTTACATTTAAAAAAAATATTAATTTAACAAATTTACCTTCAATACTGATGCTGTATCCTCCATAATTTCTCAATAACACAATTTGGATACTTTGGGCTTAAAAATGTATCCTCTGGCGTGCAGCTCTTTTCAACATGACTTCCCCAAATAACTACATCTGTGTTCAAAATAATGAACATGTTGATTTCTATCACTGTATGCATGGTATCAGAACTAAATGATTTTGTTACATAAAGCAATCCATTGAGTGAAAGTTGAGATTACAGCCTAATACCATTCCCTATAGACTGTCTTACAGACAGGCGCTCTGATAAAAAAAAAAATATATATATATATATAGATATTATTATTGATGTTTATAAGCCATGTTTCAAATCAGCATGCCCTTTCTAACATCACAACTCATGTGTCATCTAGAATTATAAGTTTTGCACTTGTAAATGTGATGTTGCTTGGTCATTCATGTGCTCAAAACATATAATTATGATATTTCTGACTCTGCTTGAAGGGCACACAGGAGTAGTACAGTTCTCCATCAGGAACTGAAGAACCGCACTACCCATAAACCCGATGAGACCGTAGAGCGCTTCATTACGAAGATGTAGCTTGAAGCAAAATTGCAAATTCCTATTTTGTCATCTAGTTAAAAAGCTATAAGATAATTTATTACGGAGAATGCAGACCCTATCACCCCTGAAACATAGAGGATATTGCTTTCAGATGGCTCGTTTTATCAGTCCTCGACTGATTTCAGGGATACAGGGATGTAAAATCTCATCTGCCGCTCCACTGATGGAAAATCAACATTTAATCACCATTTCCAGACTTCTTGGAGAAGATTATCATCAATATAAAAAGTGGTTCAGCACAAGAAGGACTTCAGGCTAATGTGTGCAAATTCATTTTTGCTAATATGGCAAGAAATAGTCAAGCACTCACAGAGAATACGCAATAAAATCAGTCATGGTCTACTGGATTACCAGAAATAGCTTTAGTCAAATATGAGCAAATGAGTTAGCTGAATGTCGCATTGGGTTACATTTCCAGAAAGAACTGAAGTACTGAAAATGGAAAGTGGAAAGCTGATGTTCACAATAGTAAAAGACTACATTCACTGTCCTTCTGGAGTAACGAGCTGAAATTATCTGTATTCTCTTGAACCAAAAGTGTGGTGAATGGCAGTACAATCCCTCTGTCTTCAACAGAGCCAGTTTTCCTTCATAAGACAACCTTTGATGAGGAGGCTTTATTGCCACGGAAAGTGCTGCAAATTCATTCTTTTCAACTCATTCCATAAAGCCCTCTTGTCTCTAAAGATCAAGGCACATTTGTCCTTAGAAAACATCAATAGGGAAAAGTTTTGGGCTCTTTTCCATCATACAGAAATGACTTTTCAACAAAAACCTGGAATATCTTCTGAAAACCATTTAGTCCTGCTCTCTTTTGTTACTGAAAATTGAAATGTCAGGTAGAAACGTCTAAGAAAGTGTATTGTAGACCAACTCTTTGAGGACTAAGAGACTCTAGCATGATTAAAAGGCATGCATTTTCACTTTTTCAATGATTTTCTATGTCGTACCAGTTTATTTTGAACATGACTAATCTGGATAAGTCAAATTTATGGAAAGTGCCAGTCTACATTGTGATGCAACAGAAAGGTTCAATCTTATCTGCAGTGGTTTGAATAGATCTGAAAAACATGGGAAGGGAAATGAATTAGTTAATTTAATTTAAATTACTCTTATTTTTACATATTAATCTTAAAAGGGAGCCCTAACAGAAAGCTGTATCTGGATGACAGGGGGGGGTCTCAGCTTTGATCCTCTCTCTTGAAAAGGTTATTTGGAGAAAGCGTCAGTAGTCTGCTTGACTAGTCATGTCTTCTGGAGGCGTCTGTGCCGAACGCCATGCAACATTCTCTATTGACAGGCATTAAATTATTTTCTGAGTTTGATTTATGACACAGATAAAGCATCCCTCCCTCCAGCTTTATAAGGTCATATTTCTTCTGTTAGAAAAACAGCTTTGAGTGAACATCAGAATCTCTGAACTGTCTGCAGGGTTTTGCTTCACATTTATTGTGTTTCCTCTATCTGAAGTTAAAAGTGAAGCTCTAAACTTCAATCTATTCTTTCAGTTTATAAAATTTCACCTCACATTTGCTGTCTCTTTGTTCTGTACAGAAGTTCTGCTGATCTGCTTGGCCTAGCGTGGGCAATGTAAAGGGAAATCGGTTGGTTTAGAAATGATAGCCCTTCTCAACTCAATTCTAATCTCATGAAATAAGCTTTCATCATGGCTTTCCTCCATACTGATTCATTAATTCAGCTTTTAAGCCTTTCCGGTCATGCTGATGCACTTTTATCAAATTGGCCTTTGTTGTAGTTTTTTGAAAAGCAGAATTTAACGCTGCTACAGTGACAGCTTCACCGATGGCTGAATGACACAAGAGCAAGTTTGTGTTTTCCAAGCGAATGCAGCATCGACTTCATGCTTTTCCCCAGATGCAGAATAAGCAAAAGTCAAAACTCCTGAGGCCAGGGCCCATTAATCATAATCACACAATTTGCATTCAGAGATAAAAGCAGTATTTTGTACCTGATGCCAGACTCTTGTAATCAATTACCGCTAGTCAACGGATTTTGTTCTACAACAACTTTTAAAGTGATACGCCAACGTACGCTCATTAATCTTCCCTGCAACATTCAAACTGTAGTACTCTGCATTTCTCCAACTCATTAACTGCATTTTACTGTACTGAAATATGTACTGCGTTTTGTTTATGTAAGCCAGTATGACTGGTCATTTTAAGGTGCTAGCATTATTTCACTGACGATATTTCATCCCAAACATCCTAAAAAATAAGTTTGAGGAATTGTATTTATACAGAGTTTTTTTTTTGGCTAAAGGCTAAAAACGCCAGCCTCCATTTGAGGAAAAACATAAATAGACCTCCTGTTGTTCAAGAACAATATCCCATCTCAAATCCTCTGTAGTGAACTGAACCTCTTCTTTCCAGTCAAACCAATCAAACAAAACCTTGACTTCTCATCCGGGATGCCTTCATCCAATTTCTGTGCAAAGTGACCTTGATAGTCTGGAGAGAGGCTGAACTGTTTGTTTATTGATTCACTGTTGTACATAAAATATACTGCTTAAAAACTTAATTCAATTTCAATCATATGATTCATTCTACATACTGAGTTTCTTCTGATTATATTCAGTCAGTGCGCTTCTGGTTGTATGCATATATATATATATATATATATTTCCACATTGACATTACTGTTTAGATATATTGCATTATATTTAATGATTAGTTGATTTTGTTGTACTTTTTGAACCATAAAATCAGACATGATTTAGACCATCTCACGAAACGAAGTTCTCAATCAAAACGGCTTCTATAGAATCATAGTCTGTGATAACCGAGATAGCAGGACAATTTATGTTTATTGCAGTGAGCAACTTGCTTACCCTCACCATGAACCCTGTGTTTGAAGTGTATCATAGCCCATAAATGTGACAGCAATCAGGATGTATTATTCATCAGTCTGATACTGATATTCTCCCACTGAACCATAGCGCTGAGTGGGGACGTTATGGGGTTACATAACCTTGTGCGAAGGAGCATCATAAGGGTAACTAAACCCCATTCTTTCCTGACAAAGGGAAGAATATCAGAGGGTGCATACTGGAAGGAAAATGGTCTGAGAAGAAAGAAAACGTGAGTAGAGGAGATAATGAAAAGTGTAACGCTGTTTCGGTGCAGCCACACAATCAACAGGAAATCACAGTTCATTTTGTTTTATGTGCAGTGGGCCGGTTTGTCTGACATAGATTAAACCACGATAACAGATTAGCGTGAAAATAATTGTGTAGCCTGTAATTAAACAATGCCACGAGCAAGAGTGTTGTTACAAATATCAGCACAGGTGATCATAGCAGTGTGAGTTAAACAGCTGATTGCATTGTGAAAGTAAAAGGGACGTGACATACGGCCAAGTATGGCGACCCATATTCAGAATTTGTGCTCTGCAAATAACCCATCCAAGTGCACACACACAGCAGTGAACACACACACACACCATGAACACACACCCGGAGCAGTGATTGTGTTGATAAGTTAATATGTGATTGGTTTTATACAGCAGTTCAACAAGAGATGGTCATTTTGAGTAACTTCTACTTTAGATACTCTACCAGGGCTCCGAACAATCCACAGAGAAATGAACTGTTGAATAGCCAAGCAGCACATGTTTCATTCATAAATGAGTTATTTTTTGTACAGATTAGACAGTCAATAGATCCGAGTTAAACGTCTTTCTAAAAAAACATTCTGTAGACAAACTCCATAAAACTTTTGAAGGTTTGTGAGTTGTGGAAAATGATTAATCTAGGACCTTTAAACCGTGTGTGCCATTAGTGTTACATTGAATATGGTGTATAAACTGACTAAGTACTATTGTTTAGGTTGTTTTTTTTATCATTGAGCAAAACGTTTGAATGAACCACCTACTAGTGTATCTATGTAACCTGCATTACAATTCAGTTAAAAATTCTCATCACTAATACACAGATTACATCAATATTAGATTTTATGCTTATTCTTTACTTGGCAGAGATACTAAGAATAATGCTATTATTAATTCAGCCACAAACTATTTTGTGTGCCGTCTGTTTCTGAAAAGAACAAGGGTAACAAAATGAATTCAGGAGCGGGAGAGAAAGAGGCAGAGGTTGAGAAAGAGAAAGAAGGGACAGAACTGGGAGGATGAGTAGAAAAAGAGGGCAATGTGAAGGTCTGACGGAGAGAGATTAAAAAGTAGAGAAACGACCTGCTGCTGCAAGGTGCACATCCAGTCCCTCATTCATATCAGCACATGTCTTCACGATATCTCTTGAGCTACAAAGCAGAAATCATTTCCGTGGTATGCACCAGTCTTGCATCAGAGCAGAACGTTTCCATGGGTCTGCAGGTCCTTTAGCACATCGTGAGACAGAGATGGTGCCAGGAAATGATTCAAAGAAGCGTGTCAGCACACCATCAAACACTTGAACACATCTGATGTGTGTATTACTGTTGAAAGTGCAAACAGGGGAGACCGGGGCTAGTTTTTACAAGAGCTGTATCTCGGGGTAGGCTTTTGAGTCAAAATATATACATTGTTTAGTTTATCTTTTACATTTTATGAATCAATTCATTTTGCAGTTCAAATTTTGAATTCTAGAAACCCTTTTTATATAAAAGACTTTATATTGAGTAATATTATCGATTTGAGTGCTCTAACAGTATCGGATGAGAATTAATTGAGCTTAATAATTATACTATTGTCTTTTGAGCTGATTAATAGCTGAATCAAACCCGTTCTATAATTGACAAGTTTTGCAATATCAAATCTTATTGAACTGAATTTGGATTTGTCTTATATTTACAGGAGTTTGCATCACTGATTGTTTATTATTGTGCAGCTGCGTTGATTATTGTATAGAGTGCTATATTAATAAAGGTGACTATGTTGGGGCATGTTGTCATGAAAGGTAAACATATGGTAAATGACTTGCATTTTTCTTTATGTGAATGTTCAATATCTTTTGTTCTAGTATGTTATGTCTCTATACAGAATTTTTTAAATAAATATTCACTTAAGTAAAAAAGTGATAACTAGCCCTGGTCTCACCAGTTGCCTTTGTTTGGGAAAACCTGAAACATGCACAATTTATATTGAGGTTCTGAATCAGTTCAAACTTGTTCCAAACTGGGTAATGATTATAACAAGCCAAGGTGTCGCAGTATTTTATATATAATCCATTTTGTTCTTGTGAGGTCAGTAACAAATCTATGTAATAAATTCAGATGCCATAGCTGTCATTCTATTGTAGAATTGTGTCAGTGAATTCCACCGCATGATTGAGAGCGCTGTTATCCTGCATGTCCAACATAACTCACAAACACAACGCTGGCTTTCATTTCTCACAGCAATATAGAAAGCCACACTTCATAAAGCCAATTGTTTTCACTTCTCATTGTGCTCCATGTAATGCAGATCTGCTTTGTGGTTTTACACCTGTGGCACTAAAGACATATGTATCGTTTTATCAAAAAAGCCAGCTTTTGCAAATCTTTGCTAAAATGTGTCACTTCAGGCCACCGTTCAATGAAAAGCCTGGCTTCTTATCCAAACATCCACTGCACGCTGTAAAGCTGCTCAGCAGAGCGGGTCTGATGAGGGAATCATTGCTTGACAGCTCCATTCGACTCAAGCTGACAAGCACAGTGTTTCATAATGGATGGAACATTTATATTTTTATAGACAAGGCAAGTACATACCGCAAAAAAGCAAAACTTTCTGACAGATTTTTTTAAAGAGCTAAAATGTGAGACAGTGTTATTTATTGGTCAAAAAAGGTTTTACAGTTACTGTGGCCCTTAACAAGATATTATTATGGATTATGACAGCTAGCAAAAAACAAACACAATATGTTATTTATTTACAGACAACAGGAACTGGTCATTAAACGTTTAACATATCTGTGTGTTTAATGCTGATGCATTCGATGCTAATAACATGCCAAGAATGAGAAACTAAGTTTTCATGTTGAATATCACCTACCACTTCATGTGCAATAAATCTTCTGAGTGACCTTTTAATGGCGTGAATTAGCCTAGATTATAATACTGTGAAAATGTAATTAAAACGGTCGGTATGGAGTTCAATGTCAAGGACCCATCTGAATGAATAAGATAGTCTGCAGGTGAGCTGTACAGACCGTTCTCATCATCGCATTCAGAAACTGGTTCAGTGCACACTCTGAAGAGCTGGACCGCAAATTTGAATCAGCCTCGCTGGGAAATGAACAATGCATTTGGATGTAATACCAAGGACCTGCAGCAATGGTCTGGTGTCAATAGAAAGTCAATATTAATTTTCTCTGGGCCAAAAACCCATTTAAGAGCTTTGGAGAGGGGCCGGCCGTTGGAGATAAGAAAAGTAATAGAAACTCAACCCTGCCTCACAGTTCAGAGCCACTCCGGGGACTCTAACAAGCACCCTTACCAAGTTATCCAGATATAAAGATCATTACTAGAGTAAAGCTAACTAAAGCACGTATACTCTTTCTGTCAGTAATTAGTAGTTATTAGGCTAAATCACCCTCTTACATTTCCAGTTCTGTTTTTAAGTGCAACCAAATGATTCTCATGAAGTTCGGATCTGTTAATACTTCTCAGTCGTAAACCGTGTAAACCGACACGCTAAAGCTAAAACGCTAAAGCTGTTACCGGTCTAGTCTGATTATACTACAAACTGTTTCTTACACAGCAGGCCCAGTGTCATTCAGTGACTCTTATGAGGCAATTCTTCTGAGTGAATCGAAAACAGAATTGGCGATCATCAGGTGTCTCATTCCCAAATGATTCACTCTTATCCACCGTATATTTCCCGTAAGAGCGGGTACAGCCATTTGTAAGTTTAATGTGTCTGGCTTCCAGTCTCATCCGTGTTCAGCTATTTTTAGCTGGACAAAAAAGCTTGTTTTGCTGCTTGATATTCCAAACTGGTGTGTCTTATCATATTATTTTAATGTATTATCTTAATTCTGAACACAGCGGTTTGTAGTGCAAACAGTTTTAATGTTTACTGCACTTCGTTATTCTTCTCATTATTTCCCTACGGCGGCTTATGAACCGGAAATCAAACACATTTCCAGAAAACAGCTTACTTCAGCATTGAAAAATAATAAGTTGGGTCTTTTTAGTGAATCAAACTATACTGCAAGATAAGTAGTTTGATTAGTGGGTGAATGACTCTCGTGAGCGTGTTCTTTATAGTGAATCAAAAACATACAGCTTGACCAGTGTAATCCAATAACTGAATGAATGACTGAAATAGACGCTTCTTTTTAGTGAATCAAAAATAGTGCAACTAGTGCAGTCCCATTCCCAAATGTGAGTCGGTTCTTAGTTAATCATACAGTGCGACCAGAGTCATTGACTTGATTTTAGTGAATCAAACATATATAATGCAATCAGTGTAGACTGAATCTCGAACATAGCTCTCTTATGAGCCAATTCTTTTTAGCGAATCAAAAGACTCATTAATAAGTCAGAGCATTAACTAAAAGTGATTAGCATGGTGGCGCTAGAATTGGAGCTTACGAGTCGAGCGTTTCTTTTTTAAAAGTAAAAAAACAAAACATACGTATAATTACATGGGCAAAAAATATCCATTGTCAATAATGTATAGATGTATAAGCACTGAAGTTACTTTCAAACCAAGCACCTTGCTGTTGGTTAACTGAGAATTTGCTCCTTTTTACCCGATGCAAAACTCCTAATACCTCACCCGTGAAACTTCAGCGAGAAATGGTCAATCTTATCTTATCATCTGCTGAAAAGTGGAGAGAGTTGTGCATTTTCTTCAGTAAGTATAGCTTCCTTTTAAAATTGACACCTAAATGCATGTAGGTCACCACTAATAGAAAGTAGGCTATTGAGAGTTTCTACGAGTAGGAAAGTTTTCTAAGGAATGAAAAAGCGACCGTTGCCGAAGGCATCTGAGTTATTCTGACATCTTTTAAATCCATTACAGATATTGTTGTCTTTCTGGACCTGAGAGACCTGGAGGTATGACAGTGATGTGTTGGGTTGCATTAGCAGTGGTGCCTTGACGGGGAACTATAGGGACCTTTACTTTGATGGAATCTCCTTGTTTGAGACCCTTCTCCGTTCCCAAAGCCTCAGAAACATCGGTCTCCCGTGAACAGAGAAATATGATGTGGAAAATGGCCATTGGGTGATGGAGATTGATTCTGAAGAAACATGAGCAGTGATCAATATGGCGGCTTGTTCGCAGGAGAGATACACTTATTGTGTTAGTTCAGCCACCTGGTGGATTCTAGGAGCAAAGCGGTCGACAGAGAACGCTATGTCATTTATGATGGAAGTGTCAGTACAAGATTGATGCCATTCGGATGAAGGATCCAGTGAGATAATGAACATAACTTTCTGTAGGACCAAAATGAGTACAGTCAGAAATGAAATAAATGTAGCATGACATGAAATTTAATTCAGGTGAGGAATCAATTTGCAGATACATTTCACCTAGAAAACCCCGTTCTCATCTGTTCGTCCAGCACACTTAATACTTTTCAATCTTACAGAACAGAATGTGAAATTTCAGACCATTACCCAGCACGGACCAATACTCAGCGGATTCATTTTTCATCAGTTTGAACAATGTTGATGTTGACCAATCCCCTATTTGCCATAAATACGTCACTTCTATGGGTTGCTATGGTAACAGAATTCTGGGTGGCACAGGGGCGATGTAATAATCAATAAAACAATGGATAGAGGTCAGAGCTCAAGAGGCAAACCTTTTTTGGAAAGCAAAAATACTATTTCTAGTTAGTTGTGAGTGATGTACTTAGAAAACCTTTTTTAGTGTTTACGGCTCCAAAAATAATCGCTGATTGCCTCCAGAAGTTTTGAGTGAATTTTTTATGTATTTTAACCTAAAAAATTAACCTAAATAGTTTTTAAATGTAAAAATTGTAATTTAATTTTCAATAATATATAACCTTTATATTTAAGAAGGGTGTCCTTGCAAGGGTACCGTGATTTATGGGGGTCCTTGAAAACCTATTTTTATTTTAACTAATGTGTTCAAGTTGATGCATTGCTAAAGACAGCGTCAGAGTTGTCTCCATGCGCCAGGAATAATCTGCAGCCTAAATGTGTTCTCTCTATTTATCCATTCATTTCCTCCACACATGCACTGTCACGCTGACGAATGGGGAAATGCTGGAAAGAGCCAACTGTATTTGTTCAGTAAAGGGCCTTCATTCCCTTGAAACTCACATGTCCCTCACAATGAAAGCGATAACCCTCTCCCGACATTACCATAAGTCTCTAAAGAAAGTCATCTGGGAAATCAGATGTTTATTACCGGGTTCTTGCATGAGAATTCACATCAGCTACGCCATTGTGTTCTTGATTGGGCTTTACTGGTTTGCTTTGTGCACATCTGTCTGGTAAGAACGTTTTTCTGCAAATTTGTTTCCAGTTTCACGAATAGACAATTCTATCTCTGCATCACACAGAAATGAGTTTTCATAAGATATCTGCATTAAAAACGTTTGAGGCTAGTGGCTTGCTTATGAATAACAAATATCGTCTGATTAATGTCGTCACACCGGAGAAATTCCAGCAGCAAAACTAAGACGGGAGTTTCTGGTTTAAGATAATCGAGAATGAGAGCTGGACTTGGTGCTTTTTCACATAGTTTCGCTCTCACCCACAGCAAACTGCATTTAAAGGAATAATTCACTCAAAAATGTACATTTGCAGAAAATGCCCCGGATCCATCCAAGATGTAGAAGAACCGATTTGGAGAGATTCAGCATTACATCACTTGTTTATCAATAGATCCTCTGCAGTGAATGGGTGCCGTCAGAATGAGAGTCCAAACATCAGTTATCCACACCAATCTGATCCATCAGTTAATGTACTGTGAAGCAAAAAGCTACATAAATAAATAATAAAATCCTCTATCCATGATATTGCTTTCTTCGGTGAAAAAGTCATCTCTTCTGAAAAATTGCAATCAAATTGCATACAAGCATATTCTTGCATGAAAGAAATACAAAAAAGGTACACCCTCAGAAAAAAGGGTACAAAAAAGTAACACTTTATTCTTACATTACACTTACTCTTACAATAACTATAAATTATGCATAATTACATGCAAGTGACCCTAAACCACCTTAAAATAAAGTGTAACCAAAAAGTGTATTTTTTTCTGAGAGTATACAACGATGTCCATTTGTTATTCATACATCTTTGTTCAGGTCCTTTCTGCCACACAGCTGGGCTTCTGCCCTCATTGTGACAGATTTCTTTTCTTTTTTCAGCCTGACTGAAATGTAATGAGATCACGGTGTGTTAAAGCCACGGTCTGCAGCATATAGCAAAGTATAAGAGGTCTTCTTCCTTCTCTATGAGCAAAGACAGAACGAGCCGAATGCAGCCAGACGCATGGTCAAGCCTTGAGACACACACACAGATAAAGGGTGAATTCTGAGAAAAGTGTTTGGTGAACAGGGTTGTCATTGACAACCAGGAACTTCATTTACACTAACAATAGAAATACAGCAGGCAGAAAGAACAAGTGGAGAGCGTCTGCACATATGTTTTTTTGGTTCTCAGTTGTCACAGCCTTTTTTCCAGCTTTATTATATTATTGTACTGTTGTCTTTTTTTTCACCCAAATTGACATTATATTTTGCATGGTTTAAACAAATACCTAAAATAATATTTACATATTTGCTTATGTTGAAACTGATTTTATACAAGAGAAATAAACATGAATCTGTGACAGAAGAATCACGCTTTTATGCTTGATTTTGGATGAAGATGGATTCATTTGCATCTCTGCACCACTTTTCTCAACATGCATTTTGATTGCCTTTTTAATTACAGAGATGATTAAAAAAAGTTTGCCTTAATCCTCGGCATAATAAAAGATTAGATTTTGGGTGCTCAGGGAATCCAGTTCCCTCTAAAGTGTACACTGTTGTCATAGCTTGTGTTGCTATCAACAGAGGGGAGGAAGGTGACAGGAACAATCAGCATAAACATTTCCCACAGGAACTACGTGATCCTTGAAGTCACGCACAAGGCAAAGGTGACTTGACGTCGGGGAAGGAGAGAGACGTTTAGCTTCGGAGGAGTGGTGGGGGTGGGGGGGTGGGGTCGAGTTAAGATGATAGAGGTTGCTGAGCAGGGCTCTTGTTGCACTTTTAGCTTCGGAGGAGCTGAGTTAAGATGATAGAGGTTGCTGAGCAGGGCTCTTGTTGCACCGGAGGAGTGGGGGTCGAGTTAAGATGATGAGGTTGCTGAGCAGGGCTCTTGTTGCACTTTTAGCATCGGAGGAGTGGGGGGGGGGGGTCGAGCTAAGATGATGGAGGTTGCACTTCACTGCCAGACACATCATTATTGTGGTTGCTGTTTTTCTGAATCAGCTGTAAACATAAAAAAACATTTCTCATTGAATATCCTTTTAGATTGGAAAATAAATAATACATTCAATGCATTTTAAATGGGTTGCAAACACTGCTGTCTTAAAAATTATTTCAAACAGTATTTAAAAATGCTACAAATCCAAGCCATCCAAGTTTAAAAAATTTTTCTTCATCAGAAAAGATTTAGAGAAATCTAGCATTACTTGCTCACCAGTGGATCCTCTGCCGTGAATGGGTGCCGTCAGAATGAGAGTAAAAACACACCACAATGATCCACAACATCACAAATAATCAACACCACTGAATTTAGCAGGTAAGTAAATTCACAAACAAACAAAAACAATCATGTATGCATACTTACATAGAGTCTATTTCTTTAATACAGAATTAGCTATCACTGGGGTAAAAAGATAATAATTTAGGCTAATGTTTCTGAATAGCAGCCAACACAGCTCTAGCAGAAAGTCTAAAAAATATTCGACGAACAGATTAATAACAGAATTCTCTTTTGCTGCATTATCTAAGTGCACACTGTTTCCTCCACTAATTGAAAGATTGAAGAAATTAGATAAATGCATGTCCCAGTTTACATCCATCACAGGAAGATGCGAGCACCATGGCAACTAATCAGACACGTGTTTAGTTCAGTCACTGGCTTGACGCCAGACAGTCCATGTTCTTGAAGATAATGAGTCCTTGATGCCAGCAAGCATCTATTCTCCAGTGTAATTAACCTTCCATATATTACATGCATCCGTGTTTCTGGCTTGTTATGGAGGATGATGCAATCTCAAGTGTTGCGGTTTTCTTTCTTGCACTATTTATTTGAACATGCCAAGTCTGCCCTCATGTGGTCTGTGAAGAAACGGAGAGCTGGGTTGGTAAACTGATAAGATTATGGTAATTAATGTCCTTCAGAAACAAAAGGAGGGTACAGAACGCCAATAAAACAAACCTAACGTGTTGCATTATTTTGATGATGATGATGATGATGATGATGATGATGACGATGATGATGATGATGATGACGATGAAGGAAATAAATAATGTGTGCAGATCAAAAACAGATATGCTAGACTTTAGGTAGTTCGTTGCATTGTGCATAGTTTTGTCTTGCATGTTTTTTATTAATAGATATGGGTTTTTAATAAAACACATGTGTGTTCCAAAGCAACATCTGTGGTTGCTCTTTAATCGTTTAATAATTAAAAACTACTTAATCAGCTTTCTGTTTTGCTTAACACAGGGCTTCTTCCTTTAATTTAAGATTAAATTAAGGAGCTTATTGCACACTATAATTTAACTAGCCAACTAAAATAAATTATTTTTAAGTTTAGATAAAAGACAGACAACAATATCAAATAAAGCAGAATTTATTTTAGCCTACAGCTGGTTTTGAGCATGACAACGTCACTTATTTATTTATTATTTATAATAACTGCCAATTTCTACTAAAGCATTTATTTATCTAATTTATAAATTATCTTGTGTTAAAAAAATATATTTAAAAAAAACACGAACACGAACACGTAGGAACCTGTGTTTCTAGAGATGTTTCCGGACGGGGCGTATAGCGCGGTTACACAAGTCGATGTATGTGGATTACAGTGATGCTGTGAGACGTGAGTGAATTTTATAAAAATGTATTTTGTTTTGATTTTTATGTCTTGGTAATGAGACTGTGCAATGCACTTGCTTGTGATTTCCGTGATTAGCATCTCTGAAAAATAAATAAATTAATCGCACTATTATTTTTGCCCCTCAGGAAACTATGTCTCTCTTATTTGGCATTGCAGTTAAAATATATGTTTACATACGGCGATAGTATTTGCTGGCGTCGTTATTATTTAGTTAATCGAATCTATTAATATCAATAATACTGTTCTGTTATAAATATATGTCATGCATAACTAAACATGAAGCCTGTGAATTGTTATTAACGGTCTTCAGTGTATGACAATAGGTCAGAGTCATAATACATGCACGTGAATGTTTCTACCTGCTCTATTCTAGATTGACACACCCCGTTTGTTTTTTCCTGGCCAATGGGCTGACAGCGTGGGCGGGGCGAGATGTTGAGTGACATTCCTCGAGACGCCCTGCTCCGCCCTCTCACCCGGAATGAGGTGGTGGGGATGTTGGTGAGACTCACCATCTTTGGAGCTGCAACATATTACGGCATCAAATGGGTGGTGGAGGCCATGGATCCGACTCAAAAACAAAAATCCCAAGCCAAGAAACGGGTGTGTGAAAGTACTCCCGATTACTATCCAGTATTCAAGTAATTCCAGTGAAGAATACATGTAATTAAAACAAGTTTCAACAACAATGGATTCTTTTTATGTGCATTTTTACATGGTATATTTATTTATAAGTTATTAATTTGAATAAAATGTATTTTATTGGTATTATTATGTTCCCTCTCTCTCCTCAGGCTGAGCGGTTGATGAAGCAGATCGGAGTAGAGGATGTCAGTCTGACCGAGTATGAAATGAACATCGCAACTCATCTCGTGGATCCTCGCAGCATCAAAGTAAACACTGATACATTCATCAAATCACCACGTGCCTCTCATTACAATGCACTGTACAAAAGGCACATGCACTTGTTCCTAAAGACATGATTTATTTATGTCATCGTTGTAATTTTACTCTTTCTGTTCGACTGTTTCCAGTTGAATTGTGTTGGTAGATTGGAAGCCGTTGCAGTGGTGTGACCTGTAATCATTGTAACTGCAGGCCTCCCAACAGCCTGCCAAGTGATTAGTAGCTTTAGTAGCTTATATCTTCTGTCTTTCCTCGTAAGGTGTCCTGGAGAGATGTTGCTGGACTAGATGAGATCATCTCAGAGCTGCAAGACACTGTCATCTTGCCTTTCCAGAAACGTCACCTGTTTGGCGGTTCCAAACTCTTGCAGCCTCCCAAAGGTGAGACACGGAGAAAGCGTTTGATATCACAGCGAGTTCTTACGGATTTTGTGTTTTCCATCTTATTTGTGTTGTGCATTAGAGCTGCATGTTTCAATGGTGATCACGATCATTGCTTCTCTCATTTAAAGGGATAGTTCACCCAAAATGTAAAATTGTATCATCATTTACTCAGCCTCAAGTAGTTCCGTATGAATGTGTTTGTTCGAACACAAAGATATTCTGAAGAAAGTTTGTAACCAGGCTGTTTTGGGGCAACATTAACTTCCATAGTAGGAAAATAAATACTATGGAAGTCAATGGTGCCCCAGAACTGCTCAGATTCACACATTCTTCAGAATATCTTCCTTTGTGTTCAGAACAAACACATTCATACAGGTTTGGAAATACTTGAGGGTGAGTAAATGATGACAGCATTTTCATTTGTGGGTGAACTATCCCTTTAAATAGGCATAATCATCTGCAATATTTACCCAGTGGTTTATTTATTCTGATTATGTATGCATTATTTTTGCATTGGTGACAAACTATTACAAGTGTTCATGCTTGGGGTTACCAGATTTTGTATTTGTTATTTTTTTTAATTGAATGCATTTTTTATCCAGTGTTAAAATTAATCGACCCAATCTGGCAACCATGTGCACACTCTCTCAGAGGAAAAAAGCACTAATAATAATAATCTAAAAATGCCAGAGAGCATGTTGAAATTTAGCGATCTCTGTTGAGAAAATCTGCTCAAATTAAACCATAATAAAGCAAGTCTATGCAGCCCTATCGTACATGAGAAATATCAAAGCAAAGATAGTTGTTTATTCATATTTTTCCCCTGATACCAGGTGTACTATTGTATGGGCCACCGGGATGTGGAAAGACTTTAATTGCCAAAGCAACAGCGAAAGCATCTGGATGCCGCTTTATTAATCTCCAGCCCTCCACTTTGACTGACAAGTGGTACGGCGAATCACAGAAGCTGACTGCTGCGGTGTTCTCATTGGCCGTCAAGATTCAGCCCTGCATCGTTTTCATTGATGAAATAGGTAACTATTGAATATGCTCTAAACATCTGCCAGATATTTCAGGATTCCAGACAGATAAGAAAAATATTACAATGCCAGCTTGTTGAACGCTCTGAATAATTCCCTCGGCACTACCACAGTGATAAACCTGCCTGTGTATGCGCAGGTGTTTTATATTCATGGGATTTATGGAAAACGTGGTATGTGCATTTGCATAATGACTGCAATGTTTACGACGATCAGTCTACGCACTGTATTTCCAGTCCTGATGACATTTGAATAATACTGTACTGTGTCCCTTCATCTGTGAAGCTGAAGAATGTGGTCTCTCGGGCATTTTATCATCGTGTACTAGCTGAAACAGCAGGAAAAGTTCATTATTTTAATTAGTTATGCTTCTTTTAAAGTCAGTACCACGTATTAAATCACCGATCCTGAAAATGTGAAAAGACTGCAACAAAACGTTTCTAGTAGTTGAATTGAATTTATTGTTTAAAAACACTAAATAGTTGTACTGTATATAATTATGTAACTGTAAAGAGTTATTTTTCAAATAATATTTGATGTAAATAAATACACTATTTAAATATTATATTTCAAAATTTGGGGTCAGTCAATTTTTTTTCTTTCAATAAATAGATGTTTTTTTTCCAGCATGAACACATTAAATTAATAATAATGTCACTAAATATTTCTATTTCAAATAAATGCTGATTTAAAAAAATTCTATTCACCAAAAATTCTGAAAAATATATAAAAATAATAATACAGTTTCCACAAGTATATTAAGTAGAACTGTTTTAACATTGATAATAATAAATAAGAAATGTTTCTCGAGCATATTAAAATGATTTCTGAAGGATCATGTGACACTGAAGTAATTTATGGAATTTTCATTATAGGTATAATTTATATTTTAAAATATATTAAAATAACAGTTATTGTACTGTAAGTTGTAATAATATTTCACATGACTTTTTTATTGTATTTCTGATCTAAAAGAAAAAGATAAAGAAAAAAAGCAGCATTGGTGAGCACAAGTTACTTCTTTAATAATAATTACAAGTTTTTTTTAACTTCACTGACCCCAAACTCTTGAATGCTTCTGTTTATGTAGATCTGTAGTCTGCTCATTACTCATGATTTCTGGGTTGATTGTATAGTGGGTTTATGACATATATATCCTCTGTCTCTTGCATCAGATTCATTCCTGAGGAATCGTTCCTGTACGGACCACGAGGCCACCGCTATGATGAAAGCCCAGTTCATGAGTCTGTGGGATGGACTAGACACCGACTCAAGCAGCCAGGTAATGCACATACACGTATGTTTCAGAGGTGATTAATAGGAAGTAAAAGTGTAATGTGATGTCAATGTCCAGGTAATGCACATACACGTATGTTTCAGAGGTGATTAATAGGAAGTAAAAGTGTAATGTGATGTTAATGTCCAGGTAATGCACATACACGTATGTTTCAGAGGTGATTAATAGGAAGTAAAAGTGTAATGTGATGTCCATGTCCAGGTAATGCACATACACGTATGTTTCAGAGGTGATTAATAGGAAGTAAAAGTGTAATGTGATGTTAATGTCCAGGTAATGCACATACACGTATGTTTCAGAGGTGATTAATAGGAAGTAAAAGTGTAATGTGATGTTAATGTCCAGGTAATGCACATACACGTATGTTTCAGAGGTGATTAATAGGAAGTAAAAGTGTAATGTGATGTTAATGTCCAGGTAATGCACATACACGTATGTTTCAGAGGTGATTAATAGGAAGTAAAAGTGTAATGTGATGTTGATGTCCAGGTAATGCACATACACGTATGTTTCAGAGGTGATTAATAGGAAGTAAAAGTGTAATGTGATGTTAATGTCCAGGTAATGCACATACACGTATGTTTCAGAGGTGATTAATAGGAAGTAAAAGTGTAATGTGATGTCTATGTCCAGGTAATGCACATACACGTATGTTTCAGAGGTGATTAATAGGAAGTAAAAGTGTAATGTGATGTTAATGTCCAGGTAATGCACATACACGTATGTTTCAGAGGTGATTAATAGGAAGTAAAAGTGTAATGTGATGTTAATGTCCAGGTAATGCACATACACGTATGTTTCAGAGGTGATTAATAGGAAGTAAAAGTGTAATGTGATGTTAATGTCCAGGTTACACGTGATGTTTCAGAGGTGATTAATAGGAAGGATAAGTGTAATGTTAATGTCCAGGTAATGCACATACCGCCTTTGTTTCAGAGGTGATTAATAGGAAGTAACACCTTTAATGTGATTTGGTAATTGTCTTAATCAGGAAAAGACCATTATTTTTGGTCCATTTTCAGAATGCAGCTCAAAGAGAAGATAATGTCAGGTAATGCACATTCTGTTTCAGAGGTGATTAATAGGACATTAAGATCTACTTCCTAATGTCCAGGTAATGCACTTCACAGATGTTTCTTTAGAGGTGATTAATAGGAAGTATAAGTGGTGAAGATAATGTCAGGTAATGCACATATATTTACACTGCTGATTAAAGGAAGTATAAGTGTAATGTGATGTTAATGTCCAGTAATGCACATACACGTGAAATATTCAGAGGTGATTACAATGAAAAATAACTTGTTTTGATTCGAATAAGTGACCCTGGACCACAAAACTAGTCATAAGGGTCCATTTTTTAAATTGAGATTTATACGCCATCTGAAAGCTGAATAAATAATGTCCAGGTAATGCACATGGTTTGTTATGATAGGACAATATTTGGCTGTGATGCAACTATTTGAAAAGCTGGAATCTGATGCAAAAAATCTAAATATTGAGAAAATCACCTTTAAATTTGTATAATTAATTTCTTAGCAATGTCCAGGTAATGCACAAAAATAAGTTTTATATATTTACAGTAGGAAGTATAAGTGTAATGTGATGTTCATGGTACATGATCTTTATATCCTGATGAGGTGATTTGGCATAAAAGTAAAATCTATAATTTGATGTCAATGTCAGTGTAATGGTGATGGGGGCCACAAATATACAGCGACTTCAGGACTGGTTTTGTGCTCCAGGATCACGATATATAATCAAATGTAATGTATTCATGTGATGCTAAGCTGTATTTTCAGCATCATTACTCCATTCTTCGTGTCAATTGTCTTCAGAAATTATTTTTGGTCCATTTTCAGAATGCAGCTCAAAGAGAAGAAATCCTTCTCATTATTATCCAAATTAATGTGTTGTTAAGATCTACTTTGTGCACCAGTCACATTCCTTCACAGAATGTGTTGTCTTTAGATGTAAAGTTCAAAATTACAATTATTTGACAGAAATGCATATATTATACACTGTGTTTGAATGCCACTTTAGATCAATTTAATGCATTATTGTTGTATAAAAGTATGAATTAGTTTGGAACCCCTAAGTTTTGAACAAATGTGTGTAAATAAATGATTTTTTCCTCAGTTAAGTAACGCGATTAACCTGAAGGAAATAGCGGGTCAAACCGAGGGCTACTCCGGCTTTTTGATCTGAGAAGAGCTGTGCAGAAGCTGAATATATAATCTTCCATTGTTGTCCAATGCAGATGAAAATATTTGGCTGTGATGCAACTATTTGCTGGAATCTGAGGATGCAAAAAATCTAAAATAGTATTGTATCTGTGCAGCTCTCATACTACTTTGTCCAAACAAATTTTTAGAAGATCTGGAGAAAATTTTTGTTTTTATATATTGCTCAGTAGGATACCATCGTCTATATTTATGTAAACTTATCTTTACTTGAAATGCTGTATAAATCTGCAGTAGTGAATGTAAAAGTCTATTACTCATACTGTGTCCTCTGGTGTGTCCTCAGGCATGTGGACAGCATACAGCTGAGACCCGTGACTCAACTGGACCTGCTGTTTGGCCTAGATAAGATGAGAGAGTCCAAACAGGCCACCGCTATAGCTGACCCAGCACGTCTGAGAGAGGTGCCTCTGGACTGAAAACACACTCCTTTTCTCTCTCTCTGCCTTTTCCCTTTCCTTTTTCAGTTCTCCATCTTTCATATTTCTGTTACATCTCAAACCTTAGAATTTGCACTAGAATGAATTTCAGTCAGATACTCGAGACTATGTGCATATTTATAATAATAGACACACTAAATGGAGTTTCATTATTATTTGAAATATCTTTTATATAACATACATTATAATGTATTTACTGCCACTTTAGATCAATTTAATGCATTATTGTTGTATAAAAGTATGAATTAGTTTGGAACCCCTAAGTTTTGATACACATGAGATGAATATGAACTATGTCTATAAATGTTGTAGTAATCACGACCAGGTTTCCTGAAACACTGAGTGTTGTCTAACGGTCTTATTAGGATGCATGAGTGTTACTCTGAAGTTAAACTGAAGGGTGCATGTGTGACCTTTATCAACACAAGTTTAGCCATGATTAAAATCATGTGTGTCGGGAGCATGTCTGGGTCATATTCAACCCAAAATGGAAATAAAATAGGTCATACATTTGTTTCTTTTGCATTATGAAATTATTTCATCTCAATTTTCACAGTAATGTTGGAAAAATGGAATGTATTGATATATTATATTTGATTTTTTTTTGTGAGATCCAGCTGACTAGACATGTACATTTTGTTTGTCAGTGTGAACAACAGTATTTAGTGATGTAAAGTAAAATGATCTGATTGTGTCCAATTGCTGTCGAGGTTCCTATAGGACCTGGACAGCATACAGCTGAGACCCTGCAGAGTTCTGCTGCAACACACCTGTCTGTAATTATCAAGAGAGTCCAAACAGGCCTTGATGAGCTGGTTCAGGTGTGTTTGATTGGGGTTGGAGCTGAAATCTCTCTACTCTGCCTTTTCCAGGAGCTTTTCAGACCTCTTTCATATTTAGTTACATCTCAAACCTTAGAATTTGCACAGGGACAAATGGTGCTACAGAAGAAGACTATGTGCATATTTATAATTGAATAGTGAATATTAAGCATCATATATTATGTTCAGATGAGTCTATTGTTTAGAAAGATTGCGTTTGGAACATAAATATATTGTTCAGAAGCAAAGTCGAAACTCATTTATCAGAGACTGAAAAGGCCAGCTTCTGTCTGAAAACTACCAGTTTAATCACGCTGAGGTTTCTGGCACTGAGTGTTGTCACCAGTCTTATTAGGATGCATGAGATGTTTGCTCTGAAATTAAACTGAAGGGTGCATGTGTTTCCTGTTTGATGATTACTGCATGTGTTACTGATTGATAATGGCAGGAGGGAAAATGTGTCTGGCAGCTTGATTAACGCTCCATCAAACATTGCAAATAAATGTCTTCATTTATTCAGATTCTTGATTTTGTATGATGTCATGTGCATTTTCAGTGTCTTGCCAATGTGACATATTTAACATGTAAATGGTTGCTTGGCAAACTATGCCCACACTAATTCTGTGTTTTCAGGGAGATCTTCACTCTTTGGCACACAATTACACCTTTTGTAATTATCAAGTAGTCCTGATCACCTTGATGAGCTGGTTCAGGTGTGTTTGATTGGGGTTGGAGCTGAAATCTCTCAGATACTAGCTCTCCAGGAGCAGGGTTGGAGACCTCTGATATAGACAGTTTAGTGACGTCTTGAAGCAAAGTTGGACACAGGGACAAATGGTGCTACAAAGAAGACTTTTTTTTAATTGGATAGTGAAAGATATTAAGCATCATATATTGATGTTCAGATGAGTCTGAGTGTGTTTAGAAAGATTGCGTTTGGAACATAAATATATTGCTCAGTGTCAAACCACGAAACTCATTTATCAGAGACTGAAAAGGCCAGCTTCTTTCTGAAAACTACCAGTTTAATCCGTCCTCGCTGACGTTTCTGGCCTTTCACCAGCTCTAAATGCAAAATGTTTGCTCTTGTCAAACCGCTCCAACGATTTAAGCAAGTGTTTCCTGTTTGATGATTACTGTGTGTGTTACTTTGATAATGGCAGGAGGGAAAATGTGTCTGGCAGCTTGATTAACGCTCCATCAAACATTGCAAATAAATGTCTTCATTTATTCAGATTCTTGATTTTTATGATGTCATGTGCATTTTCAGTGTCTTGCCAATATGACATATTTAACATGTAAATGGTTGCTTGGCAAACTATGCCCACACTAATTCTGTGTTTTCAGGGAGATCTGGCGTCCTTCACTCTTTGGCACTAAATTACACCTTTGATGCCTCTCTGTTCTGCTTTGAATGCTTGTTGTTCTGGTAATTGGGTACTAGGATGATTTATAAAGAGATAATCAAATATTCAGCTTGCCGTTTGTTTTTAAAATAACTTCTTTTATCTCATACATTTTGGTCATAAAGTTAGTTTCTTCATGGCAGTAGATTATGAGAAATTTAGCATTACATCACCAATATATCCTCTGCAGTGAATGGGTGCCGTCAGAATGAGAGACCAAACAGCTGATAAAAAAGTAATCAACACATTTCCAAAAGCTGCATGTTTGTAATAATTCCATCATTAAGATGTTTTTTAACTTCAAACCATTGTTTCTGGTCAAAATATCATTTATCTGTAATATTGCTTTCCTCTGTGAAAAAGTAGTCTCATCTGAATCGGGAGAGAAATATGCAAATATTAAAGTTATTCAAAGTTAAACACTTTAATGATGGATTAGTTTTGCTTCACAAGACCTTACTGATGGACTGGAGTGGTGTGGATTACTTGTGGACTATTGTGATGTTTTTATCAGCTGTTCGGTCTCTCATTCTGACGGCACCCATTCACTGCAGAGGATCCATTGGTGAACAAGTGATTTAATGCTACATTTAGCCAGATCTGTTATGATGAAAACATATTAATCTACATCTTGGATGACCTGAGAGTGAATAAACATTCAGCAAATGTAAATTTTTGACTGAATTATACCTTTAACGTTGATATGGTTTTACTGAAAATATAGTTTTCCTGTTAAATTCCGTAATCCTTCCCTGATTTTCTGTCTTTGGGCTCATGTTGTCTGGCTGAATTTAAGATATAAAGCTTCTCTCACACAAGTATCTCACCCCAGCATGACAGTGTTACCAAATCCTAATAAATCCATCTGGAATATATGAAATAATTGTGCATCAGTCAGTAAAAATGCGAACCCTTGCAGTTCCTAGTGTTAACAAGAGTCTTTGGCCTCTCCACATGTGGACAGAGCATTCTGTTCTTTAAATAGGATTACAAGAGGCAAACGTAAGAGAAGCTGTTGACAGTCAGCTCTTTGCTGTACTTTGTGCTTCGGTTGCATCAAAACTGCTCAGCCTTTCTGTTATAGCCATGAGTCATACTGTAATTTTCTGTGCATCAAAAGCTCTTTCATCACTTTCTCTCTATTCCTCAGTAAACAGTCAGAACTGAGAGGAAAAAGACATAGAGCTTGTGTCAGTGAGTTCATACGATCGCTTTGTTTAGGTCTGTTATTTATTGATAAAACTTAATAATTCTGTTATGCTTGGAAGTGTTCAATAATTGATATATTAGCTTTTATATATCGTAGTATATGATTTTAACCCGGATTCACTCAACCGAAAGAGAGGTTTTTGTCACTGTCTGCAGTAGGACTCCACAAGAGGGCAGTGTTTGAAATATTTCTGAGACTTGTAAAAGATCTTTAAATGTCTGTTTCAAGACATAGTTGACCTAAAACACAAAATGTTAGAGAAATCTTGAAAAATGATGGGTTTCATTTTATGCAATTGCAACGAATGGAAACCGACGCTTTCAGGATTCAAGTCAATGTGACCCGTGTGCTATGTTCTAAGACTTTACAAGTCAAACTAGTTTTACGTCAGGGATGGACTCAAGTTTAAGTCATTATATCCACCTTAGGTTTACACGTGGAAGTAAGCTGTTTTCTGTGCATGTGTGAGACTTCTGATTCATTAGCCGCTGTAGGAAATGAAAGTTTATTTGACAATACAATATTATGGTTTGTAACACCAGTTTGTCATTTCAAGCAGCATAAGTGTTTTTTACAGCTAAAATAACACCTGAAGCCAGACAAATCAGTTTATCAGTTCATGGCTGCGGGTATTTTCTTTCTAATGAAATATAAGGTGGATTCTGCTAATCCTGAGGGAGCTTTTGTTTGCACATTTATGGGACAAGAAACTAAATTGTCTAGTGAATGAATAAATCTTATTATTTTAATTAGTTAATCCAGTTCGAAAAAGATGAATCGGATGAATTTGCAAGCTTGAAAGTACACATTCATTGAATTGGCAAAGAAAATTATTAATTTAGCTTTTGTGTTCCACAGAAGAAAGAAAGACTTGCACGTTTAGAATGAACGAGGGAGAGTAAAAATAAGAGTTTATATGTTTGGATGAATGAATCCTTTAAATCCTGTCCTAATGCACTGCTGGAAAACACGTCCTATAAAACCTAGATCTCCGGACATTGTGCAATTCCAGTGATGTACAGAAATCTTATGCTCTGACATCTCTTATGCTAAAAACAGACATTTTGTGAAATATTATTACAAAACAAAATATTTTAGAATTTATTTGCTTTATTCCTGTGATGGCAAAGCTGAAGTTTCAGCAGTATAAGTCATGTTAAGATGCTGCTTTGGTGCTCAAGAGACTTTTATTATTATTAATGTTGAAAACCGCTGTGCTTCTTAATATTTTTGTGAATCTGTAATACTCTTTTCAGGGTTCTTTGATTAATAGAAAGTTCCACAGAGTTATGGGTTACTAGCAGAATTAAAAGACCTCATTAATGTTAATGAAAGTGATTCAAACATTACCTCGTTGAATGAATGATGCATTTATATAGCGCTTTATTGTGTATTATGTGTTTCACATCTGGTTTAGAAAATGATGCATTAAATTGAACAGTAGCGACATTTATAATTAATTTATCATATGTTTTATATCAGAATTAATATTTATTTATAATGTATATAAATGCTGTTCTTTGATCAGGAATTGTAATGCTGTTATATCATGCAAATGTAAATCTGCTGGAAAAGTTTGCAGTAGGAAGATGTGAGTTCATGCATTTATTTGTAATTATTTCACAGGCAGATACTAACGGTATGGTATGCTCGTGTTTATTATAACAGTAATATGTCATTAGTGTGTATTCTCATCTGTTGAATCAGATAATATCTGTTTTGATGTATGATCGAGAGGAGCAGGTGACACGCTGTTGTTCACTGCATCTTTAAATGGGTCGTAAAATCAGGATTAACTAAAGTACACTAAAAATGACTGTTTCTGATTTACTCAGTCATATTAAAAAAAAATTACTTGTGATCTGCACAACAAAATGGTCTCTTCTTAATTTGATTCCTTTGCTTCTTTCTTTATGTAATTCTGCTAAATGTGCTAATTAAATTATGATGGGTGAAAGTACTTGATCAAATTATTTTTAATGTTGACATAACTGAAAATGTAGTTCCCAGCATGCTTTGCATGGGAACAAAAGGGGAGTATAAAAATGTAGAAATTAATTATATGTTGTGTGTGATTATGAGCAAGATGAGAAAACAGCTTGATAATAGAGATAGTGTTTAATGTTTTATTATGTTCATTTATAATAATTTGATTAAATTTATAAATTTACCACTTAGACGCTGAATTAGAAGCACCCTCGCATTAGCATTAACTAGTTTAGAATTTTTTGTAATTTGATGCAAATGTAATATAATACAAGGTGTAGTGTTTTTTTTATCCTTTGGATGATTTTTGATCCTGATGACCGTAGACCGTCATCACAGCCTTGAGAAACACTGGTGCGCATCTTTATCAGACGCTCCGTGTTTCTGCATCAATAGAAAGACAATCCGAGCTGATGGGGAACAGCCTTGCACTTAAAGCTGTTTTCCAAGCATTATTCAGTGCCCCACTGTG
Organism: Gymnocypris eckloni scoliostomus; assembly: GCA_027564155.1. NCBI lineage: Eukaryota > Metazoa > Chordata > Actinopteri > Cypriniformes > Cyprinidae > Gymnocypris > Gymnocypris eckloni. Next base: position 27,580,953 of record CM050414.1, read on the forward strand.
CTTTAATTGATGCGTTCATGAGATATTTTATTCATTTAAAGCGCCCGAGTGAATGCGTTGTCATCTCACTGAGCCCGAGTGCTAATGATACTTTCAGTATGGAGATGTCTGCGAGAGCGGCGGCACCTGCTGTCTACTACAGGGAGCAGGGAACAGAATAATGAAGCACAGCACCGGGGTCCTGGAGAGGAAACCATTCTAGTATTCTGCAAAAATAATTAGAGGACTGTGCTAAGCTTTCAGGTGGATAAATCGTGACGGAAGGGGAATGTTAACACTTACAGAGAACTTCAGTGATCTTAAAGGAGAAATGTTGCATTACATCACTTTACATCCTCAGCAGTGAATGGGTGCCGTCAGAACAGCTGATAAAAACATTACAAGTAATCCACAAAATGACTCCAGACCATCAATTTAATGCATCATTTTAACTTCATACTGTTGCTACTAGCTAAAATACAAGTCCTTCAGGACAACAGGGACTTTTCATCAGAGGAAGCGTTATGGATTATGGACGAGTATTTTGACCAGAGGCAAAGGTTTCAAGTTAAAACACCATAATGAAGGATTTGTTTCTTTAAATAAATAAATGAAACGGTTAGTTCCGGTCCTTTATTCTGATTGGTTGAGCCACGTTCGAAGCTGTTGTAAATTACACTACAAACCTACACCTTTGTTTACTTCGTGTGTTGCTTGGCAACCACAACTGTTTCTGAGGAACTACATTGTTTGGTGGAAGAATACTGTTTTTATTAATATCAGTACACTTTATTTGCTCTGTTATATTTTGTTAAACCTTACTACCCGTGAAGCCGTGGATTACAGTGAATTTATAACAGCTATGGGCATTGTTAGGCACAACACGAAGCGGAGATGTTATTTGATACAGTCATGTGGATTATTGTGGTGTTTTTATCAGCTGTTCGGACTCTCATTCTGACGGCACCCATTCATCAGTGGGCAAGTGATGAAATGCAAAATTTCTCCAAATCTGTTCTGATAAAGAAACAAACTCTTTTTTCCTGAAAGCTATCCTCTTGGATGGCCTGAGGATTTTACTAACTTTCTTTTACTAACGTTATACCTTTAAGTGGCCGTCATTATTAATCCTTCAGCATTTTAACAGAGGACTAAATGTTTTAAATGTCACTGCATCATTTATTCCCCCAGTGTGTTGCTGTTTGATGCTTTTTATGTGTTTGCACTATAAATAGTTGCTTTTTCTTTCTCTCACTTTCTCTTATAGAAAAAGCGGTGCCCAGGATTTAACATTGCTGTGTGTTTCTTTTAATGGAGTGTCATGTTTCGCCCTGCTGCAATTCTGAAGGGCATGTTTGAATTTTCTGTTTGTATAATGAAGTTTGGTGTATTAATATTCCTTTGATATTTAGAAAGAGAAGTCTTCTGCAGTGTGGAAGATCTTAAAGCTCAGGGGCATTAGCGCTTAAAGCGTTTGTTCTGTAGCACACGGTTCATATCCCTCATCAGCCTAATATTCCCAAGAGGCATCACTCCTGAGACTTCTGCTTTCCTCCATCTCAGACAGAGATGAACTGAAATGTTCAGCTGAGGATAAGTCCTTGTGGAGTATGTATCTCTTTTATCATCTCGATTGCACAAAATAATCACGTGGCACAAGAAACACCCCGGTTACACATGATGTTAGTCGTTTGCTTAACACTCACCGGACTTAGGGAGACTAAAACCCTAGTCCTGGCCTGGAAGAGATTTTGATTTTTGGTCTATTTGGTCTATTTTCTGTTAGTTTTAGATCTTTTGAGGTACGCTACCTTTCAACATGTTGAGATTAGTAATATTTGTATGGTGTTTCAAAGTCTCGTATACTTACTGTTCATTCATTTAATCAAAAATAAAGTAAATTGTGAAACTGTCAACTGAAATTTACAAAACAAAACGTACAAAATAATTCATTTTTGTAATGACAAAGCTGACATTTCATCAGCCAGATTAATCCAGTCTTCAGAAATCATATTTTCATATGCTGATTTAGTGTTCAAGAGTGTTGATTATTATTCTCAGTGTTGAAAACAGCTTCAGATTTTGTAGAAACTTTTCCCCATTTTTTTTTTTTTTTTTCAGGATTTAATAAAAAGTTCAAAAGAACAGCATTTACTTAAAACATATATATTTTTATAATGTAAAGTCTTGACTGTCATGCACTTTGACAAATGAAATGCATCCTTGCAGAATAAAATATTTAATGTCACAATATAAAGTAGTGCAGAGCAAAAATAAACACATTTTTGTGATTGTGTAGAGCCTAGATATGATTAATAAATCATGTGAATAATGGATGTCTGTAACGACCGTAAAGGGCTTCCCACGAAAGCGTTTTTGCCATGAAAGGAGAATTCTCTGGAAGTGATGACCTTTCTCACTGACTGGAGGATGTATCTCTATATTTGTGTCTTGGTTATATCACGGCTGTAGATCTTAATATGAAAATCTATCTCTGTCTCTCTCTCTCTCTTCTTCTGAGCAGAGCTGGAGTCAGGGTATAAAGGCCGCTGTTCCATTACCACTGCTGATTGAGTCTTGGGCCGTTTTGAGAGGTTTTCAGATGAAAGTAGTTTAAAGGTTGTGTGTGTGTGTGTGTGTGTGAGAGAGGGATTTGAGAGACCCTTTCAGACATCAGATAAAAGTGGCTATTGGATACTTTATAGAATTGTGTGTGTGGGTCTTTGGCTGTGTGTTTGTTTCAGTACCTGAAGCATTTTGTGTGTTTGTGTGTGTGTGTGTGTGTGTGTGTGTGTGTGTGTGTGTGTGTGTGTGTGTGTGTGTGTGTGTGTGTGTGTGTGTGTGTGTGTGTAGTGTGTGTGTGTGTGTGTGTGTGTGTGTGTGTGTGTGTGTGTTTGAGGGCTCTCCTCCGTCTAAAACCTCTTTAATCCACCAAATCAAAGTAAAAGAGTCATGGATCATTAACTCTGAACCCAGCTTCCTGTGTGTTTGTTTCAGTACCTGAAGCATTTTGTATGTTTGTGTGCGTGCGTGCGTGCGTGCGTGTGTGTGTGTGTGTGTGTTTGAGGGCTCTCCTCCGTCTAAAACCTCTTTAATCCACCAAATCAAAGTAAAAGAGCCATGGATCATTAACTCTGAACCCAGCTTCTTGTGTGAAAGTAAAAGCGGAGAGTCAAATACTGATCCAACAAATCAATCTTTTTCTAATGTTTACATCTACTTCTAATTAAAGGTGTTTTTCCAATGTTAAAATAATTGATCATATTCCATGTACAGTGACAACTATGTAAGCCATAAGCCATTCATATAAACACTGATCCGGTGGCACTTTCTGAACATTTCTGTTGATACAGATATCGGTCCGATAAAGTTCACTCAAAAAAGAAAACTCTGTCAGCATGCTCATGTTGTTCCAAACCTCCACGAGTGTCTTTCTTCTGTGGAAAACTAAAGAATGTATTCTGAAGAATATAGGTACCCAAACAGTTTTTGGTCCCCGTTGACTTCCAAAGCTACCGTCAATGGCTACTGCCAACATTCTTCAGAAAATAAATAAAATACACTTTAAGTAGAGTGTTTTTTTTATCAGTCTCATAATTTACATGTATATCTAATATCAGCCAATAATTTGTCTTATATCTGCGTTTATGAATAAATAAATGCAAATAGTGCTGTTTTGACTTAAGTAATCACCTAGTAACCATATAACACCCTAACCTTATAGAGTTGTACCGTTCAAAAAAAAACAATGAAGTATATATATAAGTAAATAATAAAAACATTGTTGCATTTCCATTTAGTGCTTAGTTAATTGCTTGAACAAATAATAATGTACACACCTCCAAAATACCATGCAGCTCTAATTCTATTGAGTTTATACTGTGATAATTGCTCCTGATATCCTGTTTCAGATCTGTGTACGGATGACATCTCAACGCCAGTCGTGCACACAACACTGGGCAGCGCAGGCCGGGTCACGTGTCAGTTTGATGGGCAGCTCTATTAGAGATGCTAATAGAACAGGACAAAGGCACAGCACCCACTCAGGAAGCAGGAGATGGGGATAATGATGGCTAATTAACTCACGGGTCGCTCTCCTCTTTCTCCTTTACAGGAAAGAAAATATGACTCACAGAACAGCTGACCACCTGCTCACACAGTGATCCCGAGTCAAACTCTACAATTCCTCCTCGAGTTCTGAGCGAATGACTCACCGGATGTCAACATTTGCTCACAGCTTGTAGGCTACATGAATTTTTAGATTAGATGTAAGTGTATTTCAATTCTAATTCTTTCAATTGTGGAGGTTGTTCTTTCCTTGATATGGTGTCCAATGTGGAAAGGACTGTTTAATGAACTTGACCTACACAAGCCATATACAACGTTACGGAAAAATCTTGTCTAGGGAGAAAGATTAGCATACCCATTTGAGATTTGTAAATATTTCAACTATCATATAGTGTTACTCCTGTACATGTCTTTGTTCAGATACAGTGTCTCAAACTCAATTCCTGGAGGGCCACAGCTCTGCACAGTTTAGCTCCAACCAGCTCCAAATCCCACCTGCTCGGAAGTTTCTAGTAATCCTGAAGACCTTGATTACTGATTAGCTGGATCAGGTGTGTTTGATTAGGGTTGGAGCTAAATTGTGAATTGGTTGAACCTATATAATTCAGAATCAGACGCAGCGTTGCAGATTCCCCGATTAATAACTTTTTGTCTGAATTGGTTCATGATTAATTTGGGCGGCACACCCCGAATTATCAAATGTATTTGTGGATTAAGAAACCACTTTAAACGTTACAGTGCGCAAAGATGAAAAACTATGATTCACCAATAAGTTATTTATTTATTCATTCATTTAAAATGTAGGAACAACTATTAATACACCTGTAGCCTTTCTTATTTTGTCCTGCAGTGCTTATCTCTAATGTTTTAAATGGCCAATCAAGCACTTTTTGTTTTCTAATGAATTAAAGAACCACGATGAAGAACTCGACTCTGATTCAAACCGTTGACCATCCATTAACCTACATGCCTCATAGTAGTCATTAGATCGGGAATCAAACTAAACTGGTCGTGCTGTGTGTGTTTTTGTTTGTTGTGGCATGCAGCACAAGGACTTAATCGGTAGAGAAACTCAATTCCACTGAAGATTCACCAGCGGCGGTGTGGCATTGAGAAGCAAGGAGCCGTGTATAGTAAACACTAGTGGAGTACCATGTGGGCTACTTTTTGAAAGGTAATTATAAGAAGCTACTATGACATGTGAATACTACTTTAGATGCTTCTCTCATAGTTGTATGCTAGAAACTTGTGGACGTGTTTACAGTCTCTGCTTTCCCAGCCAAGAGCTCTGTTTGTGGTGTGATTTATGGGGCTTGAATTGGAGTGGGCACTGTTTTTGTAACAGGGTCACGCTGTAGACACACACTTATTCCACCCTGCTGCCAGATTGTGTACCTTTCGTCATTTGTATTTGTGGTTGGAGTGAGGAACTAATCTGGGGATAGTACATAAATACATCCCGTTTGTATGTTTTTGTTAGGCTAATTCTAAAATTGCAATACACAAATACAGCTATCTTCATATTGTCATGTTACTGTACCGCTAAATACATAGTGCAGATTAATATAAATAAGCGCTGAACTGCTATTGAGAAATGGAAATGTGCTGATAGACAGAATGTAATTTCAATATTTTCTGGCCCAAGGGCACAAATGGTATGCAAATCCTAACCCTTCCTTAAATATATTCCAGAGCCAAGAAAACTCTGAAAACTCCATCCAGTATTCCTATTCTCTCTCTCTCTCTCTCTCTCTCTCTCTCTCTCTCTCTCTCTTTCTCTCTCTTTCTCTCTCTCTCACTCTTTTTCTCGCTTTCTCTCTCTCTCTCTCTCTCTCTCTCTCTCTCTCTCTCTCTCTCTCTCTCTCTCTCTCTCTCTCTCTTTTCTCTCTCTCTCTCTCTCTCTTTTCTCTCTTTTCTCTCTCTCTCTCTCTCTCTCTCTCTCTCTCTCTCTCTCTCTCTCTCTCTCTGGTCTGTTGACTATTTGAATGGTCTGATGGATTGATGAATTCTGGGACCTTCTTATCTCCCCCTCTTATTATGGAAAACATTAAATTTTGTGCTAACATCAACTTATTGCAAGATTTTAAGCTTGAAAGATTCACCTTAGATATTACTGAAAATCAAAATAAAGTGGAGTATCCTTATGTGACTATTTTGACAATCCTTCAGTGCTGTTTAGATAATTCATTCTGAATCACTGTATTAATATCAAGTCCAATTTAATTTGAGTTAGTACACACTTATCAAATAAATATTTTTTTAACATAATGCAAAATATGAAATATCAAGTTTTATTTTTATTTACACCCAACTAACATTTAACAGACACGCTTTTCCTCTCTCTTACTGTGTGTAGTCTTACAAATAGTGTAACTCTCTCTCTCTCTCTCTCACTCTCTCTCTCACTCTCTCTCTGCTCTCTAACCTTAGACAGCAGAAGGATATGAATGCAGAGAGTGGTGTCTGGCTGTATAGGACAGAATGTGTAGAAAGTAGGGTCATAGATTAATTTTTTATCTCTCTCTAATCTAGATTAATTTTGGAATTAATCTAGATTAAAATGGCTCATTTGAATTCTGCTCAAGGCATTCAGAATATGTCTCTACCCAAACTCTCTCTCTCTCTGTAAGTCTCTGAGAACGCCTCTCTCAAGCCAGGTCTCTCTCAGACCAGGGCTCATCTCCTGTTTCCAAAATGCATCACAAACTGCTCTCTCTCTCTCTACTATGATAATTGGTGATGAAAATAAACTATGTTCAATAAGATGAACTTGTGTTTACTAACTGTTTATTCAGTTAAACATGAATTTTGAACTGTAGGCCTACATCTCGTGATGAACTGTTTACAGTTTCCATTGGGAAGCTCTTAAAATAAATGTTCCTGAAGCAAACCCTCGGCTTCATAGCTCTCTCATCTCTCTCCACGCCTCTCTGGTAACTCTCTCACAGTAACTCTCTCTCTCTCTCTCTCTCTCTCTCTCTCTCTGAGGGTGAGAGACTGGTCTGTGACTTTTGAATGGTCTGATGGATTGATGAATTCTGGGACCTTCTGATCTTCTTATTATGGAAAATATTAAATTATTCTGAGTGCACACATCAACTTATTGCAAGATCTTTAAGCTTGAAAGATGTATTAGGCTATATACTGAAAATCAAAATAAAGTGGAGTATCCTTATGTGGCTATTTTGACAATCCTTCAGTGCCTGTTGTAGATAATTCATTCTGAATCACTGTATCAATATCAAGCGCAATTTAATTTGAGTTCGTATTACACTTATCAAATAAATATTTTTTTCATAATGCAAAAGCCATATTTGAAATTGATCAATGATATTTTATTTATGTCCCATCTGTGCATTTACTTAATCACAGACCAGCCGTTAACAATCTGTCCATCACGGAATGTTTCTAGTTGCCCTGCCCTGGGTCATGTGTAGTCTTACAAATTGTGTAACTGGTTATGAAATGGCTTCACTCAGAGATTTGAAGCTCCCATCCCAACTTTGAGACAGATTAAGGATATTTTTTTTATGCGCCGATAAGAGTGGTGTCAGCACGTTAACGCCGATAACGGCCCACCACTAGTAGAAAGCCTTTTGGAGGTGCTTTGGCTATATATACTGCTATGGTTATACTCTTGTTAGTAATTCATCAGCATTAGGATGAGCATTTATGTGCATACCTGTTGTGAATCTGGGAGAAATATTCTGCATGCATAAAAATATTTAAGCACCCTTACTAGTGAATCTGATGCATTGTTTCTTTTGTCTTGCACCAGATACCCAGAATGCCCTTCAGTGCTTGATTTTTATTTCCAGTACTAGGGTAAAGATTAAGGTAATTTAAGGCAGAGAAAGGTACAGTCACAGAATTGTTCTCAAGCTTGTTATGACTCACACACACACTTACTTTCTCTCATACTTACAGTCTTTCATCCCAGGAGCAGGTTAAACCTCCCGTGAGACTATTACATGTAATCTATTTTTGTCTTTTAGGCAGTTTGTGATGTGCTTATACAGGAGCACAGAGCAATTTGTGGATACAGACCATCTCTACAACGAGAAGTGTGTCAAATTAAATACAGAGCAAGCTAAAGAAGAAGAACGCTGTCAATGGAAATGTGAGTGGTGCTCTATTTTTGCTCCTATTTTTTGTAAATGATAATTAAAGTTATAGTTAATAATATCTTATAATAATTAATAACAGTTTCCAATTTTTTGTGAACTATATTTAAAATGATTTACAATTTTAGTTTTAGTTTTTAAACACATGAATGTACTTTTCAAATTGAGATATAAATGGACACACACACACACATACATACATACATATATATATATATATATATATATAAGACAGTATTGGAGATATATATTTGATATAAATGCTTCAAAAATGACATTTACAGTATGTGATGTATGTCATACAGCATGATCCATTTATTATTTGTTAGTTAACTACAATTAATGAAATGGTTTTAAACATGTCTGTTTATTTGTCGACTTTAAATATGATTTTTTTTATTTTTTTTTTTCATACATTGATAATAGTCTTTTATGAACATCTAGCCTATACCAAGAAAAGTGTACAAGCCGTATTAGCAACTTTTAGGAAACGTTTCTGGAGCTGACAGATGTGGTCTCTCTGAATTGTCCTTGTATAGTAAGAGTGTACTTTTGTAATGCATGAAAAACATTTTGTTGTTCATAAACAAGATCAGGGATGACAGAAGGAGTTTCTTGTTTGGTGAGCTGTTCTTTTTAATTTGATAAATAGCAATGCTTGCCTGTTCAAAAAAGGACCTATATTTGTTCTGCTTGTGCAGATATTGTGGTTTATCCTTGTTTATCGGACATGATGACAGGTCATCGATCAGATGACACATTAAAGCAGTGCTGGCCTAACTGAAGATGTTGAAAAGATAAACTGATATCATCTCAGCAACAAAACAAATAAAATCAGTTCAAAAGAGATGTGCCATTCTAGGGAGCTAGTAAACGATGAAGCCATCATGAGATACATGTGACTGCACACTCCTGCCATGCTCCTTGTCTTGAATCTATGATAAACTGCGTGCTGTGACATTACTCTCGCCCTGCGTGACTCAGACTCGGCCCCATCGGCTCAGAAGCTTGACATTCTGGAGGAGCCCATCGAGCGCCGGCGGACGTTACCTCCTCAGACAGACGTTTTAGCTCGCTTCTGCCATTATTGGGCTTTACTGTGTGGTCGGCTCCAGGCTCTCTGGGGTCGGTGAAGGAAATGAGAGCAGATTTGTGGTAAATTACAAATCTTGCTGTGGACCAGCAGGACTGAAGGAGGAATCCGAGACTGGGAGCGTCGATGTATGAGCCGGTGGTTTTAAGAAGCAAGGGTTAGAAAGGATTGGTTAGGACTATGCCGAGTTTGAGATTTTTGGAATTAGAGTCAATCCTAAATTGTTACCCAGTGATTTATGTCACATTTACCTCACTTTCCGGTTGCACTTTAGATACATTCTTTGAAAAGCATGCCACAAGAGAAAATATAAGCTATTTAATTCATCAAAATTGCATAAAGTGGGTCCCCAAAAAATTATTTGGATACACATAAATATATTTGATTTTTACAGCATTAGGTAACAATATTTGCCAACAACCTCGGCGCACAGAGGTCTAGCAAACAAGCCATGACCTTTTCTGAGGACTTTTCAACACTTTTTTATAGATATTTTGCATTTACTTTAACGTGACTTTTTGTTTTTTTCTAAACATTTATATATTGCGTAAAGCATATTTGGAAATCCTGTTTTAGATGTTGATGTTTGATGCAATGACATTGGTTCATTTAAAGGGAAAGTAGACCCTCACATTGCTCTAAACCTGAATGGCTTTCTTCCTACTGTGGAACCCAAAATAAGATATTTTGAAGAATGTTGGTAGCTAAATATTTTCAGTGCATTTGACTTTCATTATATGGACAAAAGACAATGGAAGTCAAAAAGAACTGAAACTGTTTGGTTCCCAACATTCTTCTAAATATCTTATTTTCTCAGCAGGAAAAGTAATTCATACAGGTTTGGAATGACACGAGGATGAGTAAATGATTTTTTGGGTGGACTAACCCTTATTTTTAGATGGAAAGGACTTTCTGCATGACTTTAGGATATCTCAGAACTGGTTTTATAATGCCTTTTATGACCCATTCAATAATCTAAAACAAAACAGTACAACCAGTATCCATAGTGTTGTAATTTGGTAAAGACTAATGAAAAAGTCATTCTGCCCCAGTGCTTGTACCAGCACATGCTCCTCTGTCTACATCCGCCTCCCACCTTCTCTCCTGAAGGGCAGAACATGTCAATCTCAGTGGGGCGGTGGGAGGTATCGTCTGGCCCATGGTGAGGTGCGTGTCCACTCAGAACCGACATTATACCCGGATCACCCGGATTCACTGTGCTTTCTTAACTGATCTTTACCTCTAACGCCTTTGAAATACTGCACGCTGCTTTTTCACTTCATTGGGTTTCTTTTATATATGACATGTTTTTGTTTGTTTTGCTCCTTGCATGATTTGACTCTAAGAGTTCTCCTTTTATGAAAAGTTATTTGAGCTTGAATAAGTATAATTTATGGTGGTGATTATGTTTTTCCAGTCCGATTTGGCTTTTCAAGTCAGGTCAAGTTGAGCTTTATTGTCATTCCGCTACATGTGTGGACATATAGTGGGACGAGATGTCGTGTCTCACAGGACCACGGTGCTACATAAATACAGATATACAACACGAAGTAAAACAGTATAAACCTATACACAACTAACCTACTGTCAGCTTTGACTATACATATGCTATATATAAAAGTGGTTACCTATACATAAACAAAATAAAATACAAACTGTACAACTGTACAGATGACTTCAAATACTGTACATGTGCAAAAAGACATTCAAGCAGCTGGCTGGGCAACAGTGTAAGGTGATTTGTGGTGCATGAGCCAGTAAACATACATACATTACAGTCATATATTACAATCAGTCTTTTGTGGGATTATGTACACACAATGGTGTGTGAAAGTGTCTAGTGCATGCAGAGGAGAGTGTGTTGCTACAGGTGGCTTGTGCAGGCCCGCTCACCTGTGCGTAGCACATTTGGATTGCACAGAAATAAAAGTTGAACAGTTTTTCCTGAGATGTGGTAAGGTGGGGTGGGGGGTTGTTTGGGGTTTCAGAGGGGGCGGGGGTTTGAGTTCAGGGCTCACAGCCTGGGGAAAAAGCTGTTGAGCAGTCTGCGGAGCGGGCTCTGATACTCCGCACCGCCTACCTGAGGGTAGGAGCTGGAAGAGACTGTGGGAGGGTGGTGGGGTCCTCCATGATACTTTTTGCTCTGCTGGAGCATCGTGTAAGGAAAATATCCAGGATGGAGGGGAGAGGGGCACCAATGATTTTTGCAGCGGTGTTCACTGTCCGCTGGAGGGTCTTGCGGTCTGCTGCACAACAGTTTCCGTACCAGACAGTGATGCAGCTGGTCAGCACGCTCTCAATGGTACCCCTGTAGAAGGTGGTGAGGATGGGTGGAGGGAGGCTTGCCCTTTTCAGCCAGCGGAGAAAGTATAGGCGCTGTTGTGCCTTCTTGGAGACAGACATGGTGTTGGTGGTCCAGGTGAGGTCCTCTGTGATGTGCACCCCCAGGAATTTAGTGCTGCTGACTCTCTCCACAGTCGAGGTGTCGATGGTCAGTGGGGGGTGGTCAACAGGGTTTCTCCTGAAGTCCATCACAACCTCCTTTGTCTTCTCCACATTGAGGGACAGGTTGTTAGCGCCACACCATTCAGCCAGCTGTGCCACTTCCTCTCTGTAGTGCGTTTCATCGTTGTTGCTGATGAGACCTACCACTGATGTGTCATCGGCAAACTTGATGATGTGGTTGGAGCTGAACTTGGCAGTGCAGTCGTGGGTCAGCAGCGTGAAGAGCAGCGGGCTGAGCACACAGCCCTGTGGGGCACCTGTGCTCAGTGTGGTAGTGCTCGAGGTGTTGTGGCCGACCCGAACTGACTGAGGTCTTCCGGTTTTAAGGCAAAGGAAGCATATTAAGTTGTTGTTTGTTTGTTTTCTTTAACATTTGTGGTCATTAAGATTTATTCAGCAAGAATCCATTCAATTGATCAAGAGTGACAGTGGATGTAATTTTATAATGTTAAAAATAAATCTATTTGAAGTAATTGCTGTTATTTTGAACCGTATATTAATTTGAGTCTTGAAAAAAATCATGGTTTCTACAAAAACATTAAGCAGCACAAATGTTTTTAGCATTGATGATAATAAGAAATGTTTATTAAACTAAATCAGTATATTAGAATGATTTCTGAAGGACCGTCTGATTTTTAATTGTAATAATATTTCACAATATTGTTTTGCATTTTTAATGAATTGTTAATATTATATCATTAACATTAAAAAATCTTTGACCCCAACTTTTTGAACAGTGGTTTTATTTTATTAGAATTTTGTTTATATTTCAAAGTAATAAATAAGTAGTAAAATATTATGTTTATTTATTTATTAGCTGGTCAAGAAGTACCATCAAAATGTACTTATTTATCTATGTACTTTCTTAATGCATGTTCCTGGTCTTATCACACATTTTTTGTTGGTTACTTTTTATTTGCTGGTCTTGGTATTTTTTTATCAAAGTTTATATTAGAAGTTGATGTCACTTATTGCTGCACAATCTGTTGGATAATATTAGGGTATGTACCACCCAGTCCTTTCCTGGTGGATCAAATCAAGTCCTGTCTTATGTTTTTGCTTATTAACATTACAGAAGTCAAGTGGGTTGCAAAGGGCAGTTGAGTGAACCACAGGCACTGTTCTTTCTCTCAGTTTGCTCTCATTTTCTTAAGACCGAGCTGTTTCTAAAAAATTCTAAAAATCAGCAGGTGTAGAGTAATTTTTTCACGCCTCTCTCTCTCTCTCTGTCATTTCATATTATATACCGCATGCATTTTTAGACTACCACACTCGATGGCATTCATGAACGATCACATCGTGTCCCACAGTCTCATGTTTGCCTCTTTCCGCTCATGCTGTTTCTTTCTCTCCGGTGAGCACAAGCACATGTTAAGAAAGCCAGGTATCAGCAGGAATCCAGTCAATTCGGGGCAGCTTTGTCTCTGCACCAGATGTAATTACAGCTGGACCTCTGCGCTCACAATAAGCAGAGAGCTGAAAACAGGAACGAGCAGCCGTTTGAGGTCGACCTTTTACATAAAAGCCAGAATATGACCAAAGGAAGCTGCTTTTTCAAAACAAGACTGACATGCAGACGTGACCCACGCTAACCGCATCATGTCTGGTGAAATCTTGCATGGCTGATGTTGTGCACAACACGTGACCGTTTTAAAAGGATGTCGGTGTCTGTAATGATTCTTCTCTCCTGCTGAGCCATAGTGCAGGTGTACGTTAGAAAAACAAGCTAAAAGCCTTTGCCATTAAAGCAGCAGTGACAGTTGTTGTACCTTTCACAATGTGTTATATTATCTTTCTATGGCTTTTTGTTCCACTGTCAACAATAGGATCAACTTTGAAAATGCTCTCACATCTATTATGACTTTTTCATACTTTGTAATCATCTCCACCATGCACAAAGATTTATGCAAGAGAGGAAGATTCAATATCATGAGCTCATTGTCCCGTTAGCAATCATTTCCGATTGGATTGGAGAGAATTAAAAACATCATCACCCATATTCCACCTGATGTTTAATTTCCTCCTTTTGTTCAAGTCTTCAAACGATGTTTCTTCAACGCTTCAGTGCTTTTGGCTGCTTGTCTAAGTGAATGGCCTTTATTGTGATTCTCTGCATTTATTCTTTTCATCCAAATCAAGTTTATTTTTTACAACAGGCAATATTTTTTTTCACACAAATGAATAATGTGTCCCTGATCCCTCATTTCCAGCTGCCTCATTATTCAAATGTGAAAAATCAATATTAGCATAAACTGGTTTCCGTATTTGAATCCCTCGTAATGTACCTCTTGTTATTCCTCATATGGTTCCTGTCAGAGATCAGCTCTCTGGATTAATGTCAGAGCCCCAGGAGCGGGGTGAACACTGAGAGCTGTGACCCGAATGAAGAAATGAGGATACGTGACGGGGGAATGTTCATGGATGAAAGAGAGGCTTTCTCAGGATCATGATATTCGCTTGTTTTCTTCTTCCCACAGAAAGTAAAAGTGACAGCAGTGCTTTGTGGGATGGACTTACGGTTGAAATAAAAATCTGTATTGTATAATGAATAGCTCCGGCACAAAATCGAATCGGTCGGGCCATGTTTTAGAACAGGTTCATTGTGATAATACAGTTATTTATTGAACATTGGACGTTTATCGTATTGCTTCTGTCCACCCATTTAGTTGAGTTCACCTATGAACCGTCCCACGGTGTACAACATGTGCCTGGATCATTCCAATCAACCAATCAGAATCCAGAGATAGCTTTTCAGGAAGTATCTGTTTTAGGCTTACGGTCAGGGTTAGGTGCTTCTACACCCTTGTTAAGCAGCTATCATTTCCCACTGGTTCAGGTTTAAGGTTAGGGTTCAGGTTTAAGGGTAGGGATTGGGTTAAGTCTATATTTTTAGACAGTCAATGTTAACAAAAGTTATTGATCCAGCAACAAGTCTTACTTGGCAAAATCACGGCGATCGAACCCCACAGCAATTTCATTGGCTGAAAAACTTTATTTGTACTCTATTCAGTGCCTGACTGTAAAATGTTGTCAGAAGTATTTTGAAATAGTGTAGATATTATATGCAAATTGCATTATATGCAATTTTAAATAAAAAAATAATAATTTTGGTTTTGAAAGAAGTCTCTTACGTTCATTAAGGATACTTTTTATATAAAAAGCAGTAAAAACAGTAATATAGTAAAATATATTATTACAATTTAAAATAACAGTTTTCTGTTTGACTGTTTTTAGAAAGCAGTGTGCATTCTCACATAAACCTTAAAATCGTTTTCAAAGTATTCATTTTAATTTCTTTAAAAACAAATCCAATTATGGACCCTAAACATTTAAGTGGAATAATAATATGTATGTGTTGTTCTCTCACTAAAGGGTCCATGCCTTTTCAACTGTACTTACTTTAGTTTCAACTTTAGTGTTAAACTTTATTTAAACAGTGTTTGAGACAGACTGGGAAGGTGCTGCAATAAAGTGAAATATTAGAAAAATAAAGAACTATCAAGCATAAAACCTATTCTGGTACAACCAAAAAAGAAAATTAAGGTGTCGTAAAAAGGCATAATAGGACACCTGGTAACACTTTATAATAACTGCGCTCTATGAATCATTAGTTAAGCATTAGTAAATTGTCAATTCATCCTTTATAAAGCACTGTCCCAACATTAATAGGCATTAGAAAGCAGTTCATAGATATTGCTATAAATGCCTTGTTCTATAATGTTTAATAATTGTATTTTCATACATTATTAACGATCAGTTTATCATTTCTAAAGTAAGTATTACGTTATATACAAACCAGTTATTTAGGAGTTGTCAGTGGTTCACAAGATAATTTAAAAAGTGTGATTTATAAACTATTTAAATGTACATTTATAAATCGTATTATTTAGACACATGATAATAGTTGCTCAGTGTGTTAATAAATGGTTTATTAACCCATATTCCTGCTGTAATTCATGATTACGTCAGGTAGTTATAAAACATTTAGTAGTTGCCAGCCATCTATTTGTGTGAGCTCATCTAAAGTGAGGACTATTAATACATTATAATGTATTTATAAAAGCTTGTTTATCTTCCAAACTGAAAAGTTCAACAAACACAACACAGAGGGATACAAGGCATTTATAGCTGTATTTACAAACTGCTTAGTAATGACTATTAATGTTGAGACCGTGCTTTATAAAGGATGGACCGGACCGGACCGGGGTATCAGGGTGTCTCCCTCCGATCACCACCAGAGGGCTCTCTCACCTGCGTATTAACCTCATCATTCCCATAACCCCGTGACTGATCATCCTTACAGGTGATGGCTACTGAATCTGATCACTACCACATCTCCATGCGAAGTCTTGTTCTGCCCAGCTGACATTTCCGAGCGTTCACCTGTTTGACTACCTATTGCCTGTTTACCCACCCTGACTGTCTGCCGCCTGCCTCGACCCTTTGCCTCCTCTCCGTTTACGATTCTGTCTATCTACGATATCCCTGACGCTGTTCCCTGAACCGTGCCTGTCCTACATGTTGTACCTCTAATAAAGCTGCACATGGATCCCAACACCACTGACTTTGTGTTACACGGGTTACCCGGACTCCTTTAAATTTTGCACGCAAACCTCTCAGCACAGTTTAGCATTCACCTGTATTATGCATATATCCACATTGTATTGTTACCCCCTTGTTCCATTATTATGGGGAGAACAAACCTCCCTACATTACAAAAAAAAACAAATAGCCACATGGCTTCTCATATAATTTGGCTTTATTATTTCTCTCATTATCCTCTTAATACAATATGGCTTCAGATAGCAAGCTTTTGTCAATCATATTTGTCTTTCATTGTTTATCCATCAGTTTTAATCTCCCAATTAGGTTTATTGTGTGTGCCGCTCACATTAGATGACAGCTGGATTGACAGCTGTGTTAAATATCCATTAGCTAGGCAGCAGCTGGCGCAGAACCTCCTTTTAACCATTAACATTGCTTTGACTCATCCACGTCTCCTCATTTCCATATAATATAATTAGCATTAATCAAAAGGTAGGAGGAGAGAACTCAAAGCCAGGGCTGAAAAATGCAACACCTCTGAGGATACTGCGAAATATGAATGATCCACTGTGAGCAATGGTTTTTGGACCAAAGGTGTGAAAAAAGTAGGAGGATTAACGTCACACAAAGTAACAGTTGCTCGGATCTGGCGCCAGCCTTAAAATGGTCACATAATTAAGATATTCCTTGGCCACTTTCTCTATAAGGTGATGACTAACGTTTGAGCTTATATGTATACTGTATGTTGACTAAATAAATGAGAAGCTGAGGGTCTGAGCTGTCTTTTTGAACGTTTAGAAGTAGCACTTGTTTGAGCTATTATTCGTGTATTAGCAGTTGTCTATGCGTCAGCAGCGACTGAGTAATCTCAGCATTCAGACCTGGCAAGTGCAGTAATATTTTGCTTTGTCAGTTTTTTTGCAATTCAGTAATCAGCAGAAGTATTCAGTGTTATTTTCTAATCATAACCAAACGCTACCTTAATACAAATATTATTCCATACAGATCATATTGTTTCATATTGAGTTCATTTCAAAAGACCTTGGTGTCTTTGGTGAAATTCATCACACTTGAGACAGTCCTTTTTACACTAAATTAATACTTTTATGCAACTGATTATTTCATTTATGTTTCAAAAGATTTCAAATAAATGATGTTTTTAACCTATTCTATTCATCAAAGAAAAAAAATCAGGATTTCTACTACAACAAAACAAATGCACACGACTCTGAAGCCTGAATTAGTGGCTGTGGAAAATATTTTTGTGCTATTATGGAGTTGTGTATCATTTATTTGTATATGCATTCATATTTTTATTGTACATTTGTGTCCTAGGTCAAAATCTTAAATCGAATTGCTCATAACAGAGGTTTTCAGACTGGGGAAAAGTTAATGGTGAGGGGAAATTACATAAACTATACAAGTAAAAACTTGATTAAACATTGATTCATTCTTCTTTATAAAGACTGAAAGTGTGAGAATCACATTGATTTTATTCTGTAGCTGTGTTCTGATTATTTTATGTCTGTAGCTAATGGAAACTGAATATTTTCCAGAAAGTATTTTGCACATATGTTGTAATTTTTCACGGTATACATGTTTTTAGACATGTATTTCTGTCTGTATTTTAGGAAAAGCGGCCCTCACATGTGAATCATGTTTGCAGAACTGTGGCAAGTCTGAAAACCCTGCTTTAGAAAAGTAATAGCACACCTCTTTTCATCAAGTCACACGATTTGAGGTTTCATATGGACGAGTTACATGACAAAGTAAGGTTAGAGGCTTAAAAACAAGCAATATTGTCGCCGATGCTTGCATTGGGAAATATGGCTTTTGTGGAGAACCAGTTGAAATGTTACACGCTTTTCCTTCCTGTGGATTTTAGCGTAATGAGTGGCTGTAACGTGGAACAAAACCTCCATCTGCTTTCATGCGTCCTTTCACTAATGCTTCCTCCTGGCCTCAATGAATAAAAGCCCCTCTCATGCTCTGCTCTGATTGGTTGAGAACGCGATTATGCAGCACCCATTGTGCTGAAAGTCATCTTTCCTCTCAATGATGGTTTTGATGCGTCAGCTGCAGAGGATGAGGGAGTAAGTGAGCCTGTAATGCATTGCATTTGCGAGTGTGGGTATAAATGTGTGACTTTGTGAGGTTCGCTAACAAGCAAAGTCGCTGCGCATTACGATACTGAATATTGGAGGAGGTTGCAGATAAAGAAGCATGCATTAAGTCAGGAATAATTCACAATGGACTGTTAAATTATTATAAATAATGCACACCTGAGGTGGTGATTCAGCCATGATGGTCACAAGACATCAAGACATTGTTCAGATATTGTATTTAAAGACATTCATTGTGTTTTTGACCTTAAAACACTCTTGTGTGTAGGATTCATTTCTTGCGAATTTCATCCCATGCTTCCGTTGCTAATTCCAAAACGTCATTTTAGACCTATAACACAGACTAGAGCCGTTGATAGTAATGCAGTTATTAATGCAGTTATGAGTTATTGAGATTAAATGTGAATTTCTTGAGTCTCTGCATCTCTCAACAGTGTTCAGAAGCGATATTCTGTAGAAGTTCATCTGTTTCAAAAACACTTATAACTTTGCTGGTGAGAAATGTCATGCAGCTTTTAAGTTGCTAAACTATTTCCCTGATCAAATCTTCAGAGCAGCGCTGACAACACCTTTATTTGTTCGTGTGTGTTTCCGTATATGTCAGTACTGTATGTGTGAGAGAGAGCAAGGGAAATAGTGTAGCCTATGGGCTTTGATACATAATAAAACGTCATTTTGTGGCAAAAACATGGAAATAATTAGTCATTTTTATCTTGTTTTTTGCTATATTTATTTGCTTGGTCAGTGTTGTTCTGGTTTTGGGACTTTTGCTGTTGTAAGCTGTTAAGGACCTTTGAAATAACTGAAATCATTTAACGAAGTGATATCAAAATATGAGATTTTTCTTTAAATGAGGTCTTTATGATTTCAAAATGTTTGATACCGTACAAATTTCATAATTCTTGTCACAGTGTCAATATCACAAAAAACTAATACTAGCCTAAAAATCACTGAAATCCCACTGAACACAAGTAAACAGTCAGTAAATAAATAAGAAACATTTTATCAATCAAATGAGAAATTAATTACAAGCGAAAGGACAAAAAAAACTGTTGAGCAAATAAAAAATGCAGCACACATTGTATAAAGTAATCAAATGTATAAAAACACTGCGTATTTTTCACACGTAACTTCAATATATATTTCGTCTTATTAAAGTTACAAAAGGGATTTGGTCAAGAGCAATGAGAGATTTTCTCTCTTTGACATGAGTGATCGACAGCAGGAATATTAGACTGCTGTCTCTTTAAGAGCTGCCCAGATCCAGTATTCTGTTCCACGTTTTCTTTCTCAGCTCTTTGCTTTGATTTAAGACCTAAATTACTGTGTTTACGAGGATGCTTGCAAAGGGTGCATTTCACACGCATATAGCCAAATGAGTTCTCTTTCGTTTCGCTGCTGAGTGCATATCAACAGCTTAGAACTTGTTTTTAAACCGCATTGCTTAAAAACGCATGCAAACGATTAGTTTGTGTGAACACGTAGCAGTGTCACGTGAGCATGTATCCCCGATAGAGATGATTAGAGACACATTTCTACTGGTTAATCTTGTCTACCGGTATATCTTTCCACCTCTATGGACATGTAATACGACCAAGACCTGCTTGGAATTACTTTAACCATGCATTTCCCTGAAAATATGTTCATCAACCAATCAGAATCAAGCATTCAACATCCCAGCAGTATCATGCACTTTTAAACCACCTGTGTAGCTTGTGTTGCCCTTGGGATTAGAGTTGTATTTGTTTAAAATGAGCTTTCATGCAGTGTGTAACACAGATCTAAGTGAATGAAAACATCTGAAAGTGCACAGTGTATAAAGTTATTGTCTCTCAAAAGAAAGAGTTGACTCTGAATCACTGAAACGAACATTTTTAAAACGAATCCCAAGCCGTTTCATGTTGACATCAACATGAAAGATTAGCATATTGCCCGCCCACTTGTTGGTCTTTTCTGTGGGTCTGAATGAAAATGCATTCTTTGCCATTATGTGGCGTTTTTTGGAGCGGTAAAATAGCTGTTTCCCTGGTAACGCTTTACATAAATCAGAACTAAACATAAACACAAAGCGTATAAATCTTCAGCCTGGTAATATCGTTAATGTCAGATAAGTGCAGAATGCAAGAATGAAATAAAATATTTATCTCTTTCATACTACATCTTAATATTAGATAAGGCCACGGTCTCATTTTGAGGAATGCGCTCAGATTTATATACACATCGTGTTGAAAGCAGCTTGACTTTGCTGAATAGAGGTCTGAGTTTCATCTTCACCGGTCTAGAGAGGGATTACGCTATCAGCAGAACAGATCAAGCCCTAAATCTATCCCATGCTTCCCTGTGCTGCATACAGACAAGGCCACGAATGAATACGACTCCATCCGGAATATATTCAGCCAGTCTCTCACGTTAAGACTCCTAATAACCTTGGCGGAAATAGCGGCAACCGTCGCTGGTCGAGACAAACCCTATTTCTGGATTCCCAGATGTGTCATCGCGCCCCACTCTGGCAAATGAATCCCAATGAATGCATAAATGCATGAACGGTGCAAGAGTAACAGGCCAGAATAAAAAGACACAATTCATTACCCCCAAAAAATACACTTCAAATTCGGCAAGTGACGGCGTGGTGTATTTTTGAACCCGGTTCCCCAGCGACGAGGCGTGAGAATTCACACTGTTGCCTGCAAATGAAAATGACACTAGCAGTGGAGATGTTCGTTTAATGCCTCAGGACACTTCCCCTCCCTCCGAAGATGGTTGGTATAGTGGTGCTTTTATTGTACAAAGCGGCAGATTCCAGATCTGTGCCCTTTTCCAGTGAATCCGTCTCGATTGGGACCGCCGTTGTTTCACCATAAGGAAATGTTTAGTCCATTGACCCGGTACATTAAACCGATGCATGCTGTAAAGATAGAGTTGAATGTCAGTGTCTGCATAAAGAGAGTTCACTATAGTTAGCTGTACATATTGATGTTGACGTGTGCCAAGGTTTGGACCAGCGTCCTTTGCAGAGGAGGAACTTTATAATCGTTTGTCTCTCTCACGAGGGAAACTTGTCACCTTCATAGAAATCAGTTTATTAAAACGATCCGCATAAGCTCCTGTCAGCATGCTTCTATAGATCATCCTGGGATTGGATGCCCTCCGTGCCAAACCAAACCAATCATCCTCTCTTCGGGTCTGGTGAGACTGCACATGGATTGGTGAAGACTGAAGGTTGGATATTTGCAGGCACTTTTAAGCAATTGAATAGCAGAGTTACCTCTTTGATTGAGGTTGATGTTCAGTATATAGATCTATTGAAGACTCTAAAAATAGATCGTTTTGATCTCAAATGCTGATTGGTCAACACTAGGCATGCACAGTATATTGATACGCTCTCAGAAAACATAAAGGTATAGAAGCTGTTACTGGAGCAGTACTCTTTCAAAAGATATTAATATGTATCTTTAAGGGGTAAATAAGGTACAGTACTCTTTTTTCCTTAGTGTCCAGTTTTAGTTAATTGGCCTATGTAAAATATATATTCTTTACTTCAGTGTTTTATTATGCATGCTCAATTCACATGTTTTTGTAAACGTACATTACCATTGCTGTTAGCAACACTCATTTTAAGGTAGTTTAAAAACAAGAATAATTTAATAACACTATTAAGTGTTGTATATGTAAATAAGTAAACAAATGTATGTGTATATAATATCATATAATAGCCTATGATGGCTATTCAAGCATTTAAAATTATTGTTTTTATTTATTTATTTTTAGTGATTTGTTTATAAAATGTGTTTATAAAATAACTAATAATTGTTCTACAAAATAGTTTTTACATTTTTATATCAGGCATTTATCTATTTAATTACTATTACACATTTTTGGCCAGAATTTAAATATCCTTAGACAAATGAAGTTCTTAGCAATGCATATTAATAATCAAAAATTAAGTTTTGATATATTTACAGTAGGAAATTTACAAAATATCTTCATGGAACATGATCTTTACTTAATGTCCTAATGATTTTTGGATAAAAGAAAAATCTATAATTTTGACCCATACAATGTATTTATGGCTATTGCTACAAATATACCCGTGCGACTTCAGACTGCTTTTGTGCTCCAGGGTCACGTATAGTAATGTACTATCAGATAAATGCTAATCATAGTGCCTGAACATTCTCCACTTCATCACAGAAGCAGTATAATTGATGCTAATGATCTCTGTGATGGTCTCCTCACCTTGTTATATACACGGTTCATTTCTGAGGCCAGATCCGATCGTTGAAGTGCACATGTAGACAGCGTGAAATGTTTTTGCATTCTTCAGAAGTTGTCACTTCCTCTGATGTGTACATTTCTTGAAGGTCAGCATGTGATGTTGAGAATGACCTGTAGTGCCTACAGCGCCTGACACTTAGCTCTCAAAACCTCAAGGATGTTAAAGCAGAAATGCCACAGTGAATATCACCTTTGAAAGCTCTCAAAAGAGGACATAGTGGTGCCCTGCCACTTCCTCTCAAGCTCACTCTTCTCCTCTCTCACCAGTGTCTGTCACGCGCTGAACACCAGCCGTATACACACAGATGTGAACATTCGCTTCCACTTTACTCACTGCTTCAGTGAATCGCATTGATTTGACAAGTACAGCACATCATTTCAAGTGTAATTATGATTAGCTCAGATTGAATAGCAATTAGATGATCCCCGTGTGATGCAGTTAAAGGAGATAAAGCGTTACAGCATGACAACAGTTTTTCTCTTATAGGGAGTAAAGCAACTTCTTATTTAATGAGAAACCCTACTTAAAAACATCTGAAAATAAATGTATTTTATAATAAAACATCGAACAAAACGTGGCACTGCTAAAGTATTATTTAACATTACATTATAATATATTCTAAGATATATACATTATATACATAGATTCATTATAAGATATCACATCACACTTCTTAAGTAAAACATTTTAAATAATAAAACAATAGACATTATACAAACCTTTGAATTTCATTGCATTTAGTAAAATATTGAACCAAGTGACTTATTATATTATATTATGTTATATTATATTATAAGGTAGCACAAGCACAGTTTTGAAGCAAAACATTTCCCAAAAATATTAATTATTTTTGTATATCATTTTTAACTGATAAAATATTTATCAAATGATCAAATAATATCTGAACACTATTAACATTTACAAACCTCTGGATATCACGGCATTTTATAACAAAATATTATACCAAGAGGCATTTTTTAATAATATAAAATAAAAGACACTATAGCATTTACAAACCGTTGAATGTCATTGCATTCGATAAAATATTGAAACAAGTGACATTTGTTGTGTATATTACATTATATATTATATTATATAATATTAAAGGTAGCACAAGCATACTTTTGAAGCAAAACATTTTTTTTATATATATATATATTTTTAATAGCATTTTTAATTGATCAAATATTTATCAAATGGACCATTAAACCAGTCATAAGTGTCAATGTTTTTTTTTTTTATCTGAAAGCTGAATAAATAATATTTCCATTGATGTATGGTTTGTTATGATATGACAATATTTGGCTGAGATGCAACTATTTGAAAATCTGGAATCTGAGGGTGCAAAAAAATCTAAATATTAAGAAAATCATCTTTAAAGTTGTCCAAATGAAGTTATTAGCAATGCATATTACTAATCAAAAATTAAGTTTTGATATATTTACAAAATATCTTCATGGAACATGATATTTACTCAATATATTTTTAATGTTTTTTTGCTATCGCTACAAATGTACTCCAGCGATTTAAGACTAGTTTTGTGCTGCAGGGTCACATGATAAAATAATATCTGGATACTGATAACATTTACAAACCTCTGAATGTCATGACATTTCTTTTATAAATGTTTAAATAATGAAACCTTTATGAAATGCTTCATATCTCTCACAAATTGTACATGTGCATCATTTTCCAATAAACCCATGTTTGGGTTCATCGTGTTTGTAGATGCCACTAATGCAGTTTTCTTCATGCATTTATAAGTGTGACCTCAGTGTCCACATACAGTGGGCCTGCTGTATATACACAATAAATGTTTACACATTCATATACCCAGTGTGTGACCTCTCGTCTGATCCACGGCTTCAGGCCCTTTTTGTCATTATAACATCTAAAAAAGTGAGGATTACTCATCATTAATGTTTTATTTTTATTTCTATTGATTGCATGTCTGTGTATTCTTTCATTCTTATTTTATATATTGAAAATACATGTGTATATATTGTAAAATAATCATAGGTGTGTGTGTTTATATTATATATATGACAGACCGACCGACCGATAGATAGACATTTAATAAGAAAATTATAATAAAAATAAACAATGATGAGAGATCCTGCTCTTTTATCTATACTTTCATAAGAACTACTCATTATTTTATACAATTATTGTTTTTTTTATTCGTAATAATTCTATATTTAATCAATTACCAAATTTTAATTTATATAATATAAATTAAATTTATATTATGTATATAAATTCATATTTTTATAATTTGATTAGTTATGTCTTGTATTTAATTTTATTAGAATAGGCTTTTTTCACATTTTTTGTAGTATTTTAAAATGAAAATAAATAGATTAAATTAGAAAAAAAAAGACAAAAAGCATTATCATCAATCTAACTTTTGGACCCCATGCTTGGTATATAAAGTACTATATATTTAAATTATCGACGGCAATATAACTGATCAGTTGTGTGCTTTGTTCCCTTGATTATACAAAGAGATGAGATTTACGTGTGAGTAGTGCTGATGATTTATGTATTTATGTAGGCCAGCACATTAGTCACACCAGAGAGAATATCATTCATTTTTTAAAGTTGCATTCCTTCATGCATTGCATTCTGGGAATGTATGTAGCGTATATAAGTGAGAGTGAAGCATGGCTTTCATAAAATCACATTGTAGATTAACATATATATTTTTCATTTCACCCACAGGAGTGTGTCTTTGGGTTTAATTTGAACCCTGTTTTAACAGAGGTACGTATAAGAACTGAAATTACACCCTTACACGTGATGCTGTGATTTGGTCTGTTTTTGGTTCGTGTCGTTGCTATTGTTTGACGAGCAGCAAACGCAAGCGATGACGTATAACACTAACAGATATGTCAGAATGTAAAGGCCTTTATAAACACATTGATCTTGTGGACGTTTAAATGATATGTTCTGCTGTGCAGTGCTTTGTAGTTGTTGTTTTTCTTCCACCATAAGCTGCTAAATATTTCTCACACTTATCTTAATATCACAGGCGGCTGATGTCATTTATGCCTATAGGTGCATTGTTGCATGGATAGGTTTCCTGTTCCAGTAAAAACTCACCATCTGGAATATCTCACACACACACGCACGCACGCTCGCTTGCTCGCTCGCTCTCAAACACTCACACACACACACACACACACACACACACACACTCTCTCGCTCTCGCTCTCTCTCACACACACTCTCTCTCTCTCTCTCTCTCTCTCTCTCTCACACACACACACACTCGCTCTCTCTCTCTCACACACACACACACACACACTCGCTCTCTCTCACACACACACACACACACACACTCTCTCTCTCTCTCTCTCTCTCTCACACACACACACACACACACACTCTCTCTCTCTCTCTCTCTCTCTCTCTCTCACACACACACACACAAACTCTCTCTCGCTCACACACACACACACACTCTCTCTCTCTCTCTCACTCTCTCTCACTCTCACACACACACTCTCTCTCACACACACACACACACACTCTCTCTCACACACACACACACACTCTCTCTCTCTCTCTCACACACACACACACACTCTCTCTCTCTCTCTCTCTCTCTCTCTCTCTCTCACACACACTCACTCACTCACTCACTCACTCACTCACTCACTCACTCACTCACTCACTCACCACTCACCACTCACTCACTCACCACTCACTCACTCCACTCACACTCACACACACACACACATGCAGAGGAATGAGAGGAACTGGATCCATCCTGCTCATAAAACTGATGCAAAAAAAGATCAAACTAAACACACTTTTTGTTACAATGGAGACAATATCTTTTGTCTCTACACGGGGTGTAAATAATACAGAGGAAGCATCTGTGATTCTTGAGCAGTTTTCCTTTGCCTCTGAATGTGTTGTGTTGTGTTGTGGAGTAGTCGCTGTGGTTGTTGATGGAGTAGCGATGCTCTCTCATGCAGACGGCTCTGCCAGACGCTCTATTCTCTGTTTCAGTGAAATGACTAAACCCAATACAAATGTGTTGCTGGTGCTGATATACATCTGCTAGCGTACAGAAGCAGTTTTTGATTCATTGAAACCTAAATGTATTTTAGGGGGATTTGAAATGAAACCACTCATATTCAAACGGTCGATGGCAAAGACTGCTCCCTCAAATCACTGCTATGAGACATTTTATGTAAATACAAATAAATCTGTGCATTACTGACCAGCTTTAAATATTCTCAAGAAGTTTATTTGCATGAATTAATTGCATGAGAAATTATTTTCATTATGGAAATGAACTGGAAATGGACCGATTATTACATAGACTAATTGTCAAACAAAACAATAAAATATAAATATTTGAGAATAACCTTATTAGTATTAATGATCTAAGCCATGTTATGACATCACACCTTAAGGAGCACCTTATGATAAGAGATTTTTAATGTTTTTTTTTCTCTTATGTTCACCAGGGCTGCATTTCTTTGATCACAAATACAGTAAAACATGAATATTATGAAATGTTATATAATGACTGTTTTCTTTAATTGATTCCTGATAAAAAGCTGTATTTTCAGCATCATTCCTCCAGTCTTCAGTGTCACGTGATCTTCATAAATCATTATAATATGCTGATTTGCTGCTCAAGAAACATTTAGTATTATTGCCAAAGTTGAAACAGTTGTGCTGCTTGGCATTTTTATGGAAACCATCATAGCAATTTATTAATATTAATATTAATTTCATTTTTTTAAGAGTGTGAAGTTCAAGAGAACAGCATTTATTTGACTTTTGATTAATTTAATGTTTTAAATTTCTTAAAAAACGTTTATGAATGTAGTGTAAACATCTGTGTAAATACATGAATGTGTTATAATCATTGTGATATGTGCATATAATGCATATCAGAGTATTATTGCTTGATACCATACTTATTAAGGTTTGTTGTGAATTTGATATCCATACCACCACAAATGCAGACAGAAATACAGCTCCTATAAATAGCAGCGAGTGAATATGAATTGATTTTGCACAGACGTGACCTGAATCACGTCAGCGGTCAGGTTCGACTCCAAATTGCTGGAGTTTAGTAGCACTTCTAGCGTGTGACTCACCAGCGGCGTCAATATCAGTCTCCAGTGTTTTTTTGCCAAAACAAGTGCTGGTGGGAGGACCTTGACATTTTAGGTCCCGGTGCGAAATGAGATTATTCCTTACTAATCAGCAGTTATATTTATAGAAATGATCCTGCCTATGACTGAGAAAAATGGCTGGTAAAACATTACGTGGGGAGATTTATTTATGTTTATCGACTGCAGTCAACATTTTAAATATGTCTATAAGAACCGGATGATCATAAATCTTTTGGCCATACATATTTACATTATATAGTCATGTATATACATCAGTTTCATGAATCAGAATCGCTACACATGTCATGTAGCTCACATGTTTGTATCAAGTTTATGTTCACTCGACGAGATTGAACAAGAAGCGTGATGCTGCAATGATCATAAAGTAGTGTAATGAAAATATCTCTAGAGCTGAGAGAAATATTCCAGGGTCAAGACAAGTTAAACACTGTTACTATCCGAGGCATGCTGTTGAATACTGTGACCTGTTCCTTGATTTGTAAAGTCCAAAAAGTCAAGCACTTAAAGTGAAAGTCTGGGGCAGGTGAACCCGATGGTTTAATCACAGATGTGCAGCCAAGTTTGAGTTTTTATTAAAGCACTTGCATGAATTGTTTAGTTAAAAAAAGGGAAAAAAGATACACCTACGCTTTTAAGGTGGCATTACTTTCTTGGATGGAGTTTGCTCATTTTAAAAATGAAATGTCCTCATTTTTGTAAGTCGCTTTGGATAAAAGCATCTGCTAAATGACTAAATGTAAATGTAATGTTAACAATTACTTCACAAATATTTGGGTGAATCTGACAAAGTGGCAAATGTTTATTTATTTATTTATTTAATATTTTACAGGACATGTAAGCTCTTTTAAACTCCTCCAAAAATGTCTTTATTAAAATGCTTGATACTGTCTTTCTCTTTTTTCATTCATTATTATAATACAGAGTCTCATTCTGATTGGTGTAGCAAGAAAAAGAGAAATATATAGTATTTAT
The DNA here is from genome assembly GCA_027564155.1 of Gymnocypris eckloni scoliostomus. Lineage (NCBI taxonomy): Eukaryota > Metazoa > Chordata > Actinopteri > Cypriniformes > Cyprinidae > Gymnocypris > Gymnocypris eckloni. Next base: position 27,609,800 of record CM050414.1, read on the forward strand.
AATTCATAGTATTTACGTCCCAACTGACTGCACTGTATTTCATGTATAATCATTTTCTATTCTAACTGTTTTAAATTCATTTAAATCCATTTTTATATACATTTGTTTTTATTTTTGTGATTGTTTTTTTTATTCCTTGTTTTTTATTATTATATTTTATGTATATTTCACTTTCTTTTATGTAAAGCACTTTGAAATATCACTGTGTATGAAATGTGCTATATAAATAAACTTGCCTTGCCTTATTCATTTAATTTTGATTTAATTTATATAATATACAATGTATAATAATAGTTTTATGTTTAATATTAAATTATTGTTAATAATATTTAGCAGGAATTCTTACTGTAATGTAGTAAAAAGTTGACTTAGATTTAAAAATGAAAATTTCAATACAAGTCATTTTACAGTAGCGAGAATTTGGGGGTTAAATTATCACAAAGTAGTTGTGAAAAAACTCTGTGAAAAATAGTAGTAAGTTATATTTTCTGTCAGCAAAATATGATTTAATTTGTGGTGAAATGTTTAATGGGCATTTCTTGACAGGTTTGTAAGATTCTCTCACACTCCCAAAAATGAAAAATGAAGGTTACAAACATGTTTTGTGTTTGTTTTTCACAACTCTGCATATAGAAGAACTATTTTTAGTCCCCTCAAAAAAACTTTTCTTAAAAGAACCAAGATTTTTAAATAACCATTTTCTTAGTGTGAAGAACATTTTAATATTCTAAAAGATCATTTTACCACCTTTAACTAATTAACCTTTGTTAATTAATTAATTAATTCCTTACATTCATATAGCACTTTTGGGTACTCAAAGCGCTTTACATAGAAGGGGGGGATCTCCTCATCCACCACCAGTGTGCAGCATCCACCTGGATGATGTGATGGCAGTCATATAGCGCCAGAACACCCCCCACACACCAGCTTACTGGTGGAGAGGAGACCGTGATGAAGCCAATCAGTGTATGGGGATGATTAGGAGGCCATGATGAAGGCCAATGGGCAAATTTGGCCTGGATGGGTTAGTGCTCTTGCACCCTACTCTTTTTCGAAGGACATCCTGGGATTTTTAATGACCACAGAGAGTCAGGACCTCATCCGAAGGATGGTGCTTTTTACAGAATAGTGTCCCCGTCTCTATACTGGGGCGTTAGGACCCACACAGACCACAGGGTGAGCACCCCTGCTGGTCTCACTAACACCTCTTCCAGCAGCACTTGGCTTTCACCGGAGGTGTCCCATCCAGGTACTGACCAGCTCAACCCTGCTTAGCTTCAGTGGGTAACCGGTCTTGGGCTGCAGGGTGATGTGGCTGCTGGTATAAAGGTCCATGTTAAGGGTTCTTCAATTTAACCATACATCCCAATGAAGAACCTTTATTTTTAAGAGTCCTGGTTGTCTTGCAGAAGTCATAGAAAGTTATTGGGTATATAGATATAATCTGTGAGCCAAAAGATTGTAACTTTCTCATTCTAACAAGCGCAGTGACTCGTGTTAAACCTGTACTTTGAAACAGTGTGACCATTTTAACATTCATTCCAGAGCTGTACAATCAGCCATAGGCTTCTGTTGTATGCGCATTACTGCTGTTTTGTACAAACTAAGCAGTTCGACGACATTATTTTCTGTGGTAAATGACACATAATGTTCATTTAGCATCAGTTATACTGAACTCAGAGCATTCTACTCATTGCCTCCAAAAAGAAAATGTACCAGATGTTCCTTAATTAAAATAGGTTTTGTGTGCCAACTCTTTCATAACTGTACTATAAATGACCCTGTCCTGAAATGACAGCGCCATCGACCCAGATATGAAAGAGTAATGTGTAGTGTTCCTTTTCAGTAAACAAGCGCGCGGATGTTTTGTGCTTTAGCACACACACACATGTGCTGGAGACTCATGGGCAGACACAGCCGCAGGTCACATGATGATCAATGGGCCACGAGAGGTGTGTTTGTGTGTGTGTGTGTTGTGTGCGTGCGTGCGTGCGTGCGTGCGTGCGCGTGTGTGTGTGTGTGCGTGCGTGCACATCTTTGTATTACAGGATTTAAATGTGAAACAGTGTTGCAACTTCATAACTGGCTGCCAGCTTTCTGTATTTGATCATGTTTCATATTTAATCAACATTGCTTATATCCACTTATATTATGTGAAATTCATTTCATCACCAGGGCTGCCAATGGATTAATATTTGAATGCAAATAAATATGTCAGTTAATTAATCAAATTAACTGCAAATTAAAATGAACCAATGTATATATTCTGTTATTTAAAATCATGTTTACTGTAAAACAATGAGACCTTATAGAATTTACATAACAGGTCAAATAGCATACTCATTTTTATTTAATATTTGTGTAATTTATCTTTTATTTTATAATTATATAGCTTTTTATGTTTTCATAATTATAATAATTATTCAATTGTTTACTTTTATTACGAAATTATAGCTCTTTATGCTTTGTTTTCAGTAGCATTAGTATACGTTAGATATTTACAACACTCCTTGTTTACAATATTCTTATTTTATGTAATTTCAATTTGTGAATAAGGAACAATTTGTATCTTGTGGTTTTAACATCTTTAACAAAATGCATAATATACGTATGTGTGTGAAACTGCATGCTGACTCTAAACAAACTGAGGTTTAGATATGGTAAAAATAGAAGTCACCCTCTTATGCACTTTTCCACTTTCATCTTTAAACACCAGTATATACACTGAATTCCTGTCCTGCTGTGACCCTCTTCAGCTCTCCTCCAGGCTGTGTGTGTGCGTGTGTGTGTGTGTGTGTGTGTGTGTGTGCATGTGTGTGTGTGTATGTCCTCTGCTTCTCTCCACGTCTCATTAGAAGCACCCATCACACACTTAAGACTGCCCTGTGTCATTTAAAGGTGACACTGCTTAAGTGGGTCACAGAAAACTGCTCTTTTACACATTTTATCTCTTGCCCGTTGCTCTATATATTTGAGTGCATGCATTAACGGCTGGAATACTTTAACCTAAAGCTCTGCGTCATGCAAAAGCATGCTTCAGGAGTTTATCGGATTCACCTGCAACAGCTCTTTAAGCTCTTTTTATAGTTCAGTAATGTCATGCAGCACTCCTTGTTTATGTCTTTCTTATTTTATGTAGGTCTTTTCAACATTGCAAATGAAGAATAAACTGTATTGTGTGCTTTTAAACTCTATACAAAAGAAAATACAACAGTTTATCAAGTTTATTAATATATTGTAGTGTTTTCTCATTTATTTATTTTTTATTTAATTTTTTTGGGGGACATCATCAGGCTTCCTTTATTGTGCTGAATATCATTATTATTGTCATTACCTTTAGGCTTTAAAAACAAAATCAATGCTATGATAAATATCCACCAGGCAGGTTCTCCATTTCATTTTTTGTACATTTATGGGGGGCAATTATAGAAATGTTCTCAAGAAAGACCCACCAGGATATGTATTGATGAATAAAACCCATCCAAATATTTGTTTATTTTTACACTAGCTTTACTAAAGTAAAGTCGAACCATTTCCAGGTATCCCTTGGAACCTGCTGGCTGGGAATCAATACATGCGCTACAGTCTTAATTTGTTTGACCAAGTATACAATGCATAATCAAATAATTCATATCTCAAGCATTAAATGCATGCTGTACTTCACTTATTTGCGCCTGTGTTTTGGACAAGGCCAATTGTAGCCTGATTAGCGTGGAAACATGGATGAAGTCGAGCTGGCATGAATAAATGGATTGGCATGATTTCTTTATAAGATAGAGATTTAGATATAGGATAAATAGTTTTAGTCAGACTAAAGAATTATAAAGTGCAAGTCAACATTTACTCATAGAATGAAATACAAAATACAGAACGATGTTTTTGCCTGCGCAAAACTAATTCAGCAGTTAACCAATGAATACACATAAGACTGACCAGAAAACAACGTGAACACTGAGAACACACTTCCCCAGTATAAGAATAAAACCAACAATAAACACACAGACACATTATACAAAACAATACTGAATAATCACAAGAGTTTTCAAATCAAAATCTGTATATGTAATACTTAGATAAGTGTAAAGCCTCTCTTTGTAAAGCAGTTTTTACTTTCTTGTTCAATATCAATATATCAATCACAACAAAGACAAATTATGCTCACAAGATTACAATGGAAGTCAATGGGATTTGATCATCCAAACATCTTTTGCTTCTATATACGGCTGTCCGTGTTTGTCCTGTACAGGCCAAACCACATGGGTTCAAATTACATTTACGAAGATAGGCTTTTATATTATTTATATGTCTTTGTTTAATTTCTGTCTTGTTTGTTGTCCACACCTCCTCAGATGTGTGTATTTAAAGACTACCTGATGAAGAAGGAAAGGGTTGAACTGTTGTTTATCTAGATGTTGTCTATCTTAGAGTTTGAGAGCACTACGGGTCATGTACCTGCTTTTTTTTGCATGTGCTCAATCTATTTCATTCTGTTCGTGCTCACCACTTATGATGCGATGGTTTTCTGAGTGGTTCCTGGTCTGTTGCTCTGTGGTTTGTAAGTCAAAGGAGCTCACCATCAAGCTCACTATCACTAACACAGCTCAGGTTCTTCCTTTAGATGATTATTTTTAGCCTAGCCAAAAAATCTAATCCTCCTCCTCACAAACCACACCGTTTGAGCTATCATTCATCTCTGTACCGCAATGCAAAAGTTAAACACTTGGGGTTAGGAGTTTGTTCAAATGCATCAGCATAAGTATACGGTGTAACAGCAGTGATGGCAAGCCCCTCCAATAACACCTGATCTCTAATAACACCTGATCACTAATAACACCTGATCTCCAATAACACCTGATCTCTAATAACAGAGCAGCAGAAGTGTGCCGAGCTCAACACAAACATGCATTGTCTTTCTGATTGCTTTTCTCCCCGTATACATCATCAGCCGCAGCTCCTTGTCTAAGTGTCCATCAGAACTTCTGTATCGGAGCACATCTGCCACACAACCTCTGAATAAAATATTTCCCTGCAAGCTGGGAGAAGAATAAAAGGCCTTTTTGGGTCACAGTCCTCAATCTGCGTTTCTAAGAGCCTGAGATTTTTTTTTCCAGGCTCCCAAAAGCTCTCTATTCCTCCCAGCTTTGTTATTAGACTTAAAACCTAGCTCTTAACTCTAAATAACTCTCATGAATTATTAACCGAGTGCGGTGTTTATTTTGGAATCTCTTCCAGGAGGTCATTCATCCAGCGGAATCCACCGAGAGAGCAAGAGAGTTTATGCCATCCGGAACAATTGAGATGTTTGTTTCTTGACGGTTTTATGATGGCGATCTAGTTCACGGCTCGGACCCGAGGGTGTGAGAGAATGAGTGTGTACACAGTGTGTGTTACGACTCAGAAGCAATAAAAACGCACGCCGTCATGTTGACCAAGCTGGTGACACGCAGACATAACAGAAAAAATGCTCACGGCTCGTAAACTTGTTCACAGTTTTATATTTCCATATAGAAATATGTCATAGAGGTAGAGAAATCACATTTCAGGTGATCAAATGTGAGACATTATATAACATGACTGTACAAAGCCAAATAAATAAATACAAAATCCTCACCTTCGCCCACATCCCTAAGTTAACAGGAAGTACTTCATGCAGCAAGTGCTTGGTTAATTGTTAAGCTTGGTTTGTTTGATGAAACACTAATGACAAGCAAGATAGATTTATTACTAGCAGTTATAGCTAACAGATGTAAAACTGCACTGCTGTAATTCAGAACGGTATTCTAGGAAAACGAAGCTCTTAGAAAACGATGACCATTTCTGCTGTATCTTTCTTTCTGAATATGTGGCATAGTTCATGCTTCAAAAAAGCCCTGATGATGCCGTATGCTTACCACAGCTGACTCCTGTTTTCACAGATGTTGCCTCATCCTGTCACATCAGTTCGAGAAACTTTTAGCATCACATTTATGGATTCCCTAAACACGTTGTGCCTTCAGATCTCAGGTTTGGCAGCATCTGGCTGGATTTCTATACTGTGTTTGAGCGTTGAGATGTGCATGACATGCTTAAGCTGTCTTCAAACGCAGCTCTTCCGGATCTGAACACAATTACGAGACAGCCACGATGACGTGTCATGTCAAACACAGGCTAAGAGAACATATTCTTTGTTTTCACTTGAGACTGAGAGAACATATTTCATGTGGAGGTTTTTTTCCAATTGATAAATGACCTTACTGAGCCGAATTAATTCGTCTTTCTGAGTGGACCCAAACACAAATAAGGTTCAGCGAGGATAAAGACCTCTTTACTAGAGACGTAATGATGCACTCAGAGCTGGTTTAAATCAATACAAATATGTGATGATTCAAACCGGTTGAGATGTTAAACAAATCGTGATACTTTTGGGATTGGGTATGAATGTATCTCTGAGGGAAACTGACTGTCTTTAGAAAGGTTTAATTGTATGTTCTTTTGTATCGTGTCTCTGCAGAAAGCATGTGTCATTTAAATACCATTCTCTTGTTTAGAAGCGCAGCGCTGCTTTGTTTACAGCGGTAACCAAGGAAATGTTCGCAGATGTTCCATAAGCGCCACCTTCTGTCAGAGAGTGAATTTGCAAAAAACAATAACAGAAAATAAACTAAAAGTCAGACGGTTCTGTTTTTGCTTCAGATTTCGAAATTATACAATCTAACTTAGATTAAAAACTGCTCATGCTGCATGTATGCATCTTTCTTTGGATCTTGATTAAAATACGTTAGTTTGTTTCTATGAAGAGATTTACACATACACAATTATACAGAGGAGTGAAATGTGTTCTCTGCATTTAACCCATCCATGTGCACACACACCTGGAGCAGTGGACACACACACACACACACACACACACACACCTGGAGCAGTGGGCAGCCGACTCAAAGCTGAGAGCTGAGAATCAAACCCACAACCTCAGGTTACAAGTCCAATGCTCTATCCATTAGGCCACGACTGCCCCATAAACTCACTGGATTTAAATATCAGTTTAGTTTAGTTATTTGAGATATTTCAGTTTCACAGAGAAATGTGCAGAATTGTGTCCAAGCAATAATAAAATTACACCTTTTCATGTCTTAAATCACATTTTGTTTATATATATAACATGTCATGAGTTGAGTGAATCGTTACATCCATACTCTCTAGGATACTTGAATAAACTCACTAATGCACTGTTTGAAAAATTGTCTTGTATGGAGGGACATAGTAAACTTCATATTACATTTCACTACTGATTATATCCTGTATAATTGAGTATGTGACGAATAAACGAACCTTGAACCTTGATAGTAAACATGTGAGCTAAAGTTCCCTATCAGTCGGTCACTCTCGACGTCACGTCAGAGGACCGACGAATTGGGATATCGCTTAGAGAGACCAATCCACTTCGAGTGTAAACTAAACGAGCCAATGCACATTGGCATGCGATTATTGCATCCAGCTGCCGCTGATCACAGCGTGAGCATAAATAGGCAGCAGGTGCAGCGCATATTCAGCTTTTCGCTTCGGAGCCGAGCGGTTACATCGTTCTGCTCCTGACTTCTGCTGAACGAGTGAATTCAACGAGTTGAGCACGCTCTTCGGAAGACTCTCGTGCTGGTGGTACGGCCCTACAGCGGTGGTGGTTCTTCCCATGTCGAGTGGACTGCACACATCAGGCTGCACTACCCCTGTTTGTGTTGCAAATGACCATCTCCCTGTTTGCTTCAGCATGCTAAAAGAGTTTTTCCTAAAAGAGCATTCACGGGTGCGTCTTTTAAAGACGATGTTGCATCTGGCAAACTTGACGTTGCGTCTTTATAAAGACGAGTTGGGTTTTGCTTCAGACAACTTGTCACCCGTGCGTTTCTGGATGCGGTCGTTGCCTGGCGCTGGGTGAATGGTCACGTTCGCTGCCTCACGTGCCTGGGGCAGCACGCTGAGGTGGCGTGGATGAGTCATCTTCTCACTGTGGATGCTCATCTCGGAGTTGCGGCCAGGCTCCGCTTACCTCGACAAAGGGGCGGAGCTGTTGCCTCCGCCTCGATCTAGTTCTCGCCTGGCTGCAGACAGGCGAGGTCTACTCAGGCGGCACGGCTGGTCTGAGGACTACAGTGGTGGCAAACCCTCAGGGGACCATCGCTCCTTGCGCTCCGCAACCAGTTGAGCTGCCAATGGAACGTGCTGGGCCCTCTAAATGGAGCGTACCAGCAGTATCCTTGGTGCTCCTCCCGACGGCGACCAGATGTCGATCGCTGCATCGGAGGGTGAGCCGGAGCTTCTGGAGAGGAAGATTCGGCTGCGTTGCTGCTCGGCGGTAGCAATGCCTGAGTCGGATCTGGAAGTGACGGCTATGCTTTCCCGGCCACCGGAAGGGTAGGGGCTCGAGTGGAGAAAGCCACCGTGTCCCGAACCCCTCGAGGTTGGACGACTGGTTTCTCGGGTAGCTGCTGGTTCTCAGCCCTGCCCCGGTGCCTCTCCCGGACGTGCATGAGGGGCTTACAGGTCGTGGACGGCACCTTTACTGCCAGAAACCGACCTGCTAACTCCTCCTCCCTCACCACCCTCGGTGGTGCAGCTAGTTACGGGGTTCCCCGGTGGAGCGGTCAGTTGCGATGCAAGTGTGTCCCTATACTGTCTCCACCCGGCAGGGCAAACTGCCGTGCCTCCTCTTCCGGGCCTGTAGGTACTCGTCCTGGTCTCATCCGGCGAGGCTTATGTGGCCTGTGGAGGCTGCCTCCACCTAATGCTATGGCGTTACTGCAGGTTCTTTTCAGGCTAAAAGCACTGAGGGACATGCACGGGGTGGTTACGATCCGGAAGTTCTGAGAAGAGCTCCGTGCCGCACCTGACCTCGCGCCACGGCGAAGGTTATGGCACGGTCTCTGGGTCGTGCGATGTCCACACTTGTGGTCCAGGAGCGCCACCTCTGGCTGTGTCTGGTTGACATAGGGACGCCGACAAAGTCGGTTCCTCAAGGTTCCTGTATCCCAGACTGGCCTCTTCGGCGACGCAGCCGGTAACCTGGCCCAGCAGTTCCCGGCTGCACGGGAGCAGACTGAGGCGATCTAACACTTCCTGCCTCGGCGGGCAGCTGCTGCCTCCACCCGTCCGCCGGTTGCAGCGCCCAGCCTGCTCGTCGCCGAGGGCGGCCCCCTGCATCCACCCCTGCTCCCGCACCGCATCCGCAGCAGCCTCCAAAAGCGGTGCCGTAGAGCTAGGTGTAGGCAGGCCGCCCCGCCCGTCCTGGCCCCCGTCTACTGGCGGTAAGCAGAGGAGCAAGAGGCCTCGGGACGGGCGACCCAGAGAGAGAGGGAACTGCTTCGGGAGAGGGTAAGTGCATCTCTCCCTCCCCCGGAGGAGGGCCGGGTGGATAATCTGTTTTTTTCAAAAATCTCGACAGGAAGCGGTTGTTTCTGTCTCTGGGTCCCAAGAGGGCTTGGAGAGTCATGGACGAATCAACTTCGAACCACACTCATCCTCCCTCTCGCCAGCAGGCAGCAGTGGGCGGTTCGAGAGCGTCTTCAAAGGCTACTCACGCACCCTCTGCCAAATTATGGAAGCAGGTAAACGTGCACCGCACACTCAGACCCCTCCACGGTCCGCCACGGGCCAGGTCCCTGCATTCCACCTCGCTGCCCTACTGCGTGGTACGGTGGTCCCGATGGTCCCGCTTGTACGGTGTCTGGGTGCGGGAGCTGCCCAGCCGTCTCGCTGGCTCCTGAGGACCATCTGACTCGGCTATGCGATTCAGTTCGGTGTCCTCCCAAGTTCAGGGCATCCACCTCACAGCAGTGAAGGCAGCGATGCCCATGACTTGTGAGAGGAATCTCGTCCTACTGGCGAAGGACGTGATGGTACCGGTCCCTCCAGCCGATATGAAGGCAGGGTTTTTCAGCCCTTACTTCATTGTGCCCAAGAAAAGCGGTGGGTTACGACCAATCTTGGGTCTGCGCATCTTGATGCTCAAGATGCTCATGCAGAACGTCTTCGGATGCATCCGTCCCCAAGTTCGGTCTGCAGCATTGACCTGAAGACCCGTGACTTCCATGTGTCGATCCTTCCGTGCCACAGGCCATTCCTGCGGTTTGCGTCAAGGACGAGCATATCAGTACAGGTCCTGCCCTTCGGGCTGTCCCTATCGCCCGTGTCTTCACGAAGTAGCGGAGGCAGCCCTTGTTCCCTTGAGAGATCAGGGCGTGCGCATTCTCAACTACCTCGACGACTGGCTCATACTGGCTCAGTCTCAGGATCAGTTATGCGAACACAGGGATTGGTGCTCTTGCACCTCAGCCAGTTGGGCCTTCGGGTCAACTGGGAAAAGAGCAAACTCTTGCCGATGCAGAGGATCTCTTTTCTCGGTATGGAGTTTGGATTCGGTCAATCAGACAGCGCGCCTCACGCAGGAACGCGCTCAGTCGGTGTTGAACTGCTTGAATACATTCAAGAACAGGACGCGGCACCACTGAAACAGTTTCAGAGGCTCCTGGGGCATATGGCGGCTGCGGCGGCGGTCACGCCGCTGGGGCTGCTCCATATGAGACCGCTCAACACTGGCTCCATGGCCGAGTCCCGAGGTGGGCGTGGCAGAGCGGCACGCTGAGGGTCCAAGTCACTCCAGCCTGCCGCCAAACCTTCACCCGTGGTCAGACCTTTCATTCCTTTCCTTGTGGGGAAAAGGTAATACACAAAAATGCACAAGCGATTTCGACGTTTCTGGTGCAGGATTTTAAAAACTGTGACCGAAAACACTTTGTAATCTTCTCACAAAGATTTGGCAACATACATATAGAGCTGTACATCAAGAACACTTCTCCTCCTGTGTGTACACAACTACTGTGAGTTGCCCAGTCAATAGTTTATCTGTTAAGAGTCATTAACACAAGCAGTCCCCAGTCAATGTTTCTTACCGAGAGTTTCGTCATTCATGGTTGAAGAGACACTTAAAGGTATTGAAAGTATTTTTCAATTGCCACATCAGGTCACAAAAGGGTATAAAATTGTCAATGCCTGATCACGGCATATGCACAATGGCTCGCGGAGTCCATCAAAGACAGCCGGCTCTTCCGTGTTCGTAAAGGTCTTAAAATAGATGGACCGAGTCATTGGAAAAGCAAGTTGAGTGTCCTGTCTCTTGTTGTCTCAAGGGATTCATGCTCACATACACACACGTTCTGATGGATTTCCAATATCAGTCAAGCCTCATAGTGACAACTGCCCACAAGCCCTTATTTTTCCTCCTCTGGAGACTCGGTTGCCAGATATGTACATACATACTCCATACTTTCTCAGAACACTCACAGGTGAAGAGAAATCAACACGATCTCTGCGTAATGCAGACAAATGAACCAGTGACCGTCTTAACACGAAGTGTGAAGATTTACACTTTTATTCCACATTATTGTTATGATGAGAAAATGAACAGCTTTGAGACGATAACAGCCAGGACTGGAGCATCCCTGTGTTCACATCCCATCACTTTATCACAGCAAAAATGAGCTAATTGCTGTGTCTTTATAGACAGAAATAGCACGTGTGTTGTTAATATATAGAACGGTATTTTAGGACATCACTATTTTCAGTGCAAGCTGCAGAAACATCAAATGAACACAGGCTTGATAAAGGCCACGTTTGACTATTTAAAGTGTCCCTATTTACCAGAATGTAATTTATATTTGATAATTACAATATATAATTGATTCTCATTTGATTCTTGAGAGATGAGGCCAAAATACGAACCATGTTTTCATTAGTTATGAAAGCAGCCAATAGCCACTGTTCCTTATATAAAGGTACTATTTTAGTAAAAAGTATCAAATGAAATTATAGCTCACTGTCCTAGGATCATAAATCAATGATTGATGCAGATTCAAATATATACACAACTGTTCAAAAATGTGCGTTTTTTTAAATAACATCTATGCTCACCAAGGCTGTATTTATTTGGTAAAAATTAATATTGTGAAATTATTACAACTTAAAACAGCTGTTCTATATTTAATATATTTAACATTTCTATTTTTTTCAATGATTGCAAAGCTGTATTTTCAAGCTATTCCAGACTTGATTCAGTGTCTCAACTTTTATGATCAATGTTGAAAACAGTTGTGCTTTTTAATATTTTTTGTGGAAACTGTGGCATTTATTTTTTCAGTATTCTTTGATGAATACAAATTTCAAAAGAATGTTTTTTAGATTTTTAGACACATTCTAATTAAATGTGTCCTTGCTGAATAAAAGGTGTAATTTCATAACATTAAAATAAATACAAATGTCAATAAATATAACATTAATAAAATATATAAATGTATTTTTGTAGGTTTAATGAATTCAACGAAGTCAAAGCCTTTACTCACGTTTCAAAAATCAAAAATCATTTTGTTGCCAAATATTGTGGAAGGTCTAATGGCCACTGAAATCAGGTTTGTTTAATGCAGTATACATGTACAAATAATGAAACTACTGACCAAATATCTTAATGAAACTGAAATATGAGTGTTCTGAATAAGTATGAGTCTGTGGTTCTGTCTTTTGTTCATGCTGTCTCTACAAAAATCCCATTGTTCGGCTTCAAAGTCGTCCTCGATTGAGAGTGATTCAGTCCTGTCTGAACTGTGTGTAAACCAAATCCAGACCAAACCACATGCTTTTAGACCCTCAGTGCTTCATGCACACCTACAGCCGACAGGCGGCGGTTTATGTTCCGGTACCTGCAGCGGAGCAGGTCTCTGTATGTGGAGCGCAGGTCCCGGTTGAAGAAGGCGTAAATAAAGGGGTTCATTAGCGAGTTGGCATATCCAAACCACAGCAGCGTCCTCTCCAGCCAAATTGGTATGCAACTACAGTTGATCCCACATATAAATGGTCTCGCTGTAGATAGAATGAAAAACGGCAACCAACAAGTGCCAAAAACCCCAACTATCACGCCCAATGTGGTAGCTGCTTTCTGCTCTCGCTTAAAGATGGAGATGTTCTGTCTCTTGCGGCTGAGCAAGCGTGAAAGAGCAGCGCACTCCTCAGCTACGCCAGGTGTGTGTTGGGGTTTAAGGCCTTGCATCCGGAGAGTCTCGCTGGCGACGGTCTCTAGACGTTCCCGACGGGTGAAGTCGGTAAAACGATGCTTGGCGCAGCTTTTTCTGGCGGCCTTGAAGATCTTGTAGTACATTAAGAGCATGACGATCATGGGGATGTAGAAGGCCACGGCGGTGGAGTAGATGGTGTAGCTGATGTCCTGGCTGATTAGACAAATGCCAGCCGTGTTAACGTTCTTCGCCCAGCCACAGAACGGCGGCAGGGTGATGGAGGCGGACACGAGCCACACACCAAAGATCATCTTCGCCATCAGCTGGCCGTTTTGTCGAGCAGGGTAGGTCAAAGGGCGGGTGATGCCAAGATACCTGCAATCAAACAAACAGCTATAAGACATTATGATAAGATTGTGCATTACAGTGAAGCTGACGTTTGTGATTATGGAATACCAGCATTGCCAAATGAAACCGCTAAATCATTGTCATCATTTCTCCTGTCTTTCAACTGTGGTTATCTTTAACTAAAACTACACTCTTGAAAATAAAGGTGCTTAAAAGTTTCTTCACAGCGATGCCATAGAAGAACTTGGTTCCACAAAGAAACATTCAGTCAAAGAACATCTCTTTCTTACCTTTTTGTAAACTTAAGAAGACGTTTGTGAAACTGAAAGATTCTTCAGATGTTAAAGGTTCTTTATGGAACCATTTAGACTAAAAAGTACTTCTAGGCATCGTGAAGCAACTTTTATGAGAGGGTATATTATAATAACTGAAATACAGCTGAAAAAAATGTAGATTCAAATTTGCCTATAATTTAATTTAAGTACTAAAATTAATAACTAAAATAAAACATAAAAAATATAATAAATGAACTATTTAGAACTAAATATTTAGAAATATTATAAAATGAAACTAATACAATTGACAAAAACACAAAACCAAATTACTAAATGTAAAATAAAAACTAATTTATAATATTAGCTATAATAGTAAATGAACATAACTAGCACTGATCGTTCCAAACCTGTATGGCTATTTTTTTCTTTGAAACTCAAAATATGAAATCAAAATCTGATGTTAAAGCCATAAAATCACAGTCCATTCTCATGCGCTACATCCAGTTCTTCTGAAATTACATATCAATGTAAATGAATTCAGTGGTAATCTTCTTCTTCATCACAGCTCTCAAACCTCACCCTGTTCAATATCACAAGTCCAAACATGTCACACCAGGTTTGACATCAATGATGCCAAATTATATTGATTCATGTGAGACTTTGATGCACTAAATTGAAATATGTGCATCATTAAATTTGACAGTCAAAGGAAAATATTTTCATTGACTAACAACAGAAAATTCATTTGACATTCATGTTCAACATGGCTTTTTGTGTTCCACAGAAGAAAGCAAATATTACTGGTTTGGAACAACATGAGGTTGAGTAAACAATGACAGGATTTTTAACTTTCACAATTAAAGAATCATTTTGGGTTCCCCAAAGACCCTTGAAATAACTTGTTTTCCCTTAGTGTGAAGAACCTTCTTCCGTTATTTAAACCCTTGTGTGTAATGGAACGGTTTCATGGATATTAAACAGAACCACAGATCCCAATAAAGAACCATTATTTGTAAAAGTGTATGTCACAAAGTCTATAAACTACAAGTGCAACTTCTTTACCAAAATCAGTATGTACTGTAGATGCATGAACTCGCCTCAAGTATGTTTTCTACAATTCTGCTCAATAAGACAATAGGTGGTACTCTACAAGATGATTAAGAGGCAAATCAGAATGAAGCGAGACATTGAGCATTTTAAAGGAATTAAGTTCACATCAGGGGCACACTACAGAGCGATGAGAGAGTGGCACAAATTGCATTTGTCTGAGCAGTTCTTGTCTGAACCAATCAGACCCACTTGAGCCGAGTCGATGAGCAGAAACGATGGATTTGAGAAAAATGCATGAACCAAAAAGAGCTCTATTATATTATTGTCACTTCTGCCGCTGAGTACATTGACCTTGATGCCACCGTTGCATCTGTTGTGGTTAAAGAAGCACATTTAAATAGAAAAGAATAACAGCTCTTGAAGGTTTGATGAAGGATTCTTATTGCCATGACCCATGTCCCCAGGAGACACTTATGCAATAACGTGCTTTCCATAAAGATCTCAATTTAATCTCTGTGCAGTTTCCACTAACGCTGGGGTCGCGCTGAACCCACAAAGCTGGTGAGTTCAGTATGGCTGCACACAGTTAGTGTGATACTGGATATATCAAGAGATGAACATGCACATGTATTCATTTAGCAGACTCTTTTAGTTAGGGTTAGGGTTTGACTTATATCAAACATTAATCAGGCAAATATAAAAGTACCATAATGTCAAATGTAGGTCACACTGACCTCACGGCGTAGACTCATCGAATATCATTTTGTTATCTGCCACACTGATCAGATCTCCCTGAAATAGCTATATTGATTCTTAAAATCCTATAAGCCTTACATTTGTGTTTCCTGCACCGCTTTTTCTAATCTACACATAATCAAACATACCCAAGACAGATGTGGTGTGAGTAATGAACAAATAACTCTTATGAACCAGATCTTTTTAGTTTGCTCTGTATGATTTTGATTCACCAAAAAAAAAAAATCATTAGACTCATTTGTTCCTGTTCAATTCATGAACAGTTCCTTTTAATCAATCAAGTGAAAATAAATCAAGTCTATTCAGTGCAGTTAATGTAGTCTGATTCAGTAAAATATTACTCTTTCGAGATTTTTAATAAATCATTCAAGAAAGCCAACACTTACTGACTCAGTCTGATGAATCCTTCTCTAGTTCACTGACTCAGAGTGGTTTCTGAATCAGCGTTATCACGTCCAGGAATGAAACAGTTTAATTTATTACACAGCTCTATGGAATATTCCTGTTGGTCAATTGCTGCATTCAGCTGTCAGATATTTCCTCATATTCACCATTGTCCATGCCAACGCTATGTATATTAATGGACTTTTTTTAGAGGAAGCATTTAAGATAGAGAATATATGATCATTTCATTTTTGCTTGAGTTCAAAAATCTGACTTGGAAAAAACTGACTGTTTAACATTATTTTTAGCATTTGATTTTGCAGAAAATCTAAATAATGTAATACATTTCACTAAAGAAAATTAACCTTATCCTCCTTTTTACCATTTTAACCCTTTAAGAATCCTGTCAAATTTGCCTAAAACGCCTAAAAAAGGCATACCCAAAGTAAATTGCATGCTGTTCTTGGGCCATCTGGATGATATGCATGGTGTTGGTCTCCTTTGAAAGGTGACACTCTGAGGTTTGTTTCTCAACAGTCAGAATCACTGTAAGTCTTACTGATATTGAGTAATAGCACTTTGAACACACTAAAAAAAGAAAATAATAATTCCGCCTGTATTTTGTGTAAATAGACGCCTGCAGATGACTATAGCTGGGAGGTATGAGCTGGAAAATACATTGGGATCACAGAATGAAGCCTCACCAAGCCAAATCTACCATTTGATAAACAATATATTAGAAAATGAGTGTTTTACACGTTTATCTAATTTTATGTCTAGACGCTTCCAAAGAAAGTACACTCTGGAGACTCCAAACGACGCTTTGTAACCAACGACACACACAATGCTGTAATTCTTGAATGCTTTAATGTACAGTCATCATTTTGGGCTCTAATGAAAGGTTACACTTAGAGCTATTCAGTTTCTCATCCAGATTCACTGTCAATAATTGCTGACACATAGTAACTGAAGCATAAACACATTATAGTGACATTTATACATAGAATCCAAAATGTGTACACTTTTAAAACTACATATATATTTATAATTTATAATCTAAATACATTGTTTTTCCTATATTTCTATTTCTGTACATAGTACATAGGGTTTTTCTCATATTGGTGTTATATTGCATCCCTACTGTGTTATTCCTATGTATGTCTGTACTATCATGCATGTCTGCATTATGTCAACAAAAAGTGGTCTGATAAAGACACTGATTGTACTTTCTGTGTTTATTGTATCTTAAAATGGAAATCACAAGAATCTCAGCTTTCCGTGGATATATGACATGTGCAACTTTTTTTTTTTTTTTTGCTGGATTCTTAAAGGGGTAAAGTGCATTTTCTATGCAACAAATACCTTCCAGACCTAAACACAGATTTAACTGACACTGTATGAGTGCTAAAGTCCACTAGCTACATTTTGCCCTCTGGTTTTATGACATATGATGTGTTTGACATAACTCTTCACATCACAAGTACTGTAAATTAAACCATGAGTTTGACAGAGTAAAGATGATGTCGGTTATACATGTACAACATTAGCCAGGTTTCCATCCAAAACTGCAAATTAAACTTGCATGCAAATTTGGAATATCGCATAAAACATAAACAAATAAGCACCGTTTCCATCCCACAAATCAAAGAGAAACAAATCGTCACTTCCTGATAAACTAGCACTAAATATCACAACGAAAAGTAGGAGAAGCCGTTTGCGTTTGGAGGTGGATCCATGCCTGCTGTTTGGGAATGCAGTCGTGTCAGACAGTTCTGGGAGGCAATTACACAGACATACTTTGCTCAGGCATTTAAGCAACTTTTCAGATGCTGTGCAACAAGATCGGTCCCATAACCGTCCCATAGCACAAAGTGACATTACTTTTTTGATGCACTTGGAGGAATTTATTCTGCTGATGTGTTTCCATCTCCCATTATTCACATTAACTATTAATCGCACAAGTCAAAAACCACCTCAAGCGAGCGTCAAAACCTTTTTTGCCATTTCCATCACTGATGGGATGCTTCAAAATGCACATAAAAACAGGGTGATGGAAACATAGCTATTGAAATACAATTCCCGAAGCCCTATATCCTCCATATGCAGTGACAGCTCCACCATACAGATCCGATTCTCCACGGCACCAGCTCTGGCTCAGACCCCATCAGCTGCATAAAGTAAATGATTTCAACTTCACTTTAAGCGGCTTAGCAGTCAAACACCATTGGTTTACGACTCCCAGGGCACTGTAGAGGTCCTCGGGTCATGTAAATAACATAGCCATTATGTATGTAATAACACTGAGGGTTCCAAGGCTAGAATAATTGTAATCATAATTCTAGGTCATATGGAAAATGCAGTCTGGCCTTTTCATGTAATCCTTTGAACAACATGTACAATTTACCACTTCAAAATGAAAGAAAAGGCTTGTGAGAGACCTGTGAGGTCCACTGAAGCTGCAAATAAGGCTAGAAGAGGTTCAGGATATGGATCTCATGTCAATGTACATTAAACACATTTGTTAACTGTGCTATTGATTTCTTCAGGTGCAAAAAAATTGTTCACCCTAAAATGAAAATTAGCTGAAAATCAAAACTCACACTCAGGCCATCCAAGATGTAGATGGGTTTGTTTCTTCATGAGAACAGATTTGGAGAAATTTAGCATTAAATCACTTAAATCACTGCTCTGCAGTGAATGGGTGCCGTCAGAATTGTTAATGTTAATTGATAGACTTGAGTGGTGTGGATTACTTGTGGATTATTGTGATGTTTTTATCAGCTGTTTGGACTCTCATTCTGACGGCACCCATTCACTACAGAGCATCCATTGGCGAACAAGTGATGCTACATTTCTCAGAATCTGTTCCAATGAAGAAGCAAACTCACATTCATATTGGATTGCCTGTGGATAAGTATGCTTTACAGTATGTACTTTTTATGTTTTATGTATGAAGATTTAATTAGCAAAAACAAACATTGCAAAATTCATGTTTTTTAATCGTGCATTCCACTTAATCTCAATCTAACTGCAGTTGGGTTATTTTGATTAGTTATAAAATAGGTAAAAAGTACTAGCTAACTAACACAATTAAACATTTGATCTGAGTGAGTGCTGTTTTTTCCTATAGCATGACATTCACCCGACATGTTTTCATGCAAAGAAAATAGAATCTGAACTCTTCCACTTAGCATCAAACCTTTTTCTGCTTCCATTGTTTTAAATTGCATCCACGACTTTTCAAAAGCATCTACTGTAAATGTCAGTTTGATATAGTTACTGTGGGAGCCACTAGTGAAAGTATACTAAAAATAGTTATGATAGATACGTTTTTTCATGTTGTGTCATCATTGTATGAATGTCTAGTGACGAGTGAGAGAGCTTCTAGAAAAATCTTTCTTTCCCTCTATTACTCTGAAGATTGTGTTTGTCTTGGGCCTATGCTGTGGTCTTGGATATTCAGTAAGACAGGGTTAATTGAGAGTGTTTTTCACTTCTGCCATGCTGCAGGAGAGCAATGAAGTCATCTTTTCTACTCTTTTTAGGACTCTTTTTTAAAAGCACCATTCATCTTTTTGTGTCTGGGACAACAGACGGTGAAATATTCAAAATATGAACGTAATACTGCTTTTAGACGACACAAATTCAATGTCCAAAAAAAGAACACTCTTTAAAAGCACTTGGAAATGTGCTGGCTTACATAACATACTGAGGAGCCCAAAATAATGGATGAAAATATTACGTTCAATTCCAGGCCTTATGTCACCAAAAATGTCTACAAAAAGATAGATTAGACAGACAGACAGATGTATATCTTAAGAGAGATAAAGCCTACAGTATTTACAGCATTAATATCATTTGCATTCTGACATTATTTTACATCTACTATATGAAAATTAAGCACATTTCCTTTACAAATTATCATAATCCATTTGGACATATTACTTTCGAGTTGTTGTTTTTGATATATATTTCCAATTATCCTCAACACTAAAAAATATATATTGTAAATACATTTGTAAAGTTGTAAATAAATAAAGCTGAGTATGCTTTATATATTTCAGTCTTTAATTGAATGTAAACATAAGTGTGTAAATCTACACCAAATTATTTCAGTGAATGTTTGATTTTTATTTCATTCACATTGGTATAATACACATTTTTTGAGGCATGAAAAATGGTCATATAAATATAGTAGTAAGCATGTTACATTAATCAAGCCATTTGCCATTTCTATTGATTTTCCTAGAATATTAATCCATTACGTATTACTTAGTTTATTATAAAGTCTCTTTGAGATAGAGAGTAATGTAAGTCCAGGCTAAAGTGACTGAGAGACCGGGTTAATGGAGGACGAGACATAGCAGAGAAATGCACACAGGTCTGTCTCTGAATGAACTGATGAAGAGTGACATACAGAGGACAAAAAACAATCAAGCAAAGGCATTTAGAGCGGCCCCTGCTCCTTCATCTTCCTCCTCCTCTCTTCTTCACACAAACTCTCCATCTTCACCATCTTTCTCTCCACTCTCTTTCTCTAGTCATAGAGGCTAAATGTTTAGCATGTGTTTTTTTTGTTCAAATGAATGTTATGTTTGTTGTGCTGTAACGCATGTACATGCATGCTGCATTTTGTGACAGATACACAGTGACTGCACTTATGTAATTCACTCAGACTTATGTAACTCATACAGTATATTGTAGCTAAAAATATCTGCACTGTATAATGGAGAAATGCATTTACTTCAAATTTACATAGAGGAACTCTACTTTTGCTTACGTACACACACTCACCGGCCACTTTATTAGGTACACCTGTTCAATTACTTGGTAACACAAATTGCTAATCAGCCAATCACATGACAGCAACTCAATGCATTTAGGCATCTAGATGTGGTGAAGACGACTTGCTGAAGTTCAAACCGAGCATCAGAACGGGGAAGAAAGGGGATTTAAGAGACTCTGAACGTGGAATGGTTGTTGGTGCAGACGGACTGGTCTGAGTATTTCAGAAACTGCTGATCTACTGGGATTTTCACACAACCATCTCTAGGGTTTACAGAGAATGGTCTGAAAACAGAAAATATCCAGTGAGCAGAAAACCAATCTGCAGCAACTGTGTGATGCTATCATGTCAATATGGACCAAGATCTCTGAGGAATGTTTCCAACACCTTGTTGAATCTATACCACGAATATTTAAGGATGTTCTGGGTCCAACCCGGTACAAGCACGGTGTACCTAATAAAGTGGCCAGTGAGTATATATTCCACTATGGGAAGTGAGAATTGTCCGACTTGACAGCTGTTTTTTGACATCTGAGCCAGCAGCTGCCTACTCCGTCTACATTCAAGACCAGTCATCGGGCATCTCAAACGAGCCTAAAAGCCCAGGACTGCAGAGGCTTGATGAAGACTCTTCATGGCTCGTTTTGGTGTTTCAGGGATAAAAAATGTTACAGCGATGTTTTCCTTAAGACACTCTCTCTCTGAATTCATCTCGCTGTACAACATTGTTAAAGTATTTTAGGACATTTGTATTCTTTCTGTTCATCTCTGTCTTTCTTCCTCATTCTCTTGCTGTGTATTTTTCAGTAATTTATATCCAAATCCATGAAGCTTTAGTGCTATGTTTGGTTTCTGTCCAAGCTACAGCTGGTATTTTTTAGGTCAGGGACAAAACCCGGTGGTTATTTTCAGATTAGAACTAAGGCGGACAATATTTATCTCAATACAAGTAGATTAATCCCATGTGAGTCCAACGGCTCACTTTAGTTCTGACTTTACTTTAGGTGTGAAAAATGTATTTTAAATTGATAACATTTCAGAATATTATGTTCATTTTGTTTACTTGTGATTGCAGACTTGACAAATGTGAGAGTGTGTAGGTTCATTGAGATTTGTCATTCGTGTCAGTGATTAACAGGATTAAAAGATTTACTTCTGTTTTGCCGTCTGAGAGAAACAGATGAAACGAGATCTCTGGTTTTGACAGCATCTTTGAGGGAAGCTGATGCTGTTTTTTGTAATGGACACAGTTGGCAAACACTGCCAGATTCAATTACTGCTTGTACACAATTACACTCCGTTAACTGGCTTCATATTTGTCTCTCACTGCACATGTACATAACCTTGGGCTTAAAAGCAATAGAGCTGATATTTTGGAGGATATCTAAGCACATGTGATGGACTTTGTTTATTACAGAACATTTATCAACTGAATAAAAGAGACGCCGTCTTGCATAAAGACAAATGCATAAAGTGACTTTTAAACCTTTTAGTGGTGACGACCCGGGTTTGAACTCATCAACAGATTGACCCTTCTCACAAAGCCTGACATTTTAAAGAGACTAACTGAGTGGAGTGAAGCTGCATTTAAGCGATAGCATGTATCAGAGGAGGCTTCATGTGTGAAGTTAACTCAGACGGTCATTTGATGCACGGCATTCGTTGGAGAAGAGCACATTTCCAAACTCAGCCTCTCTATAAAACGGCTCTTACAGAGTTGGCTAAAACCACAAGCCTGTTTTTAAAGGACTGATCCAGGTTCAATACAAGTTTAGCCGTATCGACAGCAACAGCTGCCTGCTGTCAATTAAAGAGAAAATCGTTTCAGCTCGTCTCTCAGTCTATGCTGTTTGTGAGCTTGATTTGTTTCTTGTTGTGAAAGGAATTTAGTTCTTTCATACAGAATTGTCTGAACATTTATTATTGTATCCAAATCAACTTAAATTGTATACATTTTACCAGTTATGCATTACTGATGGAGTTCATGTGGGTGTTTTTTTTCTCTTCAGGAAAGAGTCAAGAAAACATACACCCTGTGAACACCAAAAACGTATTTTAACTATTTATTAAATTATAAAATTAATTAAGTTTCTAAAAATATTTTTAACTAGGCTATTACCTAATTGCATTGTTAATGTGTACACACACACACACACACACACACACACACAGTATATATATATATATACATGCATTTGAAAGATGCTTTCGGTTTTAAATGAAGGAATTTTAAATTGCAGCTAACTTTGTATTGGTGTCTTCTCTGGGAATCAAACTCATGGCCTTGGTTTACTTTCCTTGACAAGAATATAACTCACCCTAAACACGTGCATTGTACATGCATTTTTGCAAACTGTGAGTTTGGGCTGTTTTTAAAAAGCTGATGGATGAATCAAAATCAGTCGTTTTGGATGAAAGTGTCTGCTTAATGAACAAATGCAAAAGCACTGACAGCTACAGATGAGCAAACACAGCTCAAGATTAATGAACCTTATATTGAACCTGTATTAATGTCATTTTAACATCTACACTTTCATATCAAATCTGATAGTTCATTGCCAAATGTGTTCTTTCTTGACTCAAATCTCGGCGGTCCTTGGGGGAAAGTCATGAAAACAAACATGGCATGAAATAAATCAGCACTCCAGTGCCGTCTGCAACTATATTCATACAGCTCTATTTTGATTTATTATTGGCTTCATTTAATTCTGCAATGCAGATTCAGGGGTAATTGCTCTCTAAATATGTCAGATGACACATGCCCTACTGAGTTTATTAGCCACAAACACCAATAGCTCCTCATTTATTAAGATAGTTAATTGAACAAATGTCCTTAATGCTGCTAATATGCACACAAGCAGCAGCTGTCATCCTAAATGCTGAGTGCCGTGTCACACAGACAGAGGATGAGTGCATAATACATTTGTATTAGCACGCTTTAATACACCAGTCCGAGCTGTAGATCACACAAGGCATGATACATTGACGATTTTATGGATGCACCGTGCCTCAAAATATATTTAGACACTTAAGCCATGCTCAAAAACAAATTCATATTTTCTTTTAAAAAACGAATTTGCATTATATAATAAAACATAAAACCAAGAGGCATCGGCAAACAAGTTGTATGCTGCATTACTGATAATTATTTGTTTAGATCACATCAAGACATGATATATCAATGATATTATGGATGTACTGTACCCACAAAATACATTTGTAATACATTTGGCCATGCATGCTTAAAAAAAAATTCATTTTAAGTAATAAATTGCATTATATAACAAAACATAAAACCAAGTGGCATCAAATCAAAACAATGCTTTGTTTGCTTGAAAAGTGTGCTTGTTTTTAATTATATAATATAATGCCATTCATGCATTTTTAAGTGAGGTGTGTGTTTTTATTATTAAATCATTAATTTATTTATTGATGAATATATTGTTCACTCAATGCAATTACATGTTTAGTGTTGTATCTTTCCGCAGGGGTTGTTGGTTAATTTAGCATAAAATCTTGTTTAGCATAAAAATGTTCATGTTTAATAATTCCCTTCTATTGTTATTAATATCTCTATCAAGATACTCTGCATGCTGTTCTGGTATTTCAATGATAAGTCCCACAACACACAGGCTGTTTAAATACACTGCATTATCTTCATTTGGAATAGAAATGGTTGAACAAACATTTAGACAATCAGATGCCCTTGAAACATGCAGAGCATGACTAAACAAACAGTTAAACTGATCGTAAACGATTACAAAACCTAAACTTGAAGATTCCTGAGTGACTAAACTAAACTGACTAAACACAGTTTTTCAAAGAGTTTCAGTTTATTTGCTGTGTTTGAAGAACAGAACAGCCTTGAGGTCTTTGTTAAGGCAGCACGCTAAAATTGAATTGTGTCAATAAAAGATACATCCACATATACACATGAGATTAAATGCATCAGGGAGGGACAATGCTTCGTAGATATTGCCTGTGAATTGTATCAGAATGCGAGCTGTATGAAACATTGTTTCTGGTTTTAGAGAGCTGACATGATTGCTGTTCAGCTTTGGCCATGTTTAGAGCCCTTAGAGCTAGTACTTCAATGAGAGGTTGATTTCTGACACCAATATTCAACTGTAAAAAATGAAGTGTTAAACAAGTGTTAAAAAAACAAGCGTTGAACTGAAACAAGAGGCCTGAACATACCACAGAGGGATAGGTGAGGATACTGCTTTCATTCTTGCTGTGGTTTTTGTCTAAATTGTTCTGTATGTACTGAATGTGTGTAAAACAATTTAAGACAATTTCTTCAAAAGAATGCAATAAATGCAAATATATTTTGGGGTCAGGAAGAATTTTTTAAATGAGAACATTCTTATGATCACTAATACTGCATTTATTTGATCAAAAATATTATTGCAATTGAAAACAACTGTTTAATGTATTTGAACCTGTAATTTATTCCTGTGATCAAAGCTGTATTTTCAGCATCATTACTCCAGTCTCCGGTGTCACATGATCTTCAGAAATCATTATAATATGCTGATTTGGTGCTCAAGATTCATTTCTTATTACTATCCATGTTGAAAACAGTTGTGCTGCTTTATATTGTTTGTAATATTTTTTATAAAGTTCAAAAGAACAGCATTTGTTTGAAATAGAAATGTAATCTTTATTGTCACTTAATGCATCTATTTAATCCGTTAATGCATAAAGTATTCATTTCTTTAAATATATAAATAAATGTTTACTTAATCCAAACTTTTGAACTGTAGTATTAACATCAACACCACATATTTAGCATTCAAGACTCTCCAGATATAAATAGGGTGAGATGGTGCAAACTATTTCAGACCCGACAGGAAACCCACTGCCTCTGAGCAAACACGAAGAGAGTGTTTACATAGACATCATAAAATACAGCATTAAACCCAGACCATGTATTTCTGAAGTTCAGATAGAGGGTGGAAAAAAGCCTTAACTAACATTAGAAGTGGGCCTCGGGGAACACAATAAAACTGATAAAGAGTATCTGATGAATCTGACATTTTAAAAACTAAATACTTTGTTATTGCAACTGCTTAGACGAAAGCACTTGATGGTGGCCTGTCAACTACATATCACATATGAGAGTCACATGGTCATGCTAAGCTTCATGTCACACAAAACACTGCTCTGGGAGCCACTTCTGAGAGACGTGCTTCCCATCAGAAAGTCTGTCTTTGTTTGTTTTCAGTGTTGCTGGATCCTAAGGAACTATAGTGCAAGGATCTGCATTTACCAGCCATTCCCACAGCAGCACGAGTACAATCAATACACTACATACACTTGAATCGGTGCCTTTTAATTACATCCATTATCATTAAATAAATAATTAAATGTGGTTTACCTGACGGATTACTGCAATTGATCATTCATTTCCCGCGAGAGCTGATACTTCATTCATTAGGACTAACATCCGTGTGTACGTCTGATTATGATATATTGATTTATTCTCTTCTCTTGTTGTTTAGCATTCATAGACTGTAAAGGCACAACACTGCTTGACTTAGCAGTCAAATAAACGTAAGGGATTTTAAAGCTATTTATAAATTCCCCGTTCTACTCCGTATTTACAGAATATCTGGTTTTATCGATTAACGTCTCCATTTCATTTCCTGAGTGAAGCCACATTTTCGTTTAGCCTCAGGTGCATTAGCAGCATGTTTTATTCACTTTGGAAGGCCAAGTCAATATCTAGTTGTTTACCTTGTCCTACTTCACTCAAAAGCATATCAATGTTTGTTTTTCCCTCCTGTTTGTTTGCTTGCGTTTTAATATTCCAGAAAAATCAATTGCTTTCCCACAACATAATTCATTGGTATATGACTTCTGTGACTTTTCGTGTGGTATCATATGGATAATTAAGACATTTTTAGGAATAGTTTACCAAATTATTTGCTGAAAATTTAACTCACCCACAGTCTGTTGGTTTGTTTTTTCATCAAAACTGATTTAGAGAAATGTAGCATTACCTGACTAGCTTTTCAATGGATGCTCTGCAGTGAATGGGTGCCGTCAGAATGAGAGTCCAAACAGCTGATAAAACATCACAATAATCCACACCACTCCAGTCCATCAGATACATATTTTGCAGTGAAAAGAAACAAATCCAACTAAAAGACTTTCAAATCACATGAGCCAATATTTTATTCACAATAAACCATAGAGAACATAAAAACAATTTAAACTGATAAATTGTACAACTTTTATCCACTAAATGAGCTCATTTCAAATTTAATGCCTGCTACAAAAGTTGGCATGGCGCAACAAAGGGCTGAAAAAGCAAGACATTTTGAAAATATTCAGCTGGGAGAACATTAGCAACTAATTAAGTTAATTTACATCAGGTCTGTAACATGATTAGCTATAAAAGGGATGTCTTAGAGTCTCTCAGAAGTAAAGATGGGCAGAGGCTCTCCAATCTGTGAAAGAGTGCGTAAAAAGATTGTGGAATACTTTAAAAACAACGTTCCTCGACTTCAAATTGCAAAGGCTTTGCAAATCTCATCATCTACAGTGCATAACATCATCAAAAGATTCAGAGAAACTGGAGAAATCTCTGTGCGTAAGGGACAAGGTCGAAGACCTTTGTTGGATGGCTGTGGTCTTCGGGCCCTCAGATGACACTGCATCACTCATCGGCATGATTCTGTCATTGACATTACTAAATGGGCCCAGGAATACTTCCAGAAACCACTGTCGGTAAACACAATCCGCCGTGCCATCTGCAGATGCCAACTAAAGCTCTATCATGCAAAAAGGTGAACATGCTCCAGAAGCGCCGTCGTGTCCTGTGGGCCAAGGCTCATTTAAAATGGACTTTTAAAAGTTGGAAAAATGTTCTTTGGTCAGATGTGTCCAAATTTGACATTCTTGTTGTAAATCACAAACGCCATGTCCTCCGGGCTAAAGAGGAGGGAGACCTTCCAGCGTGTTATCAGCGTTCAGTTCAAAAGCCAGCATCTCTGATGGTACGGGGGTGCATAAGTGCATATGGTATGAGCAGCTAGCATGTTTTGGAAAGTACTATGAATGCTGAAATGTATAAAGGTTTTAGAACAACATATGCTCCCCTCCAGATGACGTGTATTTCAGGAAAGGCATTGTGTATTTCAGCAGGACAATGCAAAACCACATACTGCAGCTAACACCAAAAGTCCAGCAACTCATAACCTCGATGCCCAGACATCTTCAAACTGTTTTGAAAAGAAGAAGAGATGCTACACCATGGTAAACATGCCCCCGTCCCAAACTATTTTGAGACCTGTAGCAGGCATCAAATTTGAAAAGAGCTAATTTTGTGCATACTATTGTTAAATGTCTCAGTTTAAACATTTGTTATGTTATCTATGTTCTACTGTGCATAAAATATTGGCTCATGTGATTTGAAATTCTTACTCACATCATCAAATGTTAACATGTAAGATGATGAAAAATCTAATTTCCTTATTAATATTACAAGGCATGAAGCGATCTTCTTCTACCAAGTCTTGGTCAAACATGCAACCACCATAGTTGGTTTTAAAGGAAGTATGAACGTCTGTTGCAAGGACATGTGAGCAAACATAACCTTTGCACTTTTTAATGGTAACTGTTCATGGTGTCAGTGCGACCGGAAAGGATTTTATTATTTCATGTCTCTGACCAGCATCTGTGCAGTGTTTGTTGTTACCAAATTATGACTTGTCCCACAGTATATAAAAATAACTTATATCATGGAGTTAGTCATTTTAGATTGTGGAATATATCACAATATAGTTATTTCTGCTGGAAACTGAAAGACAAAAAAGGTCATTTATAAATACATTTTTTATCTACCACTACAATCACTTTTGAATAAGCAAAAAAGACAAGCGAAGAGATAACGATAATATCTTCATTATATGCGTGATATCGGTGGCAGCCTAAATGCTAAAGCGAGCCACTTTTATCTTGTTTTGTTCATTTCTGTCTTTAACTAAACAGAATCAGACAATAATAGTTCAACAAAGGCTTACTTTGACATTCACTGAATGAAATGCAAATTCCTCTATATGACAAACTACCAGCAGCCCAACAATCCCGGCATTAGTTATTGTGTATTTCATTTTAATACTTGATTTAAATTTAATATTTGATATAATATTTGATTTAATCTCTGTCCTATGACAACCATTAGCACATTTTGACTTAAAAAATAAAGGTTTCAGAAAAGAAAACAAATGCAATTCAAGTAATTTTTTAATTTCTCTATATTATAAACGTGTTGCACACTGTAGGATGCGTGGGTCTAAACTATGTTGACTACAATTACACCGAAAAACAATTATGTCATTATATTACAGAGATTCTGTGTGTGGGGGACGACTGTAGCACTGTGGTGAGATTATGCAACGTTCTGTGTTTATGCATTCCTGTATTTGCACCCGATATCTAACCACTTGACTTGCATCCTTGGCAACCCATCTGTGTAATTGCTATTTAAACATTATGTGGTCCCTATGAGTCATTTGGCAGGAAAGTGTCAAGAATGTAAATACAAGTATAAACAAAATGTGCTAGTTTATATAGTCAAAGATTATATGATGTTGAGTATAGCATCCCAAACACACACATTTACCCTCTGTGCTTACACATCTGATCATGCCATTGCCGTTTTGAACAAATACACACACAGTGTGCAAATACAGATTTAACATCTTTCAGACATATACAGACATCCATCGGACAACATCACCAGAACGCTACGCTCTATCTGACTAGTAAGCCAATTCTCCAATAACAGCTATGATGACTTTTGTTCTACCCACTTAAATGATAAAGGTACTTGCAGTGTCCAATCTATACAGACTGTGTCTGTTCCCCGAATAGTGAGTTCAAAATATAAATTTAATGCAGGATCTAGAACAAATCTGATCGTGATTAAACCAGAAAAATGCTAAATAAATGAACAAAAACAATTTTTAAAACTTGGGCTCCTAAATATCCGATCACTCACACCGAAAGCAGTTATTGTAAATGAAATAATCACAGATAATATTTTTGATGTACTCTGTCTGACTGAAACCTGGCTTAAAACAAATGATTATTTTGGTCTAAATGAATCTACTCCACCAAGCTACTGTTATAAGCACGAGCCTCGTGGCACTGGTCGTGGCGGCGGTGTCGCAACAATATATAGTGATATTCTCAATGTTACTCAGAAAACAGGATACAGGTTTGACTCATTCGAAATACTTATGCTTAATGTTAAACTGTCAGATAAGCAAAATAAATCTGTCCTATCTCTTGCTCTGGCTACTGTGTATAGACCGCCAGGGCCATATACAGATTTCCTCTCAGACCTATTGGTTAATGTTGATAAAGCACTAATTGTAGGAGATTTTAACATTCACGTTGATAATACAAATGATGCGTTAGGACTTGCGTTTACTGACCTAATAAACTCTTTTGGTGTCAAGCAAAATGTCACCGGGCCCACGCATCGTTTTAATCATACGCTAGATTTAATAATATCGCATGGAATTGATCTTACTGATATAGATATCATACCTCAAAGTGATGATGTTACTGACCATTTCCTTGTATCGTGCATGCTGCATATTACTGATATTAACTATATGGCTCCGCGTTATCGTCCAGGCAGAATTATTATTCCAGCCACTAAAGACAGATTCACAAATAACCTGCCTGATTTATCTCAACTGCTCTGTGTACCCATAAATACAGATGAACTAGACACAATTACTAGTGCTACTAATACTACTTATTATAATTATTTCAAAAGGGTCATGTGACACTGAAGACTGAAAAATTAGCTTTGCTATCCCAGGAATACATTTTTATTAAAAAAATATTTTATATTTTATAAAGTGTATATATTTTTAAAACTTTAAAACTTTTAACAAATAGCATAAAAACTTCTAAAACTAAAATAAATAAATAAAATGCAAAGGTTCAAACGATACTGTGATGATACTCTGGTTCTTTGACAGATATCTTAGGGGTGAATATTGACTCAGATCAGGGCAGTAGTTAAATCTAGTTTTTTTCCAGCTGAGGCAGTTGGCCAAAATAAAGCCATATCTTCCAAGGCAACACTTTGAGACAGTAACCCATGCCTTTGTAACCACTCGGCTAGATTACTGTAATGCATTGTATATAATATATACTGTAATGCATATATATAAACTATATTTATTTGGTATACCAAATAAAAATAAAAACTTGTTGGGAAATATGGCCTTTGCCGTGTATATTCTACGCGATGGTTAGGATTAGGGTTGTGGGGTAGAAGTGTATCATATGTACATGAAAACTGCGTATCATATGAATGGCAACACATTTGGTATTATATGCATGCGAAAACTACGTTTTATATAACGCCAAACACGTTCATATCATATATAAGTACATTTTTGCATATTAAAACCATGAGTTTTCGTTTTTATTTGGCGTATTATTTATACGCATCTTCATGAGAAAGCAAAATCTTGTCTGAGTGAACGAGTGTGAGGATGCCACATGGTAAGCCTGCTCCGTTTCACTCAATAACACAGATGCCACTAAACATCTCCTCTTAACCAGATCAGCAGACAGTGTTTATTACAGCCAGGAACATGGCAGAGAATTCAGCTGCAGAACACATTTTCTATTCATCTTCAGAATGATGCCGTTTTATTTTCGCCACTTCTTAATGATGGTCTGCAATATTCAGTGGACATCCGTTCCAAATGATTTTGATGTTTAATTCATGATTATTTAGTTCATTCCCTCATATTTTAGTCATTTGTTCTGAGCTTTTGCACATCAAATTAATATCAAGAACCAGTCCATATCCATTCTTATGAGCTTCCCAGCTGAACAAAAAACAGCACAGATGGAAAATATGAAATCATTTATGAGAAGACTAAACCTATTGTTCTGGAGATTCGTGAAGCACAAGTGGCATAAATAAAAACAACTTAACATCCCTATCAAATTTTCTGTTTGTTCATTTTTTATAAATCACTCCATAACTGAAGCAGATGAAAATATAACAAAACTAAAGCTTGTTCAGTCACATTTTGCTCAGTTTCCAATTGGTATCTCATTTGCTTGACTGTAGCTAATACGATGCATAAAAATATAACTTATTTACAAAATATATTGTTTAGGCTGTTCAATGGTAATTTTAAAAATTATTCCATGAATTGGTATGCAAATGTATTGAATTATATACAGTAGTTAAATTACTAGCACAACACTTTTGATGAAATTGTCAATATTAATGTGGAAAATACATACTTTAATGACCATTATTGCCTTAATTACACACAGAGGTTGTAAGGAAACTATTGTCAGTATAAGAAAAATACATTCTTTAAATATATACAATAAATTAGCATCATTCTTTCACCTATTTTAACAATATCACTTTTAACACACTTTAAAATAATTGTATTTTTTATATTTTCTAAAATATATTTTACAAAAATCTATTTGACTTGAAAGTTCTGTTTATTTTTTATAAGTATATTTATTTGCACTTTATTGATATCTTATGAATATGTTTTAACTGTGTGCTGAAAACGATTGTAACAATGCATTGAAATTATACTTTTAAAGAAGTACATTATTAAATAACCTGAAGTTGTAGTATGTTTTAAGTCACATTTTTGAGTAATATTTTTGTTATGTCTTTATGCTTAGAATTAACTTCATTACTTGGACATACTTTGCTTTCAGAAAGTAATAAAATAACTATAGCAAATAAAAAGCGAATGCATTATAAAGTGTACAGTCAAGTAAACACTGTATATATTGCATAGCCAAAAACTGAAGTTTACTCGGCATTAATACTATATCACTGCATTATTATAACATATCATTATACATTTGATGGAGACTTAAAGCTGTAAAACAACAATTAATATCTGTATAAAGCTGCAGAAGTCGTTCCCCAGGAAATAGTTGTTAGTTTCTTTCAATATTGTTTGGAAGTGGAATGACACACAGTTTGTCCTTAGACCTAATAATTACACATTTCCATTTGAGTGATTGTGGATGGACAGCAAATACATTATGAGACTATGTAAATTGATTACACAAGTTAAACCTTAATATTGTCTGGAATTAAGATTGCACATTGCCTATCATAGACAAACAGTTAAAATTGTGAATGAGTGTAGATGAAACCCTCAGATCCGTATCAAGCTTTCTATTGGCTAGTTACATTTTAGAGCGTTCTCATTTGCTAATGCATAAACTCTACAGGCCCAGAGGAGAATCAAAGGCAATCAATTAAGCTGAAAGGGGAGGAGCCACCTACATTCAAAGCTGTATTTAATGGCAAAGACAAGTACTGGTGGGTATTGTGGTGTTGTGTCAACACTTGTCAGGATGGGTTTTGTGCATTGTGTGTTAGTGCTGATCGTGGTATTTGATCTGAAGAATGCATGGGGCAGTTTGAGATACAATCAAAGTCCAAGAAGCATGAAGCCACAATCAGATCCAGTTTCCAGAGGTCCTCTTTCTTCTCGAGGGTTCTGGAACCCTTTGCAAAAGGCTTCTCTGTTGCAGAGTCATGACTCCAGAGGATTTGCACAAGAGTCTCTTGGTCTTCAGGAGAAGCAGGTGTTGCAGGGTCCAGTCAAGCCTTTGGACTGGAGGTTTCCCATCGTTCCAGAGGTGCAGCGCGAGGTGGCGGTGGACTTCCAGTTGAGGCATCCTGTGACTCCCAGTAGTGTAGCTGTTCAATGCGGTGAGAATCGGGTTCATGTGGAGGTACAGCAGGACTTCTTTAGCAATGGTCAGCTGATCCAGCCATCTGGTCTGTCTTTGGGAGGCTGTCCTGTTGTCGGTTGGGTCCCTGGCTCCAGCGTGCTCTTCTTTGAGAATGAACTACACGACTGTAACAGTGTGTTGATGGTAGGAACTGCTAAATATTACTGGATTTTTTTTTTTACACTACTAAAAATAAAGGTTCTTCATTGGCATCAATGGTACCCTGACAGTTCCGTTCTTTATGGTGGAAAACTGTTCTTAAGAATTGATCACTGAAAGATTCCTTGAACCAAAAGTGGTTCTATGGCCTGGCTGCCAAAACATGTTTTAAAGTTACGTAGAACCTTTTAGTTAACAATTTAAATCTGTTCCAGATGACCGAGGATGAGCTTGTCTACACCTTTTCTCTCACCTACACTCCTGAGGCGCTCGCTGGCACTCCGGTTACTCGTTCTGATGGTGCAGTTGTTGGCGTTCAATGCCACTATCAAAGGTAAGTGACTTTCAGCATTGTTTCTTGTTGTGAGAACTGGAAGGCTGTTTATTTGGTATCTCCTTGAACGCAGGTTTCATAATGTGAGCAGTAATGCCTTGAGGCCAACTTGGGTCCCTTACGCTTCAACGGAGGTTGGCGAGGAAGTCTTGCTGTTCTCCCTGAAGCTCATGATGGGTTGGTGCAGTTTCTTTATTCATTCTACCTTATGAATTGGGCTGTGCCTAAATTGATCTTCCTTGCAGATGACTGGTCCTATGAGAGGCCTTCCACTCATATTTCCTGGGTGACATTATTAATATTGAGGCGTCTGTGAAGGTGTTCAACCATGTTCCACTGCGTGTGTTTGTGGACCACTGTGTGGCCACTCAAGTACCTGATGTGACTGCTCTTCCGAGATATTCCTTCATTGAGAATCATGGGTAAGGTTGACTTGTACTTGCGTTTTTTCCCTGTAACCACTTTGTCACTGAGAACTAGGGCAAGTACACTGTCATCAATAACTTGTTGCGTTCCTCATTGTAAGTGCTTTTTACCATCACGAAGAACCATTGGGTCATGGCACTTGGTGGTTTGGCGTTGGCATTCTTGAGCAGCTCCTTAACTATGTCCCTGGTAAGGTCCAGTGACTTGATGCTAGAGTCAACATTGAGTTCTGTCACCACTTTTTATCAGGTGCCTTGTGGATGCCAAGGCTACAGCTTCGAGCTCACGCTTCATGCCTCGATCCCAGGAAGACAAGATCCAGTTCCAGCTGGAGGCCTTCATGTTCCAGGAAGGAGACATCACTTCTGTACGTACTGAGTGTTGAATGAATTAGCTTTCTCTTCCGTTTGCTTTGGTTTTGTTATCTCTTACCTGTGGTGTCTCTTGCAGATCTACATGACGTGTATTCTGAAGGCCACTCTTGCTTCTGCACCCAGTGATGCTCTCCGCAAATCCTGCTCCTTTGCCAATGGGTATGTTCATGCAGCTCAAGAACACGTTGAAGGTGCAGTATCTTATTTTAATTTTTAATCCTTTCAG
This sequence comes from Gymnocypris eckloni scoliostomus, assembly GCA_027564155.1. Classification (NCBI taxonomy): domain Eukaryota; kingdom Metazoa; phylum Chordata; class Actinopteri; order Cypriniformes; family Cyprinidae; genus Gymnocypris; species Gymnocypris eckloni. Next base: position 27,644,729 of record CM050414.1, read on the forward strand.
ATGGTTTGCTGCTGATGGAAACCACCAGGCTTGTGGTTGCTGTGACTCAACATGTGGTCCTGATGGTGGAATTGCTGCTTCTCCCTTTGGTGGTAAGTAGTTGCTTTAAGATTGCGTTTGACATTTCAAGTTCAGTACTTAATTTTTATCTTTTCTCTAGGCATTCAGTGGGAAGGCAAGGCCCCACTCAGTCCTGTAATTGTTCATGAGCGACCGAAGACTTTAGCTGGGTTTCAATAAATGGGAAAAACCTATTCTTGCTTCTGGTTTGAATTCTTGTAGTATTTGAGTGCTGTAAGAGGGGGGGGGAAATGGGTCGTTCTACTGCACCGATTCTCTTTCCATAAGGAAACGCTCCCTTTTCTCAGGGAGATTAGTAACCTGAACTCCCTTTGAAGAATGGTTTAGAAGTGGAATACATTGCCCATGAAGCTATAAAGGTAATTCCACTAATCAGCTTGTTCCAAAAGAGTTCTGCTTGAACACCCACTTCCTTGACCCGCTGCTGATATTTTATCCATGTAGCTTTTCATTTTATGGGTTCTATTAATTGGTGCCAAGGTGGGCCACACCCTAGTGGGGAAAAATATGTATTCCCTCATACTTTAGTCATTTATTCTGAGCTTTTGCACATCAAATTAATATCAAGAACCAGTCCATATACATTTTTATGAGCTTCCCAGCTGAACAAAAAACAGCACAGATGGAAAATATGAAATCATTTATGAGAAGACTAAACCTATTGTTCTGGAGATTCGTGAAGCACAAGTGGCATAAATAAGTATTTTATTCCCTGTTGTAATATCTTGCAAATAATTATATTTTCTCCTGAAAATATATAGAAGTCTTTTATATTTTAGATAAAGGTTTCTAATGGATCAATGTAATGGCATTAAAAAAAATCTTGATTTATGAGGGCAAATTATCTTCCTCAAGCGCACTTATCCTTAAAATAACTAATTTCAGGTATGTTTCATGAGGGAGGGAAAATGAATAGTTGAAATAAATAAAAAAAAAATGGAGCAAAGCGCCTCTGGAGGAAATCCTGAGTGGAAAAGCATGACTTTTTCCAGATACTAATTGATTAGGTAGAATCTATAGATCTCTCACCCAATTAAGGCTCTGAGTTAAAAGCGAGACAGGCCACCTTTTATAAATAAGAACGGTTTTAATAAATGAAGCTTTTGGCTGAATATTTCTGTTTTCTATACAAAATAACTGCCTAATTTCAGATGCTATCAGCGTGTGCTGAAAACTGAATTAAAAAAACTTCACATTTCAGTTCTAAACATTAATAAAACAAAGTTCATCACGGACTGCCACTGTGGTGTGTAATCTTGCAAAATGTAATTTAGCATATCTGCAATAGACAGGACTGTTTTTTTTGAGTGACAAAGTCTTGTCTCAGGCAAGCACAAATAATAGCTTTTGTGATGGTTTATGCCTCATGTGTGAGATCAGTTTATTGATCCATGGCAAATTATAATCGAGATAAGATGGTGGGCCAACGTGTGGAAACTAATGCTTCTCAACGATTTTCAGTTGCAAAAAATGAATGTAATCAATGCACTTACTGAACTTTTAATGGCGGTTTAGATATGAAGTATAGATGGAGCGTGACATGATGACAATCTCCTGTGAGTTAGTCTCCAAGAACAAGTAATGCAGTAAATAAGCACTTTTCCTTTAGCATTGTTCATAAGACCAGAAACACAAATACATGGAAGATAAATAGCGTTGATTTTGAATTCACATTGACTTAAATTTGGGATATTAAATATAAAGCATTTATTCAGTAAACTAAATTAATGTGCAAATATATTGAATAATACAATTGTGTTTTCAGCACAATCATTTTTAAACAAAACCACCAATTTTTGTATACTCTCATACAGTAGTGTTTTGCATTATCTGTTTTACATTTCTACAAATTGCAGCTGTAACAATGCCCATGAGCCAGTAAAAACCATGTGAACATCAGAAGGTCTCACAATCTTAGAGATTTTTGTGTTGGTTAATTTGGACTGTAAACACAACCACCTGACACTGACCTGTGAGCAGAAACACTAACACAGTTCACATACTTAAACATGTATACAGTTTTATATCAAGCCACGTGTTGTAAGAGCCGTGGATGGGTCACTCAGCAGGAATCAATAATGTAACCGGTAAAAAAAAACATAAAGAATGAATATATTTACACAGAGGCTGTTATCATGATTCTCAAGCATGGAAATTAAATGAAAGTCATTACTACGGTGGCCAAGAGAGCGCAACGCGCTGCAACTTCAGAAAACACATGCAAATAGAAAAAGCACCAGCAAATAAAGACAATATCTTCATCAGTTTGACAGCAAGTGCTGCAAATGCTCACAACACAACCAAATAAAGATTTTTATTTGCAGTGCTGTTCTTTATTTAGTTGTGTTGTGAGCATTTACAGCGCGTGCGTTGTAAAATTAGTGAAGTTTGCAGGTGTTTTTTCTATTTGCAGCATGTTGAGCTCTCTCGGCCACCGTACATTACCACCAAGTGGCCCAGTATATGCCCACTATACACACTCCATATGGCCCAATGTACCTAGTGGTGAACAAGCTTGTCACCAGCTCAAAATAACCTCTTAATTTCAGACTGCAGCAAACAGAACTGAAAAGTTCAGTTAACAATCTACATCCCCAGAAGTCTGAGATCTGCGGGCGAGCGTCGCCTCGTTGTGCCCTCACAGAGAGACACAACATCACTCTCCAGAACGCTTTCATTCACCATGAACTTCCCACCCTCATCCGGAACGCTGAATCCCTGACAATTAACAAGCGACACCTGAAAACTCATCTCTTCCGTCAGCCACTTGACTTCAACTCAAAAACTAAATAAAACCATCACTCTCTTTCCCTTAACTTCTCTCTGTCTGGCTAGAATTTGCTCTGAACAATGCCTAGATATTTGCATTACAAGCACTTCCGGTGTCTGTTTGCCTCTTTATAATGTATCGCTTATTGTATTCCTCAATTGTAAGTCGCTTTGGAACTGCTAAATTAATAAATGTAAATGTAAAAGAATAAAACGTTTTAACATCTATTGAAACTGAACATTCATCATGTTGCAAAATGTATTCAAATGAAATTCAGGATCTGCAAGACATAGAACTGTTTTCTTCTCTCCGAATGAATGAACATCTCAGACAAACACAAATGATGATTTTTGTGATGGTTTATTCTTCATATGACGTGAGAGATTATAGCTTATTATATTACCAGATGTAGTCTCTTGTATGGTGAACAAAATGTCTCCATGCTCATCTAGCATGCAGCATAATTAGAAAAACATTTACCACAGAAAATGACTGTTTCATCCCTTATTTGAAAAAAAAGGAAACGTACAGTAATGAACTTACAATGGAAGTCTACTGGGGAATGCATCAGAGGATTCAGAGACAGAAACTGGAGCTTGTGTGTTTGTGAAGAAAACAGTTTTTTAAATCGTCCCTTGTGGTATGTGCTACTGACACTGTTTCTGTAGTTTGCAAGCATTTAAGAACTAACAGAGGAATCTAAAGTATTTTATGTGGTACTGGGTTTGTGAATTTTAAATGAATAGTTCATTTAAAAGTGAACTTTCTGTCAACATTACACATGCAACTTGCTTTGTGCTGTTTTTGAGGCTTGACCGCCCCGGTGTAACCCGTTCACTTTCATTGCATGGACAAGACTATCATAAATATTCTGCTAAAGGTTTTGTGTAAAGTCACATGGGTTTGCATGCACAAAATAAGGGTAAGTACATGATGACAAAATACAGTATATCTCACTTTGAGGCTAACTATCACTTTAAGGATTTAGAAGCGGTTCCCCTCAGCTTTTATATAAGAAAACGTCCTCTTTTTCTCTGCGGCATGCCTTTTCCCTTAACGTCTACCTCTGAAACCTCCTGTAGAGGTAACTTTATACATTTCCAGCCTCCCTTCTGTAAGACAACTGTGTCAACCTCAACCTCATGCTGCAGCGTGATTTCGGTTCTCCGTCCTCCCTGAGGAATAAAGCATATTACCGCCTGTCATCATTTCTGGTTAGGGCATCTCATGCAAGATGATAGCCAATCATTTTGGGGATTTGAGCATGTTTGCTTGAGTGCATGTACAGCATGACCCCTGGCAGCACGTTAGCTTTAGTGATGATATAAAAATATTAGTAAAACTGTGACCGTTTCTCCTGTCCTTTCCGCTCTCACGGTCACAAGGGGAAATCAGTGGCGGTCGAAAACACATGGGTTGACACTGACAGGTGTGACTCAACATGTCAGACGGATCTCAGGTGAGTTGTACCTCGGAGCAGCCTCTCTCTGGGACACCATATTGCACGGTGGAGCTAGTCAGGAGAGCAGAAACAGCGTCATATGCCACTACGACTCAAGGAGAGTAGTCACAAGAACACTAGAGACCTGAGGCTGGTTCCCGGGCCACTGGGAAAACCTGCTTTTTGAACCTGAACTGCATCTGTGTCCATTCTCATTTCTGAATTCTAGAAGACAGCCAGACTGTGTGTGTCTCATTTGCAAGTTTAATGTGAATCTGTCCCTTCCCATCTCCACATGCAGAATTCCCCTGTCCAACATATATGAGGACCTATTTTTCTTGCACATAGGACAGAGTTACTACTGCTGAGAGGATAGACTTCCTTCACTCACGCTGAGTTTAATTATTAATGTCACTCGCTTAAATAATTGATATCACTATTTATTAATCTCAACAGGAGCGCCAAACCTAAAGTGACCAAGTAAAATAGGGATAATGTGGGCATGTATGTGGCTTTGACTAGTTTACAGTTAACCAAGGTATAATACAAGGAGATGTTTACAGAAGGGCTGAATTCTGTTTAATAGTTTTATACTTTTTATAAAATGATTTAAAGTTCCAAAGAATAAATGTGCAGACACATTAGTGAAAGCCAAGTAAATACATTTCCATACAAATAAACAGTGAAGTGGAACATAAAAATGCAATTTGCATCAACTGGCCCTAAAAATTTGATTTGTATTAATAATTAAAGAAATTTAATTTATCTCATTATTAAAAAAATATTTTCAATTCTTTCCACATAAACATCATGACTTATATGAAACATCACGGTAACTGGGGTTCATGAATAAATAATGATTAATTAAATCACCAAAATTTCAAATTGTCAATAATTAACTAGTTTTAAAATAAAAAAGTGTCTAAATAAAACACTCGAACAGTAAACATTTAATATTTTAATGATATACCTTCATGTCATGTGACATTAACAAACATCAGAGAACTCTGAACATTTGAATGTTGTTAAATTATTGACTTATTACAAGTATTTGTATTATAATTATATAATCCGATTATAGATTACATGTAACCAGTTACTACCCAGCACTGTACGTATATGTGTGTATACTGTATATACACAAATATATTATAAAACCAGCAATATTGTGAAATGTTATTTCAAAACTGAACAGAAAGTTGAAAAGAAAAATCTTACTGATCCCAAACTTTTGAATGATAGAGCATAAAAGATGATCCAGCAGTTAGTATTGCGAATGCATTCAGTCTATTGAAGCAAAGACATGCCTCTTCTAGTTTTGATGCATCCTCTTTAACAATGCAACAAATGCATTCACATCAGCACGTTACACGAACATTACCCCGTCACATTAGCATGAACATCATGAGAAAAGCCACGTGCTACTTCCTGTGCCTTTCCTCAAAACCCAGGGCTGGTGCTTTCTCACTACTTCAGACAGGTAGTAAACCTTCAATTCACTAACTCTCAATGCTTAAACCAGAACGATGTTTCATCGCTGTCACTTCACCCTGAGATGAAGCTACAATATGCCCATAAATAAGAGTCAGGTCTGATGACTCTGTGATTTATTTAATAAGATAATGCTAACAAACATTCGCTCTTTTATGATTGATTGCTGATTTATTTTTCTCAGAGCTCTCAATTACTCTGACAGACAAATGTATGTTTATCTGCATTATCTATTGCCATATTAATGTAAGGAATGTTTATAGATGGATTTATACATTAAATATTTGTATATTTTGAGTGCTATAATGAATCATGTCCAGTAAGAACAGATATGTGTTGATTAATTTGATTTAATGTGGATTTTTAAATCAGGCATAAGCCCTTGTGATCTTTTCAGCCTGAAATGTCTCAATTTGTCAATGATCTGCCTCTTTTCCCTCAACTCCAGCTAATTTCTCTTACTGTTAAAGGTCTTTTATCGCTGCATAATGCTTTAATCTCTAGAGCTTTGGACTGTGGATAGACAATGCATACTTCTATTCTTCTGTGAAGAGTGTTCTTGTTGTACACCTCAAGATTTTGACAATATAGTAAATGGTCCTTTAAGAAGACCTCACTTTGAAGAAGAATGAGGATAAGCCACTAGCAAGGTTTCACTTTCATTATTTAAATGATCTACACTGAATCAAAGGTCAAAGCATTTGTCAAGACTTGAACACTGAGTTCCTTTTTAGGAGCTGACTTCACTGCTGGCTTCTGTAAAGTTCATTTAAGAGCATAAAAAAGGACTTTAAAAATAACCTTAAAGGGCCATGGTGACATTTTCAAAATCAGAATCAGCTTTATTGCCAGGTATGTTTACACATATGAGGAATTAGTTTTCATGACAGAAGAGACCGCAGTGCAACAGAATGACAGTGACAGAGCAAAAACACAGATAATAAAAAGAAGAATTAAAAGAACAAGTAAATAAGGAATAACAATATACAAATTGACAATTGTATGTACAGGTATATAACAATGTAAAGTTGTGTATGTACAGTTATATTATGTGCAATTGAAGTGTAGTCTAAGTATGTGTGTTAGATAAATAAGTGTATAAGTGTATAAATAGTGTCAAGTGTTCATGAGATGATTGCCTGAGGGAAGAAACTGTTTCTGTGTCTGGTCATTCTGGTGCTCAGAGCTCTGTAGCGGCGACCAGACGGTAACAGTTTAAAGAGTGAGTGTGCTGGATGTGAGGGTCCGGAGTGATTTTACCAGCTCTTTTGCTCTCTCTGGATAAGTACAGCTCTTGGAAAGTGGGGAGGGTTGTACCAATGATTCGCTCCGCAGTCCGGACTACCCTCCATAGTCTTCGGAGGTCAGATTTGGTAGCTGAGCTGAACCAGACAGTTATTGATGTGCAGAGGACTGATTCAATGATGGCAGAGTAGAACTGTATCAGCAGCTCCTGTGGCCGGTTGAACTTCCTCAGCTTCGAAGGACGGACTCTATGTGATTGTCCCACTTCAGGTCCTGGGAGATGGTGGTGCCCAGGAACCTGAATGACTCCACTGCAGACACGGTGCTGTTCATGATGGTGAGTGGGGGAGCGGGGGTTCTCTTAAAGTCCACGATCATCTCCATTGTTTTGAGCGTGTTAAGCTCCAGGTTGTTAAGACTGCACCAGACAGCCAGCTCCTTAACCGTCTTGAATGAGGCCGATCAGTGTGGTGTTGTCTGTAAACTTCATGAGCTTGACGGAGGGATCTTTTGATGTGCAGTCATTGGTGTACAGGGAGAAGAGCAGTGGGGAGAGAACCATGTAGCCTGACCTTTACGCTAAGAAATAGTCATATACAATGTCATTCAGAGGGCATGTGTATCGATTTCCAAATTAAATACTGGATCTGTTTTAAATGAATAGTCAGACTGTAAAGACTGGGTAATCTCATCACGGAAGGCAGCTACACAGTCTTCATTTAATAAAACCAAAGCAGAGCAACCTGACGGATCACACTGCTTTATTCTCAATAACAAGAGAAGCACTAAGCACTTCCAGTCTGTCCAAACAGAAAAATCCTTTCCAGCCATGCTCGAAAGTGCAATCACCTCTCATCAGCTTTTTATTTCAACAGAACAAGCGTCATAAGAGACTATGTTTGTTTATAATCCTCAAAAACCCTCAAGCGCTTGTTGAAAGAATATGAGTCTCTGGTATGTACATGTGTATAGATTAAAGTGTCTTACTATGTGATAGCAGATGTAATGTGCTCGGAAGAAATTACGAAAAATGTGTCTGTGTCACGCCCACGGACTGTTTTGTGTTTGTATTCCTCTCCATGTGCTCCCAGTGATCTAGTTTTCACGTTCTCTTATGCCCATATTTGGTTTTGTTCCTGTTCCTAGCGTGTTCATTGGTCCCAGGTGTGTCTTGTCAGTTTCCCTCGTTTAGTCATGTATTTAAAGTGTTGTCTGCAGCATGTTTGTTTGTTGGGTCTTGGCGGCGACCAGGCGGTAACAGTTCAAGAGTGAAGTGTGCTGGATGTGAGGGTCCAGAGTGATTTTACCAGCTCTTTTGCTCTCTCTGGATAAGTACAGCTCTTGGAAAGTGGGGAGGGTTGTACCAATGATTCGCTCCGCAGTCCGGACTACCCTCCGTAGTCTTCGGAGGTCAGATTTGGTAGCTGAGCTGAACCAGACAGTTATTGATGTGCAGAGGACTGATTCAATGATGGCAGAGTAGAACTGTATCAGCAGCTCCTGTGGCCGGTTGAACTTACTCCGCTGGTGAAGGACGGACTCTATGTGATTGTCCCACTTCAGGTCCTGGGAGATGGTGGTGCCCAGGAACCTGAATGACTCCACTGCAGTCACAGTGCTGTTCATGATGGTGAGTGGGGAGGAGAGCGGGGGGGTTCTCTTAAAGTCCACGATCATCTCCATTGTTTTGAGCGTGTTCAGCTCCAGGTTGTTAAGACTGCACCAGACAGCCAGCTCCTTAACCGTCTTGAATGAGGCCGATCAGTGTGGCGTTGTCTGTAAACTTCAGGAGCTTGACGGAGGGATCTTTTGATGTGCAGTCATTCATGTACAGGGAGAAGAGCAGTGGGGAAAGAACCGTGTAGCCTGACCTTTACGCTAAGAAATAGTCATATACAATCTCATTCAGAGGGCATGTGTATCCATTTCCAAATTAAATACTGGATCTGTTTTAAATGAATAGTCAGACTGTAAAGACTGGGTAATCTCATCACGGAAGGCAGCTACACAGTCTTCATTTAATAAAACCAAAGCAGAGCAACCTGACGGATCACACTGCTTTATTCTCAATAACAAAAGAAGCACTAAGCACTTCCAGTCTGTCCAAACAGAAAAATCCTTTCCAGCCATGCTCGAAAGTGCAATCACCTCTCATCAGCTTTTTATTTCAACAGAACAAGCGTCATAAGAGACTATGTTTGTTTATAATCCTCAAAAACCCTCAAGTGCTTGTTGAAAGAATATGAGTCTCTGGTATGTACATGTGTATAGATTAAAGTGTCTTACTATGTGTTAGCAGATGTAATGTGCTCGGAAAATATAATGAAAAATGTGTCTGTGTCACGCCCACGGACTGTTTTGTGTTTGTATTCCTCTCCATGTGCTCCCAGTGATCTAGTTTTCACGTTCTCTTATGCCCATATTTGGTTTTGTTCCTGTTCCTAACGTGTTCATTGGTCCCAGGTGTGTCTTGTCAGTTTCCCTCGTTTAGTCATGTATTTAAAGTGTTGTCTGCAGCATGTTTGTTTGTTGGGTCTTGAACGTCGAGTTGTGTGTCTCCAGTCAGCCCTGTGTTATCCTTGGTTTGTTTATTAAAGACTGTTGATTGTGAAGAATTCTGCTTTCTTTGCTCCTTCGCTCCAACACAGTAGCAGCACCGTGACACTGTGAGTATTAAAAGCATTCGTCTAAAAAAAAGGCCAGAATGAAGAGACCGAGGAGTGCTGTCCATGTTTTGTTTAAATGTCTGAGATTTTTGCTATACATTTAAAATGAGTGTATCTTAGAAGTAAAGGATTCATTGGCATTGATGGTTTCATGAAGAACCTTTAACAACTGCAGAACCTTTTCATTGCACAAGATGTTCCTTAAAGTGGAAAAAGGTTATTCAAATGTTCTTCATATGAGGATACTTTTTTTTTAAGAACTGTTCACTGAAAGGTTCTTCAAAGAACACAAACAATGTTTTTCTATGGTGTGAATTCACTTATCTCCCTTAAAAAGAAGTTCCACACGGGGTTTCATAGAAGAACCATTTGGGGTTACTCAAAATAGCTCTTTAAATAACCTTTTTCTTATTGTGAGTATTTTTAATAATCTGAACAACCTTGCCCCACTTTAAGAACCTTTTGTTCAATGGAACGGTTCCATGGATGTTTAAAGATTCTTAACTGAACCACAGATGCCAAAATAATCTGTATTATTAAGTGTTGTGTAACATGCACATATTTTGATAATTTAACTTCATTAGATATGAATTTATTGTCTAATCAATTAAACAAATGAATGATTTCACAACTGTAGCTCCTTACTAATTGACTAAACTGATTAACTCCATACACCAGAATGGATGTGCATCTTTAAATAAGACTGCTTTATAGTTATATTTAGTTTTAATTGATTTATATACTGTATTTATATATTTTAAATAAGCAACCTTAGCCTCCAGCCCAAAAGATAAAGCATCAACCCCAAGGCACCGCCTGCAAAAGGTATTTACTCCAGACATGTTATAAACCATATTCCCTATTGACTTTGCATTATAGAAAAACAGCCCTTGTGTTCAGTTAGAAAGCAACACCTTTTAAATATGCACTAAATATTAATGGCCACTCTGATATGTAGATCAATGGAATGAATTAACTGTTCAGTCGCATAGGTTTATTACAGCTATATGTGAAAGTGAAGAATGCTAAATCAGTACAGCACATTTTTTTCACCCCAACATGAGCCCGTCTCCAAGTGGACTTCACTACAGCAGGACCTCAGACTTCACAACCCAAAGGTACCCTGGTTCCTCAGACGTGTCAATCCAAATCAGGGTCTGTCAGCGACCCCCCCCCTGTGGTGTCACATGGGAGACTGGCTGCAGGTGCATTGACCCTATTCTCGGTCTGGAGGAGGATCTCCAACATGGACCGAGTTGTCAGTCTTAATTTCTGCTGTACAGTGGACACATCCAGAGAGTCGCCTTGACATTCGAGTGAAGGAAGTTGCCAGAGCAGTTTAGTGCTGACTGATGCTTATTTAACGGAGGTGTCTTATTAAATGAGCAACAACATGGAACATTATGACTAGATGGGTAGCTGACATGACATGTAGTGCAGTGACAGCAGTGCCCTGCAGTTTTTCAAACAGCATTTTTCTAATATTTGTAAATGAATGCAATTTATGTGGAATTATTCATTGAGCTACTGAAGCACAAAACCAATCATAAGTAGCACGGGCATATTAGTAGCAATAGCCAAAAATACATTGCATGGGTCAAAATTGTTTTTTCTTTCATGCCAAAAATCATGTTATCAGTAAAGGTTATGTTCCATGAAGATGTTTCCTACCGTAAATATATCAAGTTCATTTTTATTAGTAATATGCATTGCTAAGATCTTCATTTGGACAACTTTGAAGGCAATTTCTTTTTTTTTTGCACCCTCAGATTCCAGATTTTCAAATATTTATATTTCAGCTGGATATCTATCCTAACAAACCATACATCAATGGAAAGCTTATTTATTATCAACTTTCAGATGAAGTATACATTTCGAAAAATTGACCCTTATGACAAGTTTTGTGCTCCAGGATCACATGGAATATTTGTGTTTTTAAAGTGCAAAAGCTAAGAGGAGTTTAAGATGGTGGAATTATTTTTTAAATCTTAAATTATTGGCCTACACTTTCATGTATACAGTACATACACAGTGGGGTCCAAAACTCTGATTTGTGGAGTTCATGCTTTATGAGACATACATACAGACATAAATAAATGTTTAATACTTTATGCATGCCGATGCAATATTTTGATAAACTAGTGGTTAATAACTCGTTGCTTCATAAACATCACCATTGTGTTCAAGACACTTGGGTTGCTCCAGGAGGACTGTCCCTGTACCAAAGTCACTTTGTATAAAAGCGTGACCTAAAAGACTTGGTAAGAAGAACCCAACCTACTCACCTGTCCACACTGATCACGCACAGCGTCATGATGGATGCAGTGCAGCACATCACATCCATGCCGATGAAGATGTTACAGAAGACCTCTCCAAAAAGCCACTTTCCTCCCGTGAGGTCCGTCACGATCACGAATGGCATCACCACAATAGCCACGGAGAGATCCGCCACGGCCAGAGACACCAGCAGATAGTTGGACGGCTGTCTGAGCTTCTTAACGACGCACACCGCGATCACCACCAGCATATTTCCAATCACCGTCACGGTGGTGATGATGGCCAGCATCATTCCGATAACAATCTTCTCCGCTGTGGTGAAATCGAGCAACTCTTCCCCGCAGGAATTGTTCCACATGGCCAATGAGATGTTGTAGAATAAGTGTGAGGAATCATTGAGAACTTCCGACGCGACCTCAGGGTGAGTGAACGAGAAGAAATCTAGCGAGCCCGATGAGTTGAACATCATCCCTGCGCCTGATGATGAAGAGCTCGCCAAGAGTGCGCTCCGTGCGCCAAACGCATGCTGAAGCGAGCGCGGATCTGTGGTGTCCTCGGGCTTTCCAAAAAAAAGGCAAGTTGTGCGGATACAGCGGAGGAAAACTTACATAAACGAGAAGGAGGACAATCACCACGGTTTGGCTGTATTGCGCGCGCGTTTGGAGAAGCTGTACGGTCCTCGACTTGATGGAAATGACAGGTCGGTTCTTCATGCGAGGAAGCGTGAGAATTGCGCACTCTAGTCGGTTAAACGCGTAACTTTCTCATCAAAGGGAAGCGGTCTCAGCTCCACCTACATTAAGATGTTTTTCTGTCTTCTGTTTTGGAGGAAGCGCGTAAGAGTACCACACTTGACTGTTTCGAAATATTCGCTCTCTAGGATCTCTCCCACTTAAGGTCTCGGGCATTTTACTGTCAGTGTTTCCTTTATTTCTGTAGTTGTGTGCCTTGTTGCGTAGCTACATATTATATAGCGTTACACAATTTTATTTTGGACATGTTAGATTTTGGACGATGGAAAGAGAAGAAAATAAGAAAATTACCTTCTTACAGATATCACTGTATTGAGAGAACACGGGCCAAAATTTACAGCAAAAAAGTGACAACATTTTTATAAAACCTGGCGCCCCTTGGCTTCTGTGTGGGCGTGTCCGATTCATATTTAAATGTTATGCAAATACATGCATGCAGAAATGCTCGCATAATTGAAAACAAACAATATTTATCTTCTTGGTAATTATGATGTTACTAACAGGGATTTTAATTTTTTTAATTGATCATGAATCTTATTTTGCATCAGGTTTACTGACATGAGTCTGGGGGCGGGGTTTTAATTCAATGGTTGACATTGATTACTGCAACCTCTTACTGTAGCCTTGTGGTTAATGATCTAGGTTCAAACCCTGAAAGGGCGATTCATGACCACTGACAGAAAAGACCTTAAAGCCCAAGTTGTTTCAGGATTGTCCATGATATAAGTGTACTGTAAGTCGCTTTTGATAAGCCGCCAGCTGAAAATGCTTATCATTTTAGACTTTCAGAACACAACGCAGAGCACTAAGAGAACAAAAGCCATGAAAATTTGAACAATCAAAACCTATCATCTGAATGTTGACAGCTACGGAGACGGTGCTTGAACATGTACTGTAGTGAATGGTGAGCACTCAGCCTCCTGGAGTTAAGTGGCATGAAAATGAATCTGTAATGAAGCGGAGAATTGCACAGAATAGGACAGCATGTTCCCAAACTAATGTGGCCAAATCACCACCATCTTCCTTGTCATTGTCCAACAGATGGGGCATATCACCCCCAGGGCCTTATGTTAGTGTCTGAATGCAGAATTTCTGTGATCGTTTCTTTGGTTATAAAGTTATAAACCTGGTTCATGAATTAAAGCTACATGATTTGGACTGAAGTTATAGGAATTGAACTACTCATTCTCAGACCATTCAAGATGTAGATGAGTTTGTTTTTTCATCATAACAGATTTGGAAAAATGTAGTGCTCCATTACTTGCTCACCAATGGAGCCTTTGCAGTGAATGGGTGCCGTCAGAATGAGAGTCCAAATAGCTGATTTTAAAAACATCGCAATAATCCACACAACCCTAGTCCAATGAATTAATGTGAAGCGAAAAACTGCTTGTTTGCAATAAACAAGTCCATCATTAAGACATCTCAACTAAACCATTGCTTCTGGACAAAACCAGTCCACAATCCATAATACTCTCCTATTCTCCTCGCACATCATTTCACTGACATGTTTGTTTTGTTGTAAATAGCTCTTGATCTGTGTGTATTCATCTCCTGATTCAGATGAGACAACTTTGTTACTGGAGAAGGTAATATTATGTTATTGTTGCATATACCCAGCTTTTCGCTTCATGTTAATTGATGGATTGGAGTGCTTTGTATTTGTGGATTGTGATATTTTCATCAGCTGTTTTGACTCTCATTCTGATGGTACCCATTCACTACAGAGGACCCATTGATGAGCAAGTGACATAATGCTTTATTTCTCAAAATCTGTTCCGATGAAGAAAGAAACTTGTCGCATCTTTGGCCTGAGAGTGATTTTCATTCTGTCATTTACTCACCCTCATGTCCCCCATTTTTTATGGTTCTTCTACATAGAATAAAAAATATATTTTTTATATTTCAATGTTGGTAATCATTGACTTCCAGTGTGAATAAAAAAATAATTACAGAAGTCAATGGGAACCGAAACGCTTTGTTTTTGGGTGGACTGTTTGTTAGAAAGGTCAGTGTGCCAGTTATCAGTCACCATGCCACAGTAGCTGTATCCATGTGACCAAAAATATGTTGGCTTCTCTTTGATGTTCAAGGTCAAAGCACCTGGGTCAAGTACATGCTCACTGCTTCCCTCAAGCCTTATTGGTCAATATTCAGAGTAGCCTGACTTGCAGTGTGCTGATGATGAGTGTCAGCTTAGATTAATATTCAGGGCATTGATTTGCTTCTGATGAGCGACTCTGACTGCTGCTGAAATTACCTTGTTTATATTGAACGGCTCAAATTCAGTTATGAGTCTCCATAGTGAGTCAGTACAGCTGGGAAAGATGTTTACTTACAAATCTTATATGTATAGGGTCTATAATTTAATAACATTTCTATGATAAAGATGATAATTATATTAAATTTTTTTCAAGAAGAGAATGAGATCAACACATGACACAGGCCCGACTTGAACCTGCATCCCAAGAGCACCGCATCCTAATTATAGTTTTTATGATTGACATTTAATTTATTAAACTAAATCTCTGAAGTGTCTCTGGTGCACAATGTAATTTGTTCCTCATTAAAACAGTTTTATGCAAAAATAAATGGATAGAACTTTTGAAAAATTACACATCTTTCAAATGAGTGTGTGAGTTTGCGGTGTGATACGAGACACAGTTACTCGGTCCCAAAGTCTTCAGATATACAGCAATACCAAGGAACACGAAAATACGCAATATCAGATCCCTGAAGGCCACATTTCACCAGTCAAAATAAATAAACCATAAACGAGTCTTTCTACTTCAGAATTGTACGGTTTTAAAGCAATGTCCTACTTACCTTTATTTATTTGTATATGTTTTTTTTTGTAATTTGATAAATTTACGAGCAATTACGAGTGAAAATTGTTAAAAATATTCCACACCTCTTTTTTTCCTCTGTGTATGAAATCTCTCTCACTCTTTCTCTCTCACTCTTTCTCTCTCTCTCTCTCACACTCTTTCTCTCTCACTCTTTCTTTCTCTCTTTCTCTCTCTCTCCCCCCTTTCTCTCTCTCTCTCTCTCTATCTCTCTCTCTCTCTCCTCCCTTTCTCTCTCTATCTCTCTCTCTCTCTCTCCTCCCTTTCTCTCTCTCTCTCTCTCTCTCTGCCTCTCTCTCTCTCTCTCTCTCTCTCTCTCTCTCTCTCTCTCTCTCTCTCTCTCTTCTCTCTCTCACTCTCTCTCTCTCTCTCTCTCTCTCTCTCTCTCTCTCTCTCTCTCTCTCTCTCTCTCTCTCTCTCTCTCTCTCTCTCTCTCTCTCTCTCCAACCTGAGAATTTTCTCTCTCTCTCTCTCTCTCTCTCTCTCTCTCTCTCTCTCTATTCTCTCTCTGTATTTTAATAATTAATTGAGAAGATGTCTGTTGAGCTCAAAGACATGAGCCTTTTTTTTGTTTGTTGCTTTATAGATATTATCCTGAATTTCCCTTTTCGTGAATCCTCTTAATCTCCAACCTGAGAATTTGGGATCATGTAGCAGAGCTAAGTTTCATTCCTGTAGTTTTATTCTCTCTGTAGATATTTTAATAATTCATTGAGAAGATGTCTGTTGAGCTCAAAGACATGGCTGTTATTAGAAATGTGTCACAATCCTCTGAAGGAAGAAGACTAAAACACTTTTGGCAGGAGGAGGGAGATGTTTGACCTTATTGGCTTTCTTATTATAATACAACACATTATAATTTACATTTACTGACTGCAGAATATATTTAATATATACTATAATAACTTTATTTAGAGTAACTCGTTTTAACAAATTGAGTTTATTTGTTGAGTTTTCAGAATCTGTATTGTTCTCTACACGGAGCAGAATGTAAGAACAGAAAACAGACCTGAAGAAAATGTCTGCGCTACTATAAACGTTTAACAGTAACAGGGCAATATATGTGTAAAACAGCACCAGATGAATCAGAGATGTAGTTTATCTGTTACCTCTGCTGCATGGTGAAACAAATGAATACCGTATACAGTATCCCAAGAGAATTCCACACAACACTGCAGCATCTGTTTAGTGCAAATACATCTTATCTTGACATTGTGAACTCTGGTAGTGGCAAGAAAATGAATTCTCATGCAGCAAAGGTTTACAGGAGTCCTAACTAGTGTTCATTATTCAAAATAGATATTCCTCAAGCTATTTTTATTTTAATCTGAAGATTTCTGATGACTTTGAAACATGCAAATCCAGACTTATTCTTAGTTAAAAGCTTGTTGAAACTTGCATTTGAAACCAAACCGTTTTTTGTTTATTTTCTGAATTTAGCTCAATAAATGAAATGAAACTGTCCGAACATGAAGGGGTTAAAGCTTTGCCTTTTTATTTGTAATAATCTCCTGGGCACACTTGAATTTGTTCTCTGTAGAGGACATCTGTGAGACCACATACATCTCTGTTTTAAATGGTGTCATAATTAGGACATTACTAAATTTAGCAGTTTGTCCATGGCAGCACCCTTTCCTGTTTTTTGTTTGTTTGTTTGTTTTTTATATCTGACAATATTGGAAAATCTCTCAAGGAGAGAAGGTATTGATTTTCAAATAAACATCTCTGGAGAACATTTGAGAATCTTTAACCAGGGCATAATTTTCTTTTATACAAAATGCATACGTGAGCGTTACAAAAATAAGCATTTTGATGGTCCCTTTAACACATTCTGTTGACTATAATGGTGCATGCACCTACAAATCTCTCATCAGTGTTAATAGTATTTGTATGGGGTTATAGAATAAGTTGATGTAGAATTTCTGTTGGGACATCACAATAAAGAGTTAGATATTAATCTGACAGTCACACTAATGCCATGTAGCTGCAAAGTTAAGCTACAATTGTCAACAGAATGCTCAAAAGGGACTATCAAAGTAGTGTTATCTAAGCATCTTCTTAAACATATTTTCAACATGTATAGCTTATATCAGATATAGAAGGAAAGATAAAGGACTTTAGTAATAGGAATCATTTTTGCTTGTCATGATTTTAATATGCCTAATCACGGTCTCTACAGAAAACATATAGCCTACAATAAAATCTTAATATGGATTTTCTAATGTTATTTAAAAAAGCCAAAACATGTTAAATTCACCGATTTATTTGAGTTACAACCTCAAGTGTTCTCAAATTGTCCTTATACTTACGAATGAGTCATGCATTGGTTGAACCGAATCATTCAAAAGAATCACGAATCATCAACACTGAATCAGGATCAGTTCAGTTCAGTTCTACCCGGCTGTTGGAGCGAACGGTTCATCGACACAGAACTGTCGACTACAGTTGCAGGTACAGTTACCCTCATTTAGCATGCTTTTAGACATGCGTCAACCTCGTTTGTTTCTAAAATAGTGAACAGAATTGTATTTTGTGACTGCGTGCGTCATTCTGTCGAATAATCCGATCGAATGGGCTTCGCGCGCGGTCACGTTTCGACATGCAAAGGCCAAAGAAGTACTAAATACACGACGGTAATGTTATATTACACTAGCCATCCAAAAGAAATGTCATTTAATTTTAAAAGTGAAAATCTCAGCTATTGTTTTAGACGCTTGTCAGGCAGGCACGTGCTCATGTCGACTGAGAGAAAGATTTTGAATGTCTGCAAAAATGACATTAGCCTCAATTACTTACAGCAATTAACATGACATTTTGGGCGTACAAAAGCATGTTTCTTTTTGTGCTCCAGAGCGCATATTTTCCAGAAATCTTGCACAGAGACCCATTAATTGATTGTTTGTTGCTAGTTTAGATTGGAAACATGCTTAGAGTGAGATGCACGGTTATGATTTAATGCATTAAAGCTCTGCAGTGCTTTGACAGTGTTGTAGATAATCATGTCAAGGAAACTTTCATTGATTCCTGTGCTTTGTTTTTGTCAGTTGTATTGAAGTGCAGCAGAGGAATAAATGGATCCAAAGCGACCCCCCTTTCCGGGGCCCCCAGGGGTCACCCGCATGCCATGGATGCAGTCAGCAGAAGATCAGGGTCAATTGGCTGAACAGCCCCCATTGGGACGAGCCAGAGGTCTGGTTCTGCCTAAAGATGAACCTCTTCCTGGACGAGGTAGAGCCGTAGGCGTACCTGGAGAAATGCCTGTGCGGTTTGGGAGAGGCATAACTCCGTCTGTAAGCGAGCCTGTGGTGGGCGCTCCTAGAGGAGTGAGGATACCGGCAGACGAGGGAGGTTTTGGAAGAGCCCGAGGGTTTTTGCTGCCCACTCCAGTGCCCAGTGTTGGGATAGGGAGAGGGGTTGCTGTGGGACCAGTGCCTACACTGGACATCGAAAAATCAGATGTTCAGGAGAAGATGCCCGAGCTGCAAACAGAGGTGACTCCAGCCATTGCCCAGGTAAATGTGGACTAGTTTAGGGCTGCATGATTTGGGGCAAAAACTAAATTGTGAATTATTATTTTTATTTTTATTTAATAAAGATTGCAATTTAAAAGGGACCATTTTTGCCAAATTCACTTATGTAGTGTTTGAACCCTGATGTATGTCTAAACATTATAAAAACAATCAACCTATAATCAGGGCCTTATGAAATCTGTTTTATTTGTTTCCAAATTCCTTTTTTTTCTGTTTACATTTTTCAAGATTCCGTTCTTGATTCCTTTTTAATGGTTATTAAATGTTATTAATCAAAAAGCATGCTTAGTTTAAAACATGAAACCATTTAACATCAATTTAATAAAAGTTTAACACAAAATCTGTTTAATTGAATTGTCTAATTATTTTTAATGCATAAAAACAACAATCTAATTTATTAAACTGTCAATTTTAATTAAAAAAATTTCTCAGAAATTCTGTTTTCATTTTAATTTTTCTGTCATTTAACTTTATTTTAATCAAATGAAAGTTAAACAACTTAAGTTAAACTTTACATTACAACTGTAAAACTACAATATTAATTTGTATGGCTGTTATTAATGTTGTTGGCCAACAAACTGTTTTCTGAGTTTTTGTGCAGCATCATAAAGGGTATTCAGTCACTTCTGCAGTGCAAACACATTAATCCAAGCTGAACAACATAATACATGGCAATATAAGCTGTTTCCATTTCTTCAGTCTGAAACATGCAGCACATATTTACTTCATTAAATTGGTGAACTCAATTAAATGTATTGAAACGGTCTCTCCAAAATTGAGGATATAAGTGTTTATTGTTATACAAGTTCCAGATAAACAGATTTGATTTAGCAATAGATCCATGCGTAAGTCTCAGGCTCGGCTCTCTTTTAGGTTGAGGCTCCTGGGCCGGGGTCATCGCTGATGTCCATGTTCAGGGGCCTGGGCATTGAACCGGGGAAGACATGGGGAAGAGGAGCTACACCTGTTGGTATGTGAGAGAAAACATTGTGTATGTATGCATCTTTAGATTTTCAGGAGTGACTTTAAATTTACCCAAAAATTGAAGTCATTTACTCAGCCTCTTTTTGACATGACCAGACACGACTACAAAAAGGACAAAAGAGATTGGCACCACATTTATGTTTATTTATTATATCCTCTCTTTATTGTTTTGAAATAAATGATTCTATTCAGCAAGGATAAATTGATCAAAAGTGAAAGTAAATACAATTATAATATTTCAAAATATAAATCGTTCATATAAATGCTATTCTTTCGAGCTTATAGCAGCACAACCGTTTTCAACATTGATGATGATAATAATAAATGCTTTTTGAGCACCAAATTAGCATATTAGAAAGATTTTTGATTGATCATGTGACACTGTAGTAATGATGTGTGTGCGACGCGATCAACTTTAACTGTTTCCCTATAACGGCAGAATCAACTTAAACACTTAACTGTTATCTTAATAATGCATCACTGTGTAAAGTAAGGATGTGTAACAGCGATGGAGTACTCGATTACTCGGATGTGACAGCGATGATTGATCATGAAAACTATAATCTTGGGGAAACTAAATTCTGATTGGTTATGGCAGCGCTTTGGGCGGCACCCTGACTCTGATTGTTTCACATGCAAGCGTTTAAAGTATAGATGTGAGAAGAGAGAGAAGCTTGGCTTTGAAGTCGTTTAGTGTTAGCTACATATTAGTGATGCGTGGATAGCGGTTGTGTCCGCGGGTAATCAGTGGGTCGGGTGGGTCATGTCATAAAAACACATCCTAATTAATTGCGAGGGGGTCGTGGGTGGATGAGATAAATCATTAGTGATGCAAATATTCTCTAAAATATGAACGTGCTTTAAATACATTTTTTCATCAGGCAGACAGACACAGATTTCATTTTTGTTTAGTTTTGTTGCAGTGACGGATACAGTGGCGTTCCAGATAACGTTTGAGTGGAGTAGAGCATGTGTTTCTGCGATTAAGAAAGTGTAGACTATAATCTGGCCAAAGAAGAACTTAATTAAATGTTCATTTAAAAGCAGCCTATTATCATTGTATTAGCCTGGTACCATTACCCCTTACGGCTTTTGTTCGGTGCCAAATCACACCAGGAGCGAAGCAACTGGATTCACGGGATTCTGGGATGCTTCTAAACATGCTGGCGTGGCTGGTGTAATATATACATATCTATGGGTATAAAAACAAGCATTGACTTCGGTGTTCACATCGGAGCCGTAATGTGCGGCAGACGTGATGCACAGATCAGCTCACACATCACTGAATCAAAACTAAGAATTAGTCTAATTAGAATCATTGTAATGTGACGATCGGGTCGGTTATCTAAATCAGAGAAAAATATAGATGCGGGGGGATCATTTATTTGAAGCAGAGGATTCGGGTGGTGTTTGAGCTCATCCGCGCATCTCTACTACATATATATCTGATTCATCTAATATAGCATGCGTTGGGATATTAACATTTATTTACATACTGAATGCACTGCATATTACCAGTAGTTTCATGCTCGAATGCAATGCTCGATATTGACTGTTATTTGAGACGGTCATACTGCTTTTGGATGTTTCTTTTTAAAAAGTCCCAAAATACTTTTTTTCGTCATATGTTAAACAGCCATACTAAAATTAAAAATGATTTCGTATGGCTTCGAAAACATGCAGGCGATTTTAGGAATCACTTGATAATGTAGATAAACATCATCTACATTAGATGGCTTAGGGAGCTCCCTCTCTCTCTCTTGCTCTCTCTGTATATATCTGTCATCTGTCTCTCTCGCTCTCTATATATATATATCTGTCACTGTCTCTGTCGCCTCTCTCTCGCTCTCTCTCTCTCTGTCTGTCGCTCGCTCTCTCACTTTCTATCTCTCTCTGTCTCTGTCACTCTCTGTCTCTGCTTGCTCTCTCACTTTCTATCTCTATCACTCACTTTCTATCTCTCTCTCTGTCGCTCTCTCTTGCTTTCTCTGTCGCTCTCTTTGTCTCTCGCTCTTCTCTCTCTCTCTCTGTCTCTGTCGCCTCTGTCTCTGTCGCTCGCTCTCTCACTCTGTCGCCTGTCTCTCGCTCTTGCTCTCTCTCTCTCTCTCTCTCTCTGTCTCTGTCGCTCGCTCTGTCTCTGTCGCCGCTCTCTCACTCTGTCGCTCTTTGTCTCTCGCTCTTGCTCTCTCTCTCTCTCTCTCTCTCTGTCTCTGTCGCTCGCTCTGTCTCTCGCTCTCTCTGTCGCTCTCTCTCTCGCTCTGCTCTCTCTCTCTCGCTCTCTCGCTCTTGCTCTCTCTGTCTCTGTCCCGCTCTGTCTCTGTCGCCGCTCTCTCTCACTCTGTCGCTCTCTTTGTCTCGCTCTTGCTCTCTCTCTCTCTCTCGCTCTTGCTCTCTCTCTCTCTCGCTCTCGCTCTTCTCTCTCTCTCTCTCTCTCTGTCTCTGTCGCCGCTCTGTCTCTGTCGCTCGCTCTCTCTCACTCTGTCGCTCTCTCTCGCTCTCGCTCTCTCTCTCTCGCTGTCTCTCGCTCTTGCTCTCTCTCTCTCTCTCTCTCTCTCACTCTGTCGCTCTCTCTCTCTCTCTCTCTCTCTCTCTCTCTCTCTGTCGCTGTCTCTCGATCTCTCTCACTAGCGCATAAAGTTCACTGGAATTTCATAAACCTATCATCATATGTGTGTGTGTATATATAATTCAAATTTTTTAAACATTAAAAATAACCCTGTCCAACCCCTAACCATTGAAAGGTGATGAAAATTTTTGTGCAGAGATGCAACATTTGGTTTTTAAAAAGTTGCATATTGGCATCACAAGGAGCAGGGCCTATACCGTACCACACGTCTCAGTCAACCCTGCTGTATACTGCATTTAATCAACCTCACACCTGTTTTATTATTCATTTCAGCGCGAGGTTGATTGGAGTGGGCATTAAATTGTGCACCATCATTTTTGTATCCTTGGCAACACCAACAAAGTTGAATAGTCGCTACTTAGACGTGCAATTTACTGCTAAAGACGGCGGGAAGGTCAAGTAGCTAAAAAGGTAATCTTCAATGTAAATACAAATGAGGAACATAAGCCCATTAATCTTCTATTTAAGAGCTTTTTTTGTGTAAGGACTTAAATAGTGCTTGAAATAGTCCTTGGCGTCTGAAACGCTGACCTTTCTTTCTTTCTTACGCACGCCTCTGCTTTTTTCAGGCCACGCTTGACCTGACTGGCTTAAAAAATAATTCTCAACACAAACATGTCATTTTAAGACTTTCCATCACTATAACAACCCTCATTATCACAGTGTTTATGACCCTAATGCACCGGTTCTGGGATTAATCAACTGTCTGAACCCACATCTGCTATATACAGCGGTTCCCATTTGATATATTTGGCACACACTAGCAATATTAATGTAATGTCAGATAGCAATATTAATGTAAGTACCCAAAAATCAACCTCTGAACCTAATTACACGTTGAATTAGTCACTTGGTGTTTATGACATGAGTGGAGAGGATGATATTTTAATCTTTAATAATGTAGTGTTTGTTGACATTTCATCATAGTTACACACTTGGAACAGTATGACATTTGTTTAATTACAAATTCCTGTTTGTTTTATTTACTTATTTATTTCTGGTTTCATTTTTAATGGTTTCAATTTTAATTACCAAAAAGTACGTCTATTCAATTAAACTAATACAACTTTAGTAATTAAAATTTATACAAATTTCAATCTCCCTATGAATTTTTTCCCTCCAGAAATTGTTGTATGTTAAGTTTTCCAGATTCTGTTTTATAAATTTAATCATGTAATCAAATGAATGCATAAAACGTATTAAATATCTAAACAGTTAATCTTTTAAAATTCAATAACATTTTTATTTATTTTTGCAAACATTGAGGTTTTGTGTAAAAAAATAGATGACACATGGTGTGATATGCCTTAAAATATTTTAATAAACTGTAACATTATTATATGCTTTGAGAAGTGCATTCTAATAATCTTGAATAATCTTATTCTTTCAGGTTACACCAAACTTTTATTTAGATGTGTTGAATTTAGTTTCTGTGTTCACCAGCATTGAGAGAACTGATAAAGTGACTCCGAGCAGCTGTGGAGATGAAGTTCAGTCCCATGCACACAGAACATGTACACTTCCTATTTAATTGCAGTCTTTTTGTGATTTCATCTTCACAGACTCTAGTCCATATCATTATTCGATTGTGTACAAGTGTTTTATTCATTCACATTTTGCACAAATATGATTTTTAATGTAATACAGTAAATTCCCGTCTGTGTTTTCTACATCACAGAAATCATAGGGCCCTAGTCAGTACAATTAGATGTAAAAAATTTGTGGTGCTTCATGTCTTTCTATCCATATTTTGTATTCATATCATCTCCTGCAGTTAATGTAATGATGTAGCAGTGTGAACTCTGAAACCAGCATTTCGCTGTGAGTATGACTCTGTTATTTGTCTGTACTGTGTGTTGTTTTTCTGTCCTAATTCAGGACGGGGGGCAGCAGGTGATTTGGGGACAGATGTCCAGTCTAAGCCGACCATCATTGGAGCAGCCGCTCTGACTTCGGAAAGAGAAGAAACTCGATTAGAAGAAGCCATCGGGTATTGTTTCTTGCTTGTCGTCTTAGTGCAGTTTCTTGGATTTGCTAATTCTTTGCATCTTTTTTGCATGGAAACCTTTAAGTAATAGTTATTATCATTGTATGATTTAGATCAATTCAATATTACTATGCATTAATGATGCACTGCATCCTCAATTTTATATTTTACTTCATGTATACAATTTTGTCAATAAATGCAAGCAGTCAGGTATATGAACTGAACCTTAAATTTTACCTGCTCAAAGAAAACTTGCTTCTTGAATGCATCAAATAAAAAGTCTGGGCACAGAAGACAATTGTGATATTAAATATTGTGATCTGGAATTACACGATAGCCTATATTTTAGTATGCATTTGAGACATGTTCTGAAATATAATGCATACATGCACGCACACTTTGCAGCTTTAATCACCTTTTTGGTAATTTCATGACTTAACTGACGACAGAACTACATCGTATGCTCATAGTTTCTTTTGGCTGGAGTACCTTTGGCGCTGAGGCAAAGCTGCAGTGCACGTCTGAAAAGTCTCCCGTTTGATTTGGATGCAAAATACACTGGTTCCGTGTCTTAATAAAGGCATTTCTTGTCAAGAAAAAGGGGACCAAAACTGCAGTTTTGAGCAGGGTGGCCAAGCTTAGATCAGTGGTGGCCATGGTCACCCCCCTGGCTCCGCCACTGTTAACAGGTCTATTGTTCACGCAATCAGGCTGCACGTATCAGAAGTTAGCGCTCTTACTACATGTGTGCCATGCTCGAGTCTAACTGAACGGCACTCTGGCCCACCTCTTACAACCAATCCAGGGCCTGCTAAACGAACCGTGCCCGAGCCCTGTAGTCAAACGAACAGGGCTTTGAACAGAGCCAGTGTGAGCTGTACACCTTTAGAAAATAATCACACAACCTAATCGATATTCTACAATTAAATCGAATATTGGAAAATCGTGACCCATCTCTAGTAGAAACTAATCATTTCGACACCCTATTGCTTTTTTTGTAGCAGTTTCCTGGGCAGAGGATTTGTTGGCGTTGGGAGAGCTGCGTTGCCTCATATGAGTGTAGGTCGTGGACCGATTGTCCCGTCGGGCCCCGTGTCTCCCGGTGCGGCCCCGGTCTCCTTGCATTCTGCTGCCTCCGTCTCTGAAGAAGCCCCACGTCCTCCAGGAACACCCCCAAACGTTGAAGTGAAAATCGAGACCGTGAAGTATGAATTCTCTTTCAGTCATTTCTTTTTAAATATAATTTCAGGAAGGTTTTTAATAAATTAATTCTTAGCAAGGACACATTAAGGTGATGAAGTTACTGTGAAGACATCTTTAATGTTACAAAATATTTCTATTTCAAACAAATATTGCATTGTGTACATAAAAAAAATGCATCCCAGTTTCCACAAACATATTAAGCAGCACAACTGTTTTCAACATTGATAATAATCATAAATGTTTCTTGAGCAGCGAATCAGGATATTAGATGATTTCTGAAGATCATGTGACACTGAAAGCTGGAGTAATGATGCGGAAAATTCAGCTTTGATCACAGGAATAAATTACATTTAAAATATTTTAAACAAAAAAGCAGTTATTATAATATTTCAATATCTTTGATTAAAAATGGATTGTTTATTAGCACAGTAGACTTACTGACTCCCAGCGCTTGAACTGCAGTGTACATTATATACATTGTATCTGATTTATTGGTGCTGTTCTTATTAATGAATAAATCTGTAAGTTAGACAGGCTAATGTTTCTCTTCTATACTGTGTTTCTACAGGGAGCCTCTGCAGAAGATTGGAACAAAAGGCAGTCCCGTGTCCATCGGGTCAAACTACATCCCCATCTGCTGCAAAAATGAAGCTGTGTTTCAGTACCATGTTACTTTTACGTGAGTCAAAAATAGGGCTGGGCGATAATTCGATAACGATAATTATCGCGATATAATTTTCCTCTAAAACGATATGAAAAGTTCGAAAAATGTTCGATATAATGTTTATGCGCTAAAAGCGGAACGAAACCACGTGACTCATTTGAACCGTTTATCCGCTCGGATCACAGTTCAAACTGCCGCGCGGCACGAGCTCACTTGAGCAGCTGCGTTTACTCGAACACTAAGCAGTGCTGTGAGATCCAGTCAGTAGGTGTGTTCGACTTAAAGCGGCGCTGCACAGAATGGTCAGTGTAAGACATCAAAGTACCGCGAGAGCGATAAGAGCAGATTAAACCTATGCTTTTGGCTCTCGGTACTTTGATGTCTTACACTGACCATTCTGTGCAGCTAAGTCTAACACCATGTGAGAACATAAGCCGAACATGAAACACTGTGCAACGAGACCGTCAGAAGGCTTTTCAATCTGCACATCGCCATTATTTACCATGGATTTACTGTAGTAACATTCACTGCACTATGGTATTGTGGCAGAAATGTGGGATATTCACATTGAATATTATTACAGGAGTAATGGTATATAATTATAGTAAGTATGTGTGGTTAAGGCAGCTATAATAATATCCTTCTTTTTTTTAGAGTGTACAACGCGCGCGAGAGAGAGAGTACAGTAAAACAGGAAAAATTACGCTTGTAATTTCAAAGTGAAGGCTTATAATAAACCCTACTCTTAAAAGCGCTCTTACTTCCTTCTTGGACAACCAACCAATCACAGTCTTCAAAAGACTGTGTCATAGCTAGCAACGGGGTCAGTCCCGCCTCCTCACTAATATAAAAGGTTTTGTCTTTTCTTCACTCAGAGTTGCTCTCAGATTGGTCCTGAATCACTTTTAAGCTAAGACTACTAGCTAGAAATTTTTAAGCTAAATTAGGAGCTCTCTGAGAGGATTCTTAGAATCTTTATGAATACGGGCCCAGGGCTCTGATGGTAGATCCGGTGGATCTTAAGATGAACGTGAATCATTTCTCCTCCGTCTCTGAGAGTGCGTTAAACCCGTCATGATTATATCGGCATCTCGATGTCCCGTGCTGTCCCGGTCATTCAGCAGCAGCTTTGAATGCGGTTGTGAATCCGGATAAAGTCGTCAGTGCAGCTATATATACTGACGGTCGTATAATAACAGAACGCTCTATGAATGCTCTGTGATGTTGTCATACTAGTCTTTACCTTCTGCTCTAGAGTCGTATTTGTGTTAAACATGGCAGAAAAACAGTCTTAAGTAGAGATAACTGCAGGCTCGCGCAATGGGCGACGCATCGACGCATGCTAATCAACGTATTTTTATAGTCGATGTAATATCGCTGCAGCCCTAATTGATCTAATAATTCTGATTAGATGCATCTTTTTTTAGAGAGTACATGATTAATGGCATTAATGATCCGCTGTTGAATTTCAGGCCGAACATCGAGTCTCTCGGTATGCGTTTCGGTATGATGAAGGAGCATCGTCCTACTACAGGAGAGGTGGTGGCTTTTGACGGATCCATCCTCTATCTGCCAAAACGCCTTGAAGAGGTTTGTGTGCACATAAGATGTCGTGTCAAGCACACGTAGTTACGCAGCCTTACTTTGGCTGTGCTGTGTAACAGGTTGTTCATCTTAAAGCTGAGAGAAAAACTGACAATCAAGAGATTGACATCAAGATCCAGTTGACAAAGATTCTGCCGCCCAGCTCTGATCTGTGTATCCCCTTCTACAGCGTGGTCCTAAGGAGGTGTGTGTTCTTCATATATAATATATGGTTTCTCGAGACACCAAAGGTTGGATGTGTTTGTGATTTGTTCTTCCTCTTTGGTGGTTTGAAATGTCCTCTCTGAGAGAACACAAATGTGCTCTTTCATTAATGAATGGTTTGAAAAGAGTTTGATGTGTTACGTAGACATCATGTAATGTTCAAAGCTCCTTCCCTCATTCATCCAGAGCATTTATGGAAACTGAGCTGCAAAAACAGGTGAGTCACAAATGGTTAGGACATTATAACCAAGAGAAGAACTGTTCGGCTTGAACTACGTCGTTACATGAAGGTTAATCACTTATAAATGAGCTCATTTACACTACCATTTGAAAAGTCTCTCAGGCTCACAAAGGCTGCTTTTCTTTTTTAAATAAAGAATGCATTCAAAGTTTTAATTAATATATTTTAAGTTGACTTTTCAGCATCATTGCTCTAGTCTTCAGTGTGACATGATCCTTCGGAAATCATTATAATATGCATATTTGCCGCTTAAACTTTTGCTATTATTATCAGTGCTGAATATAGGCGTACTGCTAAAAAAAAAAAATCTTTTTTTTTTTTTTACTGTGATTTGTTCAGGAATATTTTATTAATAGACAGTCCAAAACAATAGCATACAGTGTCACCTTTGCTCAATTTAATGAATCCTTGCTGAATAAAAGTATTAATAAAATAAAAGTGACCCTAAACATTTGAACGGTAGTTGCTTATCTGAATTCAGCATCACCACAATAATAATGCAGAACATAATCCAGCTGTCCCTAGTAAAAAAATATATTTTTATACTAAATATATTTCAGATCTATTACCATATGTGGCCTTGGACGACAAAACCAGTCATAAGAGTCAATTTGGCATTCCATTGGCATGATGTATGGTTTGTTATGATAGGACAATATTTGGATGAGATGCAAATATTTGAAAATCTGGAATCTGAGGATGCAACAAAAAAAAATCAAAATATTGAGAAAATCGCCTTTAAATTTGTCCAAATTAAGTTCTAAGCAATGCATATTACATGTCAAAAACTTATATTTGAGATATTTACTTTAAGAAATTTACAAAATATCTTCTTGTAACATGATCTTTACTTGATGTCCTAATAATTTTTGGCATAAAATAAAAATGGATAATTTTGACCCATACGATAAATTTTTGGCTATTGCTACAAATATACCCCTGCGACATATTTACTGACATATCGCACAAGACTCACTGATATACAAATTAAACTTTATTTTGAGCATTACTTGTGCACAATGCAAATTTCTTATTATTAAGCCTAAAATGTGTTTTAATGTAACTGTTGATGAGGATTGTATGATCGTTGAATAATATTCAATATTTAAATGCATGATAATTAAAGTGTACCTGAAGTATACTGGCAATAGTTCCACTTCATTACAGTCAAATATACTTCAGTATATCTTTAGTTGGACTTCAGCACCACTTCCACACAATTAAAGTGCATTAAGCACAAAATGAACTGTAGTATGTACTGCACTGCAGTATGAAGCATTATGAAACGTTATGAAGCGTTATGAAACGTTATGAAGCGTATGAAACGTATGTAATAAAGTGTAGTTTGTCAGACAAACACAGAGAAATTTGTAGTGCTGTTATAACAGGTAAACTATACTGATGAAATTATGATGCTAAATTAAAATAAATAATAATTTTGAACTATTCACCATTAAGTCTAAACTGAAATAGAATATCTAAATAATATAAAACTAAACTTTGACTGTCCCGGCCTCAGATAGCTCATATCTCTCCCAGTGTTTTCAGTTAATAATTCTGTTACAGACGGAGCAATAATTCTTCCCTCTCTTGTAAGACAAATATTGGAGAAATGGGAAGAATGTCTCAACTTTTTGGAATTCTGTCGTAGGAACAAGATATTTATTATTTTAAATCTAGGCATGACCAAGTTGTGTATACAAGGTCTCTTATTGAACATACTAGATTAACTCCATACATTTATTGATGGGTGAAGAAGCACCTAAATGTCAATATTGTGAGGTGAAACGTGCTTTTGGTCTGCCCAATATTAATCTCATGAGACACAGGTTATTACAGGACAAACTCTTAAGGACTTGCAGACCTGTCAAACTGTACATATTTTGCATAATGGATACGCATTTTGACCTTGAACGCTGGTACGATTTGTCACTCTGAACTACGCAAAACCCTGGCTACGCCTCTGTCCACACGCAGTACTCAAATCAAGCAACAGACAAAGAGGTTCAAGGTTCTTTTATTCGTCACATACTCAATTATACAGGGTATAATCAGTAGTGAAATGTAAATCAGGACAGGTCTGCTCAATGGACAGTGCAAAAAAATGAAACATAACACAAGAGAATATATATAAATATAGGTAAGAATAAAATAAAAATAAGGGGTAAAATGTGCAATGAAATTAAATGTGCAATACAGTATACTGTGGACTTAATAAATTATAATATATATACAGGGATGTGCAAGAGGAATGTGCAAACATGGTTGTACCGGGTATGTACACATTAAATTGAGTCTTGTAACTGTTATGAGACTGAGTTTGTGTTCAGGAGCCTGATGGTCTGAGGGAAGAAGCTCCTCCTCAGTCTCTCAGTTTTTGCCATCATGCTCCTGAAGCGCTTGCCAGATGGCAGTAAACAGAAAAGATGGTTACCGGGGTGATTTGAGTCCTTGATGATTTTAGCAGCTCTGCTTTTGCAGCGTTTGAGGTAGATGTCCTGCAGAGAGGGGAGAGCAGACCCTGAGATGCGCTCAGCTAAACGCACGAATCTGTAGAGCTTTGCAGTCCTGGTTTGTGGCGTTACTATACCACACTGAGATGCACTGAGTTCGACCAATTAGAGCTTTCTTTCAGTTTTGCATTTAAATCATATTCGTGCGTTTTATTTCTCTCCAAACTGGCTGTGTGTCCATGAGTCTACGCGCTCCTCCCGCTTATACCGTGCACACGCGGAACATCTTCCCTAACGAGAAGCGTTTCTAAACCTGCTGTCACAACAAGAGAGAACATTATAACATACTAAACCGCATCAGTCGAATGTTAGAAATAACTTACTTTGGGGATCTTTTCACAGAATGAGACAGAAATATATATCTTCTACTAATAAAGGTTATGTCGATTAGCGATGGATTATAATTAATTATTATGAAAATACCCGAGGTGGTTTTAAGAACACAGACAAACTATACATTGTCACAGTCTAGTGTTTATTCGCTTAATATTTCATAATTCAAAGGCAAATCTTCATTTATTCAGTTACAGCGATAGCTGGATGTTTTTGTCCATAATAATAGGATTTCTGGAGCGGTTCTTTTGCTTGTGTATGCATATTATGTGGATTTTCTGCACGAGGGTGCCCTCTGGCGTCCAGTATGAATGAACACATTACCTTTGCTTATAGCACTAAATAATGACAGTCCATAAAATAATACATCTCACCTGTTTTCCTGCAGCATTTAGTTTTTTATCATTTAAATATATATAATACATTTTTTTCATTTATTCTTTTATAACCCCAGAAATCCCCCCCCCCCCCAGAATGTTATTTGGGACTCAGAAATATTTTCCAAAGGTCTTGTTTTATAAGATGGATCCAGAAAAACGCACAATTTATTTCAAAAGTGAATTTAAAGAATCATTTAAAATTCAATGTACAATGTACAATGTTCTAATTCAACATCCAAATGTTTGTTTTATAATAGCTTTAATTTTCGTATGTTGTATTGTTTACCACTGTATTGTTTTCTAATGTATAATCTTTGTTTGCCATGAAATAGCCTGTCTCGCTGATGTGGCAAGTCAAGTCTCTTGTAAAACAAACCCTTAGCAGTCGTCTCACTCCGCGGATTCCCTCGTGTGGTGTCCTGGAGTCTCAGCACCGAGTCTGTCTGAAGTCAACCGTGTTTGAAACGATGAGCTGCGGTCTCGGTGGGGACTGAACACCCGGTTTGCTCTTGATAGCCAGGAGTGAAAACATGCTCCGCTCCATTTCCCTCCACCGCGTCCGTTAAAGATCAGAGATGGGGTCATCAAGCAAATTTGTCAAATTAAATAAGTGTAATCGCTTTACGGGCTGTGTGACGCAACATCACGGAGAGGACAGACTGTGGCATCCGTTCTGTGTTAAAGCAATATTACGGGTTCAGTACAAGTTAAACTCATTCGACAGCATATCTGGCAGAATGTTGATTAGCACAAAAATACATTTCGACTTCAAAAGGCAAAAAGCGAGGTTATTTACAATAGAAAATGAATGGGAGGAAGGCAGGAGTGATGCTTTTATAATACTAGTTTAAACTGTTGTTTTTGCAGCGGTACAAGGTTCACATTAGGTTGTCATGGCAGCAAACTTGTACAATTTGTTTGGCTAAACAGAAAAGGTTATCACAAAATCATGTTAATAACCATGTTTAGGTATTGTGTCTGTACTGTTTGAACAAGTATTTTAATTTTTACAGACTAGTCCCATTTGCAATTCTGCTGTGACGCTGGAATTATTTTGTTTGTGGTAATCAAGAGTTTAACCGGTGTTATTTTAGTATTGTTTATACCATTATATAACACTTTTTTCCCTTTTTTATATTTTCAGTTCATTTAAATTTTTTAGTAATTTTGTCATGCTTTCACTATTTGTCTTTTTTTTTTTTTTTTTGCATATGTTTAAATGTATTTTAGTTTTAGTAATATTTCTGCTTGCACTTAAGCTTAATTTCTGTTCATTGGCAAGGCAATATTTCTCAAGTTTGTCATTTAAGATTTAATTTTAACTCTATTTTACAGTAAGACACATTTTATTTATATGCAAATGAGACACCCCCCCCATCATATAAATACAATTGAATTGTAGTCAAGTTTGTAATAATTCTCAAGGACTACCAAGAACCACTGTGTAATTTATGGATATTAAAACAAACATTCAGTCAGGTATTGGAAACGCTGCCAGTGTGAAAACACGACGTGAGCCAGCTGCTGTAGTTAAGCTGTTCGCTTACACACCACATGAGCTTGCGGTGCGAAACAGGCCATATTGTTGAGCCCTGTGGAGTATTGCTCCACTTGTTCTGTGCATAGGAGAGAAGTCTTGAGCTATAATGGCTTGTTGACTTTTCCTGC
Source organism: Gymnocypris eckloni scoliostomus (assembly GCA_027564155.1). Classification (NCBI taxonomy): domain Eukaryota; kingdom Metazoa; phylum Chordata; class Actinopteri; order Cypriniformes; family Cyprinidae; genus Gymnocypris; species Gymnocypris eckloni. The sequence goes on from CM050414.1 coordinate 27,678,236, forward strand.
TGCTTTCCTCTCATTCTTTCTCTCCGCTCTAGAGTGATGAAATTACTGGGGCTGAAGCTGGTGGGCAGAAACCATTACGACCCCAACGCTGTTGTGATTCTCGGCAAACACAGGTATTTCGCACTGAACTGATTGTCTGCGATTGCAATCCAACCAAAGTTGCCGTGCTCCACATTGTTTGGTTGCACAGCGAATAAATCCAGACTAATTTTTCCACCTGACCTATGATTACCGGATGTGTTTATACCGTCTGCTTATATGCTTTGCATATTGCTTGTCTGTTCAGGATCCTTGTTGTAGTTTGTCCCTAACCGTGTTTGTCCATCAGGCTCCAGGTGTGGCCTGGATACTCCACCAGTATCAAGCACACTGACGGCGGTCTCTACCTCATTGTGGACGTCTCCCATAAGGTGCTGCGTAATGACTCTGTGCTGGATGTCATGTGAGTTTCAGTCGTAATCAATCATTCTGATAAGCCCACATGTAAGACGTCAGTGCCATTTCGTCCGCTGCATGCTTCGTTCCACTCCAAAGCTGGAACAAAATCTAGTGCGTTGCCAATCTAGAAAATAGGAAAATATGTAAAAAATATATATATTTTTAGATTAACATAAAAAATGGGTAACACTTTACAATCAGGTGTCCTTTATTAATATCCGTGTATGAACAATGCATTTATTACACTATATATTAGGGATGTGACGAGACACTTATCCCACGAGACGAGACGAGATTTTTAGACTTCTTTTTTTTATCCTGAATGATGAAATATATATATATATATATATATATATATATATATATATATATATATATATATATATATATATATATATATATATATGGGAAAAACACACAAATGAGAATACATTTTTTATATAAATTGGAGATCACCATTCTGAAAAAAAAAAGAATAGAAAACTAAACCAAATAACGTTATTTACTAGTGGTTCTGACAAAGTTCATGGATTTAAGTATTTTAAAAATAGAGTCAGTGTCTCACTTCATAAAGACTTCTTTCACTGTTGGAATCTCCTGAATGAATGATTCAATGACAAATACTTTTTAAACGGGTCGTCGTTAACAATAAAAGTGTTACTTTTGTTTTGATCGCTACTGTAGAGTACTTGTACTCGCTACTGCTACTGTTTGATCACTACTGTAGAGTACTTGTACTCGCTACTGCTACTGTTTGATCGCTACTGTAGAGTACTTGTACTCGCTACTGCTACTGTTTGATCACTACTGTAGAGTACTTGTACTCACTACTGCTACTGTTTGATCACTACTGTAGAGTACTTGTACTCGCTACTGCTACTGTTTGATCGCTACTGTAGAGTACTTGTACTCACTACTGCTACTGTTTGATCACTACTGTAGAGTACTTGTACTCGCTACTGCTACTGTTTGATCACTACTGTAAGTGTTTATACCCAAACTATAAACTTCTATCCCAGTACTTCTTAGGGATGCACCGAAATAAATCCTTGGCTGAAGCTCAACAAAATGAGCTTCAGCCCCCATGTAGGCCTATTTTGCCATTTTTTTCGCCATTGTATGAATGAAATAGCCAAAAAGTGCTTTTTACTGTTTTGTCCTTCTTTTCAAATAAAACAATCAATTACAAAACAACAATTTAAAAATATTTACTGAACACTGAACATTTTTAACATTCAATCAGACGTTATACCAACAAAGCACAATTTTTGGCCATTTCTGAGACCCCCTTCTTGAATCAGGCTTGTATTTTGTTCTGTACGATTAAATGATAGTTTTTACACGTTACCGCACGATCTAATCGTTTAATATTGAGTAAACATTTCAATCAAATGTCCAGTTAATCTTTATTATTTGGCCACTTCTTTATGAGCCGAGATGCTCATAACCTACATGCTTATAAATAAAGCGCATATTAAACCTGCAATGCTTATTTTTTATAATTAATGGTGCAGCTTTAATGTAAACACTTTAAGGATCAAGGATATACGAGATCTTATCACATCCCTACTATTTATTAATCTTTGTTAATGAAAATAGTTCATTGTTTATTCATGTTAGTTCAGTGTATTAACTAATGTTAACAAACACAACTTGTGATTTTAATAATGCATTAGTAAATTCTGAAATTAGCATTAACTAAAACTGAACAATACTTCTACAGCATTTATTATTCTTAATGTTTGCTATTGTAAAGTGTTACCAAAATATTGTAGTGCAGCTTTAAGCATTTCTTGTTTTACTTGCATTGTAAGTAAAGCAGAATTTTTTGTTTATCTTAAATTTAAGGATTGAGGATTTTACCCAAACATTATGTATAATACACACTTCTTGAAGTAATGCATCTTTACTTCATAAACTGAGTTGAAAGATCGAAATTCTTTCAGAATTAGTGTTTTGTGTCATTGCTCTGCTTTTGCCATCAAGTAGCATTTGGATTATACAAAAATAATTTAATTTAAATTCAATAAAATACATTTATCTGCATATGTAGTTGCATTTCAGTTAAGATGCTGGTGTAACTTTCATTGAGAGTTGTCCATTTCTGTCGACACAAGTGTTAGAGACCATCGGTGATGTGACCGAATTAAGCAGAGCTCAACTTTATAAGCAGCATCACATTACAGAGCAGCAGCCAGGAGCTCAGAGACCGTCTGATCTCCAGCTTATAGGTTCAGATCAGAACTCTGTATATATGCGTGCTAAAATCAGTGCAGTGATGTCATTTACTTCACCCTGCTGTCTGAATAACCGTTTGTCTGCTGTAGGAACCTGATTTACCAGGGAAGTCGTGAGAGCTTTCAGGACGAATGCACGAAGGAGTTTGTCGGCTCAATCGTCATCACGCGCTATAATAACCGCACTTACCGTATCGATGACATCGAGTGGTCCAAGTCTCCCAAAGACACTTTCACCTTGGCCGATGGAACCGTGACCACGTTTGTCGATTACTACAGGTTCATCTGCTTCTCTGATTTAAGACCCAAATGCATGTAAAAGCATAACAGCTGGACCGTAACTTGTATAACTGGAGATATATACGATGCACATATTGCCAAAGCTCATACATTCATAAATAATATCTCATTATAATGTAGGGCCCTATGAAATCCGTTTTATTTTTTCCCAAATGCGGGTTTTTTTTCTTCAAAATTCAGTTTTTTTTTTTCGTTTAAATTTTGATGGATTCCGATTTTTTTTTTTTTTTTTTTGGACTCCTTTTTAATGATCAAATAAATGTATTAATCAAAAAGCATGTTTAATGAATTAAAATCATGAAACTTATACAATTTAACTTATTAAGTGTAACAAAAATGACATGTTTAGGACCATATCATTTTTTTTATTTTATCACCTTATGTTTTATTGTTACCAAATTTTAGCATAAATATTTGAATGCATACAAAATATGTATTCTTGCAGTAGCCTTTTATTTCCCCCTCAGAAATTCAGTGTTGTGTATATACATTTTACTGGTTATCAGATGAAGGCATAACACATTGATTTAATTTACATTTGAATTAATGAAAATTAAACATTTACATTTTTGGCACATAAAGGGGATTCAAATAAAAATATTTTGTTATTTATTTCTTAAAAAATATTTTATTATTTTTCAACAGTAGTAGTAAGTCATATGGCCCTAATAATGGCAGAGACCAATATATGCTAGTTTAAAGTGACAAATAATTTTTTATTGTTTTTGTCAATTGTCTAATGAGCATTTTATATGCACAGCAAGAACTATGGCATCACCATAAAGGAACTGGACCAACCGCTGCTCATCCACCGACCGAAAGAGAGGTCCAAACCCGGAGGAAAGGTGATGAATGCTTCTCAGGGTTTCTGGAGCAGAGTGTGGTGCGGTTTTGTTTGCTTGTGTTTATTAGACAGCTTTAGATTGACAGTGACGGCTCATGTTGGTCAGTGGTGGATTGAATAGACCTCATTCACACTCCTTGCTGCCTTCTAGTGGTGTCTTTGGGTGCTGTGCTTTAACAGTGGTTCATTTGGCCTGATTAATCGTAGATAAAGTGAAATCACACATCTGGGTGACAGGTCAATTAAAGAAATATATACACTTCCACTTAAAAGATTGGAGTCTAAGATTGAAGGTTTTATATGTTTTTCAGGAATTGCATTCAGCATTAAATTGATTAAAAGTAACAGAAATATTTTATAAAATTGTAAAAAGATTTAAATATATTTACCATTTCAAACAAAGGCTGTTCTTTTGAAGTTACAATTCATCAGAGTATACTGACTTTATTTTTTAATTTTTTTACAAAAATATTAAGCAGCACAACTGCTTGTAACATTGATATTAATGAATTTTTTTTTCTTAACCAAATCAGTATATTAGAATGATTTCTTAAGGATCAGGTGACACTGAAGACTGGTGTAATGATGCTGAAAATTCAGCTTTGCATCACAGGAATGTATATTAAAATACAAATATTTTAGATATTTCACAATGTCTGTTTTTATTGTATTTTTGATTAAATAAATGCAGCCTTGGTGAACAGAAGTGACTTCTTTCAAAGCATTAACAAATCATACTGATCCCAAACTATTGTACAGTGTATATAGTCTTCAGTATACGAGTAATTCGGTGCCAAATCAACCAAATGTCAGAAACTCCCCAGCTCAAATCTTGTATGGTGATGAAAGCCAAAGTATTAAATATCACAGATATCAATCCACTATTTTCACCTGAGATTCAGAGGCAAATTACAGGGTGGTCAAAATACTTCAGAAAGATGGCAGCATCATATTAATTTTTACACTGAGGTTGGTTGGTCTGTTAGTAAAATCTGTCGACTTGAGCAGTCTGTTGCATTACAGTTTGTCCCAATGGTGACCATTACAAAAATTGGAGAAAAAGCTCTTTGCAAGCTTTTTCTCAAGTCTTCATGCCTGTAACTCAAGAAGTATTAAAGATATCTTAATTCTCTTTTAGATATTTGCTCTTTAAAAATGAAGATGCCAAAAGGAAAGTTTAAGGCCCTATAGTTCAGTTTCAGAGATATTAGACTTTCAATACGGCTTCAGAAGTAAATTGTTAAATTGTACACATTTTCAGTGGTCAAAAACCAAATGTGGGTCACTTGGCATACATGATACTACGTTTCATTTAAAGAAGAATATCTACGTAACAAATAATGTTGAAACTAGAAATGCATCTCAATTCCTTTAGTCAAAATAGCTGTATTGAACACACATGTCTGAGTGACATAAATCATCTTTTTCTTAAGTACTAGGATGTGAGTTTATTATGTGTAATATTAAGATGTGAATTTGATAACAGGTTATTACGGGTGAAATCCTGCTGCTGCCAGAACTCTCCTTCATGACCGGCATCCCTGACAAAATGAGGAAAGACTTCAGAGCCATGAAGGTACGAATCAGTCAAACCTGGCTCAAACACTGTCAGTTTGGTGAACTCTTTATTTTACAAACCGTTCAGAAATGTGACCCTGGGCCACAAAACCAGTCACGAGGGTCATTTTTCTTTTAATTGAGAGAATTGAGATGAAATCTGAATAAATAATCTTTCCATTGATGTATGGTTTGTTATGATAGGACAATATTTTTCTGAAAGACAACTATTTGAAAATCTGGAATCTGAGGGTGCAAACAAATCTAAATATTGAGAAAATCACCTTTAAAATTGTTCAAATGAAGTTCTTAGCAATGCATTTTACTAATCAAAAATTATGTTTTGATATTTTTGGTAGGAGGTTTGGAACATGATCTTTACATAATATCCTAATGATTTTTGGCATAAAAGAAAAGTTAATAATTTTGACCCGTGCAATGCATTGTTGGCTACTGCTTCAAATATACCCGTGTGACTTCAGACTGGTTTTGTGCTCCAGCGTCACGTTTGGTTATTCGTCTTGTGTTTCAGGATCTGACCATGCACATCAATGTAGGACCCGAGCAGCACACCCAGAGTCTCAAACAACTGCTGCACAACATCAACAGCAATAACGAAGCGGTCTCCGAGCTGGCCCGCTGGGGACTCGGCATCAGCCAAGAGGTTCTAGTGGTGAGGATAGAGACGCACGCCTCCATGCTGCACCGGTTTTAAGTTAGAAAAGTTCACACTTGACGTCTTTTTTTAAGCTGCCAGCGTCTGTTTTACATTATAATCCTATGGAGTAAACCGTGTTTTCAAAAAAAGTCCTGAGCGCTTTTTAAAACGCCACCGCCGGCGTCTTTTTCTGCAGCTCTGAGCGTCTTTTCAAGTTGAACTTTTCTGAAAAAAACGCCCTACGTCAAGCGCCTTTTTGACTGCTGACCAATGATAAGCGAGTGGCGAGTCGTTTCATAACAACAAAATCATTAAGAAAAAGATAGCCGGTAGAGAGATCGCACTAGTTTCAGAGCACAAGGAGTTGTATGAAACCGTGCATCAGCCAGCCGGAGCTCCTGGACTCAATTGTTGGAAGCACCACACAGTTTCCTTCCCCGTATAATGTTGCGCTGCGCTCCCACAAACATTGTTGGGAACCGACATATCCTCCCCGTTAACTTAAAAAGCCGGCATTTCTGCAGCACACCGCACTGGGCTACCATTGCAGCTGTTGTTATAGCAACAAAAGACCAAAACGCTGCCAGCTTTTTATTTTACTAAAAAAGCACTCTTGTCAACTTTTTCTAGTCGCAAAAGACGCCAAGTGTGAACACGCCACGCCCTAAGGCTGCGCTTATTTGATCAAAACTGTAGTAACTTATTACAAGTTCAAATAACGGCTTTACACTAACTCAAACATACTATGTTCAATCTGCACCAAACTTCATATGTTTGATAAAAGTGCTAGACTGAAGACATCTACATGTTAATGTTCAGTTATAGACATAGCGCCACCAGCTGGCAGCAGGTTTGACGCATATAAATGACTATTACACATTCCTCTATATTTACCTTTTTAAATGCATATTGCTCACCGTTCCCTGTCTTTCTGAAGCCACCGGTTGGCGGTGCTGGTGGTCCCTTCCATCGCTGCTTGCAGCTTTAATTATTATTATTATTATTGGTCACTTAAAATGTATATAGCATTTTAATGTTTTAAATTTTGTAGGATTTAGTGGAGTTTTCTTGCATTATTGCGAGGGCTGTCGCTCGATTAAATTATAGTACTGTATTATAAAAAAGAAAAGAAAAATGTTGCACAAAATATTAAAACCATTTAAAAATCATAATAAACGCGAGTGGTATTATGAATTCACAAAGGCTGCGATTCAGTTTAACAAAAATTTGCATTTCAGGTTTAATATGCGCTTTATTTATAAGCATGTAGGTTATGAGCATCTCGGATCATAAAGAAGTGGCCAAATAATAAAGATTAACTGGACATTTGATTGAAATGTTTATCAATATTAAACGAGGATTAGATCGTGTAAAAACTATCGTCAGGCTGTTGCTGCAGGCATTTGATATAATACACAATGTACATAAGTTATGATTATATTGTTTTATTACTATATTATATATGTCAACGGTTTGTTCAATAAAACCATATAATATATATTTTGAATCTATTTCTATTGCCTAATTGCTATTATATATGTATTTTAAGTCTTTCTGAAGTATATCGTTTGCTTAGGTCTGTTTTATTACCTCAAATGTTCAGAATAATTGACCGATTACTCGATTACCGGAATAATCGTTAGTGACCGCCTCTAAATATTATATTTACCGGAGTAAAACCCATCAGTACCTGACAAATATCCATATACAGTTTGTTTTTTGTGCCGTTTTAAATGTAAAACAACACCAAGTGGATCTGTTTATTTATGAATGTGTTAGAGTCTAATATAAAGCGGTGGTGGGGGTGAAAACTAGTTAATTCAAGCATTATTGTTATGTGCAGATAACTTTATGTATTTTTAAAGAACAAAAGTGTCCTTCATGTTAGCAAATGCAAGATGTTTTGAAGAATCTCTAATGTTGGCACATGTCACTGTATGTGTTGTTCATCCTTTTAATTAATGCTATTAACTGTATTGATATGCATACTGTCGTTTTGTTCAGGACACATTGGTGTGTTTGTAGCTAACATGAATAACATTGTTTCTCCACAGACTCAAGGAAGAATTCTGCCCAGCGAGACCATCTGCTTGCATTCAGCTTCTTTTGTCACGTCTCCGGCAGTAGACTGGTCCAGAGAGGTGGTCCGAGACCCCTCCATCAGCACCGTGAGTGTTTGAACGAGATCACTGCGAGTCTGTGGTTTGTGGAGGAGTGCACACGTACAGCGGGCACATGTCAGACGGAGCAGAAGAGGTGTCTCGCACCACATAGAGGTCTGCTACCCGACCCGAACCCGCGGGTCCCGAAATACTGTCGGGTTTCGGGTCGGGTTTCGGGTTAATGTTTAATGGATAGCTTCGGGTTCGGGTTTGTAGCTAAACCCAAACTATATGCAGAGGCTTCGCTGCTTTCATAGACGCACGCACACACATATCAGAGATCGCGCACAAACAGCACGGAAACTTTTATTAGTAAAATAGCTAATTTTACGACAGGCTACTGACTCGCAAGTCACAACATTATATTTATCTATGCAGGTTCATTCCTCTCTCTCCTCTCTCTCTCTCTCTCTCTCGCTCGCTCGGTCTCTCTCTCTATCTCGCGCTCGGGTCTCTGTCTCTCTCTCTCTCTCTCGCCGGTCTCTCTCTCTCTCTCTCTCTCTCTCTCTCTCTCTCGCTCACTCTGTCTCTCGCTCGGTCTCTCTCTCTCTCTCTCTCTCTCTCTCTCTCTCTCTCTCTCTCTCTCTCTCTGCTCGCTTGGTCTCTCTCTCTCTCTCTCTTCAAATAAATGATTAATTCATTCAAATAAATACAATCTTATTTAAGATCTTATGTCTGATTTAAAGTAGACAGAATGCTAACGAGCCTTAACTGACAAAAATGACCATAATTTGCACGGTCATCATCTTCTTGTCCATACAAAATTCATAAACTCGGCAGAATGTATGCGCGCCTGATGTTCACAAACTTTAATAACTGGTAAATGTTTGTGAAATGGCAGAGCCTTGATTAATCCGTTTCTTTGCATGCAATCGTGAAATGCAACCTTTTCCTTTTTATTTTTGTTATTCGTTGTGGGGATTTCGGGTCGGGTTCGGGCTCTAAAGTTAACTGCCGCTCGGGTCGGGTCGGGTCAGATGATCTCGGGTACGGGCCGGGTTCGGGCTTCAGTTTTGAGCCCGTGCAGACCTCTAGCACCACAGAACGAGAACAGCCTTGTTTGGCTGGAGTGAAAGAAATGTGTGGATTGAATAGAGGCACATCACACAGGTGTTAAAGGGGTCATGACATGCATTTAAATAAATGATTTCATGTTTCCTGAGGTGCTCTTATCTTAATATGGTTCATCGTGGTTTAATTATAATGGTCTTTATGACTGGCCCTTATGATTTAAGCACTGTTGTGCTCTGAGACGTCAATGTAAATGCCCACTGGTATGATTGGTGAACATCTTTGCACATTAAATAAGTACGACTGTCACTAATCATCTTGATAATCAATAAATCGGTAAATTATTCTGACAAGTAATCAAGTAAAAAAATTACATTCGACAAAGCAAACAATAGACTTTAAAGACTTAAAATACATATATTAGCAAACAGGCAATGATAATTGATTCAAATATAATATCAAAACAAATAATCAAATGGTTTTATTGAACATAACGGTTCATTCATAAATGTAATCAAGCAATATCAAATGTCTGCAGAAGGCACCAAAAGACTGATTGATTGTTTTTTTGCATTTTACCGCATGATCTATTCCTTGTTTAATATTAACTAAAGATTTCATTCAAATGTCTGTTTAATCTTTAATATTTGGAGACCTCTTCAGAGTCAGAAATGCTACAACTACTGTAATTTCTTCAATATGTGGAGAACATGTACACTCAGAGCGAGGGTTTAGACTTTTATTTTGAAGTCGTGATGAACGTTAGCATATTTAAATCAGGCATTTCAGAAGAGCAGAAAATAATTCACATTTTAAACTGGGAAATAGTTTTCAGTTTTTTATTAGAGTAACTCTTATATGTGAATATATGATTCATATTTTGATTCTGCATTTCACGACCCCTTTAATGTATGAGGCTTTGTAAAAACACTGAATAGAGTTTCTGAACTAAATGACTCGTGTGATCTGGATTATATCATCATACCGCTGGATTAGTGTATCACAAGTGCTGAACTAAATGACTCTTTCAGTATGAGATGGTTTATTTTAGTGCATTAGAAACACAGCTGGACCAAGCAAGACTGATTTCTGGATAAAATGACTCTTAGGTTCATTTTAGTGAATCAAAACATGCAGCTGAACCAGTTTTCTGATTCCTGAGCAAAGTTACTCTTATGAACTTTTTTTTAATCCAAAATATTTTTTTATTTGGTGAATCTACAAACTGAGTATCTGAATGAACTGCAAAAAGATGATAATTATACTGTAAAAGATGATCTTTGGATGTTTTGAACTTGACTGAATTGAAAGTCCTGATCTTGTTTTCTCATCTTGCTCTTACATTTATGCATTTAGCAGACGCTTTTATCCAAAGCGACTTACAAGTACATTCAGGTGATACATTTTTAATCAGTATGTGTGTGCCTGGGAATCGAACCCACAACCTTTTGCGCTGCTGACGCAATGCTCAACCACTGAGCCACAGGAACAGCTCTTGTGTAGTTCTTCCGGTCTCATGATCGCTCTCTCTCAGGTTCCTCTGAACTGCTGGGCTGTTTTCTATCCCCGGCGGGCAACCGATCAGGCAGAGGAGCTGGTGACTACTTTTACAAGGGTAGCCGGACCGATGGGCATGAGAATCGAGCGGCCCATCCGTGTAGAGCTACGGGATGATCGAACCGAGACCTTCGTCAAGAGCATTCACTCTCAACTCACCAGTGAGGTGGGCGAGTATGAAAGAGCTTTGACACGTTTACTGTTCTGTCTCTTTTGCCTTCGTAGTGCATTGGGTATTATCTAAATACTATAGTATATTCTCTCTTGGTTTCAGCCCCGTGTGCAGCTGGTCGTGTGCATTATGACCGGAAACAGAGACGACTTGTACAGCGCCATCAAAAAGCTCTGCTGCATCCAGAGTCCTGTACCATCACAGGTTTCATCGAAACAATTCCTTTGCACTTCCTAGTTCAGTTTCTGTTTGTGTAACACACACATTACTGTTGAAAGGTTTTGAAAGAAGTATCTTATTCCCAGCAGGGCAACATTTATTTAAACAATAAATTGTAATTCTGTTGTATATTTTAATATATATTACAATGTAATTTATTCCCGTGATGCAAAGCTGTATTTTCAGCATCATTACTCCAGTCTTCAGTGTCACATGATCTTCAGAAATCATCTAATATGCTGATTTACTGCTCAAGAAACATTTCTCATTATTATCGATGTTGCGAACAGTGAATACTTTTGCGGATGAACGAAGAGATCAAAAGAATTTGAAATCGATTCTTTTTTAACTATGTATTTTTCAGTTAAATGCATCCTTGCTGGACAAAAATACATTTCCTAAGCCTTTAAAACGATGTTGTGACCGTTATTTAAAGATAATACCTCTGACCACTTCATTTGAACTGAAATTCAATTTAGTGTTATTTTAATACATTTTTATTTATCCCATGTCAGTGGAATTATTTAACTGTTAAAGGGTTAGTTCAACCAAAAATAAAAATGGTCTTTAATTACTCTCCCTCGTGTCATTCTAAACACATAAGACCTTTGTTCATCTTCGGCACACAAATTAAGATATGTTTGTTGAAATCGGAGAGCTCTTTTACCCTGCATAGAACCACCAAGTTCAAGGCCCAGAAAGGACATGGTTAAAATATTCACTGAGTAATTAATGTGTGGACTATCCCTGGGGGAATTTTAGCTGGGGTTTTTTTTGGCCTGTGTATTGTATTCATATTAGACAATGTCATATCTGTGACTCTTATTTCCAGGCCATCAATGTGCGGACCATCTCCCAGCCACAGAAGCTCCGCAGCATCGCTCAAAAGATCCTTCTGCAGATCAGTGTGTGTGTGTGTGTGTGTGTGTGTGTGTGTGTGTGTGTGTGTGTGCTAATCAGTCCTTTTCCCCACGCGTGGCCCTGGAGTTACCCTACTGCATCTCACTCTTGATTAAACAATGCTTAGGTAAATATGAAGTATCAGGAGTGAAAGATAAATACGGGCACTGCACAGTGAGAACTGATATAGGATAGCTAGGTGTGATGCATTGTATGTTAAATTGTAGTGTTTATTTTTTTACTCATTGATGGTCAAGTTTCAAAATGTATTCCTAGGTTCACATCTTGAATTTATTACCTTGACACCAGCCGCAACAAACTCATTAATAGTCTTGAGCTGGTGGGAGAACATTAAAATATCATTAAGTCTTTTATTTTTATAACTTGAATTATATTTGTTCATAAGTTTTAAATAACCTGTGATAGATAACCTGTGGCATCCATTAGTGAATGTAATGCATTGTTTCTTCTGAATAGTATTGATGTTGTATTGTTGCAGAACAATGTTATTAAATGAAAGGATAACTTCTGATTTGAACAGAAATCCCTGATGGTGATTGGGGTGGATGTTCACCATGACATAAGCAAGAAGAGCAGATCTGTCATGGGTTTTGTGGCAAGTCTCAACAGGTAAATTAAAACCACCCCGAATAAAGCGTTCAAACGTCTCTTGTGCTCACCAAGGCTGCATTTATTTGATCAGAAATACAGACAAAAAAGAATAAATGTGAAATATTACAATTGAAAATATATTTTGCGTGATCCTTCAAAATATTGTACTTTTTTTTCAGGATTCTTTGAGTATAAAGTTCAAAAGAACATTTTTGTAATATTATTAACATACAAAATCATACTGATCAATGCGTCCTTGTTAAATTAAGGTATTTTTTTATTTTATTTAATAGAACAATCTTACTGATCAAACGTTTTTAATGATAGTATTATTAAAAGGTGCAAACATCAAGGCAAGTGCACTGAGATACAACACAGACTAATTAATTTTAGTGAATCAGTTTATTCTGACATTTAAATGAACAAGGTCAAAAGATGAACTGATTAATTTGAGTATCTGTTCAGTAGCCCTTGTGCAACATTTCGTCTATTCTTAATATACAAATATTAACTACAGGGATGTTTTTCAACACAAACGAGTGTTTCCTAGTTTTATTATTATCGGTATGTGCATTGATCAAGTCAAATGTAACTCGTTCCTGCTAATTGAGATCTTTGTGTTTGGGTTGGAAGAAAACGCTTAGATTAAATATCAACTGGTTATGTATTGAAAGTTGCAATGAAATTGAATTATGATTATGACATGCATCTGAGTGTAACAATTTATCATGAAAGAAAACCTCTATGACGGGTTCAATGCTGAAGTAAGCTGTTTTCTGCGTGTTTGACTTCCGGTTCATAAGCCACCATGGGGACATAACGAGAAGAATAGTTAAAACAGTTTGCACTGCAAACCAGTGTTCAGAATTAAACTAATATGCAGGGTTCCCACGGGTCATGGGACTTCTGGAGTATCAGGGCATTTTAAAAGGTCTATTCCAGACATTGAAAGTCAGGTAATTTGATATTTTTAAGTCATGGCATATCAGGGATTTTTGTTTGTCTACTCCAAAGTACTCGCGCCCTGAATTGAGTTTCTCCAGCGTCTTTCTTGCGCCTGAATGGGCAAAAAAATTCCCCGTCTCGGCAAGTAACTTTGTAGCTTTAACACTGATTAATCTATATTTAATTTTTTTAAGTGGAGTACATGCAACCGTTCGACCAGACATTATTTTATTTTAGAGCTTCTTCTGTTCCGTGCTTGCTTCCAAATGCCATTTGTGGGGAAATATTACGTTATTATTATAATTAGTCTGTAAACGGAGGCCAGAGATGCTGAAGATGGACGCAAAGAGGAGAAAATACCATAACAGGCAGAACAAGATCACGAAATATAGGAATACTAAATATTGAATTGTATATGAATGTGTTTCTGAGGGGAACTGGCTGTTTTCAGAAAAGCTTTATTTTCATCTTGCCCCTGTATAGTGCATTTAAATGAGTGTTAGTACTGCTGTGTTTACTGTGGTAACCAAGGAAACGCTGTATCACTGTATTCTCTTCCCGCTCATCAATCACTTAACTCAAATGCAGTCTCCAGGCTGTACCGGTTAACTAAGCTTTGGCTACAAAATGACTACTTCAAAGACTGAGTTTAAAAAATATATATCAAAATGCATTTAACGGGTAAAAGCAACAACAACAAAAAAACGATCACAACTGCGGCCTGTTTTTCCTGTTCATTATAGGTCATGGAAATTCAGCGTTTTAGTCAGGGAAATTAGATTTTTGGCTCAGAGTCCTTCGGATGAGACGTTAAACCGAGGTCCTGACTCTCTGTGGTCATTAAAAATCCCAGAATGTCCTTCGAAAAAGAATAGGAAGTTATCCCGGCATCCTGGTCAAATTCACCCATTGGTCTCTGACCATCATGGCCTCCTAATCATCCCCATACACTGATTGGCTTCATCACGGTCTCCTCTCCACCAGTAAGCTGGTGTGTGGTGGGTGTTCTGGTGCTATATGGCTGCCGTCACATCGTCCAGGTGGATGCTATGCACTGGTGGTGGTTGAGGAGATTCCCCCCCTTCTATGTAAAGCGCTTTGAGTACCTAGAAAAGCGCTATATAAATGTCACTAATTATTATTATTAGAGTGGGAACCCTGAATACGGTAAGACACACCAGTTTGGAATATCAAGCAGCAAAACGAGCTGTTTTCACGGATGAGACTGGAAGCCAGACGCATTAAATTTACAAATGGCTGTACCCGCTCTTACAGGAGATAGAAGGTGGATACATAGGGTGTGATTGCATTTTGAGAAGTGGGCGTTGAGGCAGATGAACGTAAGATCGGAGAACTCCTGCATACTGTATGTCATGAAGTATGGACAGTCCAGTGGCATTTTGGTTAAATATTGTTAGGTCAGAAAATAAATACATTTAACACTTGCATGGATGAGCCGTTCACCAGAGCATCTATGACATGCATTAAAAAATGGATGTGGTACATTTTAATTTCATGCCAACTTTAGATATTGCCCCAATAAAAGATTAAATGTAGTAGCTGATGTCTACTAACTAAAATAATTTAAACTAGCTTCCCCAACAGTGAATATTGTGAGCTGTTAATGAGCATGTTCTGCTTGTATGCATCAGATTTGCCTAACCCTTTGTTTGTTGTCCTGGTGTAGCATGCTGACCAAATGGTACTCCAGGGTTACCTTCCAGATGCCTCACGAGGAGATCATCAACGGCTTCAGGGTCTGTCTGCTGGCTGCCCTGCAGAAATACTACGAGGTAATGAGGCGTTTACGTGAACTTGTCAAATGATTTCGTAAATGCCACAGCTTCCATACGTCTCCTGAATGAATTGTAGAGGGGTGTGTTTTACCCATTTTCTACAAACAGGTGAACCACACTTTCCCTGAGAAGATCGTCATCTATCGCGACGGCGTATCTGACGGACAGCTCAAAACCGTGGAGCTTTACGAGATCCCTCAGGTTCTGAAATGCTTCGAGACCATCCCCAACTACGAACCGAAGCTGGCTTTCATCGTGGTGCAGAAGAGGATCAGCACCACCCTGTACTCCTACGGATCCAACCACTTCGGCACGCCCTCGCCAGGAACCGTACTGGACCACACCGTCACGAACAGAGACTGGTTGGTTTACAAGAGCTGAAGCGCAGCCCAGGATTCTGCAAGTGGCTTTAGCAACTAGATGTGCAAAGCTCTGCAGGAATGAGATCTAGTCAAGTGCATTAGCGGGAGGAACTAGAATGTGGTATATGAATTGACATGTCTCTCTTCTCTTCAGGGTGGACTTCTATCTAATGGCACATTCGATTCGACAGGGTTGTGGCCTGCCCACTCATTACATAGCAGTGTACAACACCGCAAACCTCTCCCCTGACCACTTACAGAGGTTCGCTTTAACATTGATGATTTAAAGAAACAGCTAAATGTGATATTTAATGTCATGGCTTTATACAAGGATAAAAGTAATTTTAAAAAACATATATAACTGTCATATTAACTCTTTCCCTGCTAAACACATTTTTCTGGATCTACGCATTCTCTCTTTTATACACTAGGGGGTGCTATTATGCATCTCCCGAATGAGTTTATACTCAATCAAAAACAGATGAGGAAATTAGCAATCTCATATTTAAGCATATGCATATGAAAAATATTGCGATCATCAACAATAAACCACATATAAATGAGAACTGCCTAATGTTACAGAGTGAAACGCATGCTCTGAGATGGATACTGATATTTTGTAATGTTCAGGAATTACACATTTTATTTAATGCCTATTATGGCACCGCTTTACTCTAAGGATTATCATTTAACTGCTTATTGCTGCACACTATGACCTACCTCGTTGCGATGTTTGCAGACTCAGCAAATGCTGCACATATTGTCTTATTGCACTATGATGTTATTATTGTGCTATTTTTCGATATGTACATATTTTTGTACTATGATGCTCTCGGAGATACGGTTTCGTTTCTTCCTGTAGGGAGGGATGACAATAAAAAAACACTTGACTTGACTTGAAATGTCAATGCAGAAAGTGATCAAATATTTTGCAGCTTTGCTTTGATAATATTACTGAATATGATCCAGATGTAGTATTTCATAAAGTGATTTTTTGAGCTTTTTGCTCAATGTTTTTATGAAACCCACCTACATTCAAGTGTTGATTTAAAAATAAAACAATGCTTGACGCTAGAATAAAACACTTTTGTGTTTGAAAGTGGAGGGTCTGATACAACTAAATATTCTGGGGCCAATACATTTTTGTGAAAATCAGTAAAATCGCTGGCGGTGGCTGGCAATATTTTTTCAGAAACTCTAGCGGGAAAGAGTTCAATGTTCAAAAACAAAGACACGTGTTTCTGTAATGTTCAAAGGCTATTTTATCCACAGAAATTAGTGTAAAAACAAAACTACAAACAGGAGTACTTGGTAAAAGGCAGTAAAATAACTATATAATAAATGTTTTTAAAATATGTAAAATACAACACTTGTTATTTCTACTTTAATTTAGAGATTCGATATAAAAATATATGATTATGTATAATGTTCTGTGCGATTAATCACTAGTAATTGCTGAATATTTTTAAATAGCCCTATAACCTATATTATTACAAATAGTTAAACATCTATGTTTATTATTTTAGTAACACTTTAGAATAGGGGACACTTATTCACTGTATTAACTGCGACTTTTCCCTCAATACATTATTATATTTAATGAATAGTTAGGAGGGTAGTTGTGAAATGGGTATTGGGCAGGATTATGATATAGAATAAGTCATTAATATGTGATTAATTACAACTAATAAATGATTAACATTCTAGTAATGTGCATGCTAATTAGCAACTTGTTAAGAGACCCTAAAATAAAGTGTTCCTATTCTATCTTGTAACACAGGTTGACCTTCAAGATGTGCCACCTGTACTGGAACTGGCCCGGGACGATACGTGTTCCTGCCCCGTGCAAGTACGCCCACAAACTGGCCTTCCTCTCTGGCCAGTACCTGCACTCGGAGCCCGCCATCCAGCTCTCAGAGAAGCTGTTCTTCCTGTAAACGGACCCGAGAGGGATCGAATCTCCCGCTTTCGTTCTTCTTTTTGTTTGTTTTTTAATTGCTGTTCTTAAAAGTACTGTTATGAATGTTCAAACGCTTTCTTTCTTAAAGTTGTTTTGTAACGCTCTTCGTTCGTTCTTGAAGCATTACTGAATAAAGTACACTTTCCCAGCATCTCTCTCATCAGTGATGGTCTGAAATAATGTGTTTCAGAGCGCTATTCGTTCTGTACACTTTCCCCAGCATCTCTCTCATCAGTGATGGTCTGAATTAATGTGTTTCAGAGCGCTATTCATTCTGTACACTTTCCCCAGCATCTCTCTCATCAGTGATGGTCTGAAATAATGTGTTTCAGAGCGCTATTCATTCTGTACACTTTCCCAGCATCTCTCTCATCAGTGATGGTCTGAAATAATGTGTTTCAGAGCGCTATTCATTCTGTACACTTTCCCAGCATCTCTCTCATCAGTGATGGTCTGAAATAATGTGTTTCAGAGCGCTATTCATTCTGTACACTTTCCCAGCATCTCTCTCATCAGTGATGGTCTGAAATAATGTGTTTCAGAGCGCTATTCGTTCTGTATGAGCAGACTCCACTTGAGATCGATAACTACACTAATTAACATGAACGAACAATGAACTATACTTCTACAGCATTGAATCATAACGCTAATTTCACCATTTAATACATTTTAAAATCAAAAGTTTTATGTTAACATTAGTTAATCCACAATTAGCTAAAATAATAAAAACAATTTTATATTAATAGTTTTAATAAATGCTGTAAACACAGGAAGAGTTCATTTGTGAAAACCAGATCAAAAATCATCTTATTTAATTGTGCATACCAATTAATTTCAATCAAACTGGGTTATTTTGATTAGGTACAAAATAAACATACTTGCAATAAAGCGACATAAAACAAGATAGCATAATAAAAAAAACATGATTTTTTTTTTATAAAATAAAAAACTGGGTTATCTGTTTTTGCAAATAAACTTATGTTGTGCCTAGTTGGTTCATTTTAGCTAATGAATTAATTAACTAAGGTTAACTAATGAGATCTCCGTCCTTTCCCTCGTTCTAAAAGGCCAAAGGAACAAAGAAATGCTGCTTTCTATTTTTGAAAACCGTCTGATTTGTTTCTGGGCAGCTGACTCTCAACATGAGTATAAACGATTCATAAACATTTCACATCAACGTCTCAAGCTTTGTATTACTCCAACTGAGGATTTAGTAACAGAGGATCTGTTGAGGAGTAATGCATTGAAAAGGAATAAAGTTGAAAGTGATAAGTCTACAGAAATAACCATTAATACTGTATGTCCCCCGTAAATCTAAAGTAAAATAAGAAACATGCAAATTCTGACACTTTGCACTAGGGTTCAATGGAAATGTGGTATTAATTGCGATATATTTGTTTCCACTAGATGTCAGGGTTTTAATGATCACTTTTAAACTGGCTAAAATTTAAGATGAGTCAGAAATAATAATATTAACATTAATATAATTATACACTAACCGGCCACTTTATTAGGTACACCTGTTCAATTGCTTGGTAACACAAATAGCTAATCAGCCAATCACATGACAGCAACTCAATGCATTTAGGCATCTAGATGTGATGAAGACGACTTGCTGAAGTTCAAACCGAGCATCAGAACGGGGAAGAAAGAGGATTTAAGAGACTGAACGTGGAATGGTTGTTGGTGCCAGACGGACTGGTCTGAGTATTTCACAAACTGCTGATCTACTGGGATTTTCACACAACCATCTCTAGGGTTTACAGAGAATGGTCCGAAAAACAGAAAATATCCAGTGAGCGGCAGTTGTGTGGATGAAAATGCCTTGTTGATGTCAGAGGTCAGAGGAGAATGGACAGACTGGTTAGAGATGATAGAAAGACAACAGTAACTCAAATAACCACTCGTTACAACCAAGATCTGCAGAATACCATCTCTGAACACACAACACCGAACCCTGAAGCAGATGGGCTCCAGCAGCAGAAGACCACACCGGTGCCGCTCCGGTCAGATAAGAACAGCACACGGAGGATACAATTCACACAGACTCACCAAAACTGGACAATAGAAGATTGGAAACACGTTGCCGGGTCTGATGAGTCTTGATTTCTGCTGCAACATTCAGATGTAGGGTCAGAATTTGGAGTAAAGAACATGAAAGCATGGATCATCCTGCCTTGTCTCAACGGTTCAGGCTGCTGCTGGTGGTGTAATGATGTGGAGGATATTTTCTTGGCACACTTTAGTACCAATTGAGCATCGTTTAAACTCCACAGTCTACCTGAGTATTGTTGCTGACCATGTCCATCCCTTTATGACTACAGTGTACCATCTTCTGATGTACTTCCAGCAGGATAATGCACCATGTCACAAAGATCAAATCATCTCAGACTGGTTTCTTGAACATGACAATGAGTTCACTTTACTCAAATGTCCTCCACAGTCACCAGATCTCAATCCAATAGAGCACCTTTGGGATGTGGTGGATCGAGAGATTCTCATCATGGATGTGCAGACGACAAATCTGCAGCAACTGTGTGATGCTATCATGACAATATGGACCAACATCTCTGAGGAATGTTTCCAACACCTTGTTGAATCCATGCCACGAAGAATTAATGCAGTTCTGAAGATAAAAGGGGTCTGCAAGGGGTGTGTATGTGTGTGTGTCCCAGACATTTTGTTTTAGAATAATTTCGTCTTTGACTCTTGTGCAAATTCACTGCGATTCTGCAACAGACTCGAAAAACAATTATTCATGCATCATTGTAATGCTTTCAGAAACGAAAACAGAAGACGGTAAGCTAAGCTTCGATGAGTAAATTATTAAAGACATCATGAACTGAAAACGAGACATTCGCCACGTGCACCACCTGCGACCGATTCTCAAGCATTACAATCGTCTTCCATCTACTTTATAATACATATAACTTCCTAAATGGTAAGAGCGTTGAAAAGCTCACGTAGACCTCGAATCAAAGTGTTATGATATAATCCAAAGTCTCTTGACCTTTAAGGCTGAATCTTTCGCAAAGCGAACTAACTACCAAAAATAAAAAATGCGTGTCTAATGAATATTCAATAAGCTTACGTTCTCGTCTTCCAATGGGAGCTTTGGCTGCTGAATATTAAGTAGAATTCGCAGTTTCTCTGGGCGGCGCTCACTAATGACGTCATGTCCCCCGCCCTGTGTGTTAGCTCCACGCTGCTGTCTTGTGAATGGGTCAAGACAAAAAAAAAAAACAGGAAGCTATCCGGTCTCTTGGTTTTAAACGGGTTACCCCATGTCCCTCCGTTCATTCTGGACCTGTCAGATAACGGACCTGTCACGCGCCGACAAATCAAGAACTCTCAAAACTGGTGAGCGGCATTTTTATTTGAATTGACTCGGCTAGCCGGCTAACCATTAAACATTAACCACGGTATTGAGATTAGCTGCTTCTACCGAGGAGGCTCGGTTAAATCGTGTTCCAGACAGCGCATCAGCTCCGGGATCACCGCTGGATGTGAGAGCGGGTCTGATGCTGGAAACACACTCTGGTTTGTTGATGGCCTGTAGTTAGCAGAGATGATGTGATGTTTATTATGATCCATACAGACATGCATCAGTACTGCTGCTTACTCTTGTCCTTTAGGTCCTACGTGTGCTGATCTATCGCAAAGCTAACAGCCAAAGTCTATTCCACTTGTTTTATTAGTCCTGATTATTATTAGTATATGTGACCCTGGACCAATACATTGAGATTTATACATCATCTGAAAGCTGAATAAATAATAATTCCATGGATGTATGGTTTGTTATGATAGGATACAATCTGGAATCTGAGGGTGCAAAACAAAAATACAAATATTGAGAAAATCACCTTCGAGTTTGTCTAAATGAAGTTCTTAGCAAAGCATATTACTAATAAAAAATATTTGTAATATATTTACAGTAGGACGTTTACAAAATATCTTCATGGAACATAATCCTTACTTAATATTCTAATAATTTTTGGCATAAAAGAAAAATGTATAATTTTGACTCATACAATGTATTGTTGGCTACTGCTACAAATATACCGTGCTGCTTATGACTGGTTTTGTGCTCCAGCGTCACACATAAGAGTCGAACATGTTTGTGAATTTGATTTATTTGTGGTCTTAAATATTTTAATCGTGTTTGTTTGATGTAATGGGATAATTTTGAGAAAGTTAGCTAGCTTTAACCAGTTATCACGTCATGTTGACATTTTTGTGTTATTTGGCTATTTTGGATTGACTATCGTGATATTATAATAATAATAATAGTAATGTAAACTTTAATTCTGTACATTAACCGTTAACCTGTTAAGCGTTATACAGTGTAATGCTATGTTTGTTAATGTTGTTATGAGGATTGTTTAGTGGCTATTGCTAAAACAGATAGATATAGAGGTGGAAAGTGGTTATATAATGTCATTTATAATGTAATAAAGCAATTTAATGGTGGCAAATAAGACATACACAATGTAAAATTAATGAACATTTAACATACTTAAATTCATAAAAATATGAAAGCCAAATATTAGCACTTAAATTGGTAAAATTATATAAAATGTGCAACTTTTCACAAATGTGAAATTCCACTTTTGTTGACCAAAGAACTCACCTGAGCGATATCAATAGTTATGTATCAGAGGTATTTTGAAGTATTACTAGTAATTACTAAAGTATTGCTATGACATAGTGTTGATATACTAATAATACTAATAATAATAATAATAAAGCATGTTTCCTCACAGAATACAAAATTGTTATAAAAAATTATATGGACTTTTCATATAGAATATAATGTTTTTATTTTATGTTTTACATGTAGATGTAATTTTTTAACTCCTAATATATTTTGTCACCTAGATATTGCTTTTTATGTGTTATTATTATCATTTTAATATAAGTTTAACTGGATGGGCATCTGGAATAATTTTGGAAATGAATTGGTCAAAAATGTATGAGAACATGATGATAATAATAATATGATCATATCATAACTTTGTGACTAAAACTCTTGATTTATATTGACATGTAAGAGAGAATGTGTACTATCTGTTTTCTGATATAAAGATAACAGTGATTATATTAATCACCTTGTTGATTACTCCTCTGACGTATCTTTAGTGACGTATTCAGTCTCTCAGAATCCTTGGAGGCTTGTCAGGTTTGACGTAGTGTGGAAAGCAGCAAAACTGCTAGTTATCCATTTTTCCAGCTTAGTGGTTAGGCGAGGGTTTAATTACTGCTGTGTGTTGGTGGTAATTATGAGGATGCCCCCCCGAGCTGAGGGGCAGTGCTCTCCTGTATAAAGGGGCTTTGGTCACTGAGGCCTTGGGCATTTAAAGCGTCCTGGACCCTGTGTGTGGCAGATGACTGAGCCAGCTGTTTAGGGCCCGAGAACAACTTCTCTCGAAAGTAGATGAGCAACAGGTAAAGCTGATTTTAACATTGCTTATGCATTCAAAAAAGTAGATTAACTGTGTGAATATGAGAGTTAGTGGCTGTTCCAAATATGTGAATATTAGCTTTGAATGATGCCAGAAGCTGTTCGCTGTCTGCAGAAGGAGTCTAGGTCTTGCCAGCAACAGTATTCAAGTTGTCAGCAGTCATCGAATCTACTTTACCAGTCATAGCTCTCAAATTCCTCATAACCTTCAAGAGGGTTTGTTCAGCAGTACATGTAGCAGCTTGCCTTTCTGCATCATAACACGTTTTGGTTGCATTCATTGCGTGTCTTAAGCATTTGACTTAAGAACAATTTCCTCAATGAACCACGTGATTTGGGGTATTATTTATGCACAAATATATAAGTGTTGGCCTAGTTTTCTAACCTTTAATATGTCCAAACATTAAAATGATTTACTCACCCTTATGTCATCATAACCCTGTATGACTTTCTGTGGAACACAAAAGAAGATATTTTGAAAACAAGTCTGTTTTTTTCTTCTTAAAATGAAAGTCAGTGGGTTCAGTAAGGTCTGATATCGTCAGGATCTTATTTTGTGATGAATGTTGAATCCTCTGCTGAACTTTGAAGGGCTTTCCATTGCTTCAGAGAGAGATCATAACCTTGTTCCATTGATTGTTTTTGTGTATTTTGCTCTAGTTGTTGATAAGGACCGCTCTTGTGCTTTTCACCTGAGTCATGCTATAAAAGCTGCCACGTCAGCAGAGCGAAGATGTCTGTCATGTGGAAAGATTTGCTTTCTTTTTTTCAGAAAGTGTGCAGGTTAGTCTGCATTCCTAATCTAGAGACATTCAGTGGGTATTTAATGGATGTGTGTTTAAAAAGCCTCTGGCTTATTTGCATACAGTTGTGAATCTGAATTATATATACAAAAATAATTCAAGACTTTAAGCAATAAAATTAAGTAACTTTTTTTGTCTGACAAAATTCATTTATTTGGTAAAACAACAATAAGTTTCAGATCTTTAAAATGAGTTCCACAGACAGGGCTTAGACTAAGCCAGGATTAGGCCATAGTTCAATTAGAAGTTTTTAGTAAGTAATTTTATAAAAAAAATTACTGGTGTGCATCTTGAGACAAAATAAGGGCACTGATATATATTAAGATCAGTCAGTGCAAGTTTCTTACAGTTTAAACAGCTCAGGCTTACATTTTAGTCTTAGACTAGGCTTAAGCCTCGTCTGTGAAACCAGGGGATAGACTGTGAGAAACAACTATGGCATTTCTCAGTCTCGATCGATTAATGTTGATTTGTAAATATGCTTGTATATTGTATTCTGAGCACACATGAATAATAATATTTTTAAACTGAGCTTTAACTTGTGTACCGTATGTTGAAGAAACTCTCTGTTTGGTCAGAAGCTATGGCCACACCACACATGACTAGCCCACGTGTTTTCTAGAAGTCCTTTGTTTAGTTTGTACCGGGTTCCTGCAGGTCCTTAGAGTCTTACAATATTTTAAATTCAATTACATCAAATTTAAGGTCATAAAAATTGTTCAACATTGTTTTATGCACTATAAAAAATGCTGGGTTAACTACAACCCAGCGGTTGGGTTAAACATTTAACCCAAATATTGGTTGAAAACAACCCAGCATGTGTTCTGTTCAATATTTACCCAGCACTGGGCTGTATTTAACCCAGCATTTTTTGGAGTGTATCAATGATTAATATCTGTTAATTATTATTTTTATAAGTATTTATAGAACTATCTAATCTTTTGAAAGTGAATTTTCAAAGACCTCAGTACTTTGTCTTATGTAATGATCATAAACTTGCATTATATTGATTTATGCTGGTTTGGGCAAAGGATGGATCTCAAAGCTTGGCTTTAATAATGCCATTTTTCTCTCTCAAAGCTTTGAGTGACCGCTGACATGTGATCAATCTATAAATGAATCAAAGACCGGTTCAATGATTACTGATCCTTCCTGATGCGGATGCAATAGCTATAGACAGTGTCTCTTTAGACTGAATACCAGACATTCTTCTCTGTGACTTATCATGTGTCCTGAAATAGCAGCAGTCCACGAGGATCTCTTCAGACGGGGTCATTATAGCCCTCTGCCCTTATCTGAGATAAATTCATATCAGTGTATGGTTGTGACAGCGGCGAGATGTGATTGTCTGTTCCAATATAAATGCTGCTTTTAGGTGGGCTGAGAATTTAGGTTTGTATAAGGCACACTAACATATGTTTTCGCCAAGAATAAAACTAATTAAAAGCTAATTCTCACAATTTTAACTGTTTCTTGCAATTTCATGTTATTTCTCAAAAACAAAAATATTTGCTCTTATACAAACAAGAATTGTGAGATATAAACCCACGATTTTAAGAATTCCAAATTTGAATCTCACAATTCTTTTTTTTCCAAAAGAGAATTCTGGTTTTCTAATTGCAATTTAGAAGTTAAAGTTAACATCATACTGTTCACAGAATTACAAGTTTATGTTGCAAGTTTATATCTCAGTATTACAAGATTGTTAGGAAAAAGTCATGTTGTATAATTTGTTCAGAGATCGCCGTGAAAATAGCCTTGATGCTGGAATGGGGTTAAAAAGCGAGTACATTAATTGTTAGAAAAAGTGTGAGGAAAAAATAGTTGAATTATGAGATGGAAAAAGTCACTTCTACTGTGAAAGTGTGTTCTAGGTTCTTGTTCAGTGGTTATTTATTAGTTCAAGTTATGCTATTCCATACCGATATGTCTTTATGCTTTTCTATATATGTAAATGCATTTAGTGATGCTAGCTGCACAGAAGTGACACACTTCAGGTTTAATGTGCTATATAATTGAACGTCATGTTGTGATTGTAGTTAAATGACAGCAGTTGAGTCGTCAGCTGATCAGAGGTCTGTGCTGTTCTACTGAAGCTCACTTGGTCTTTTGGTGGCCCTCATACAGTATATTATCACTAAGGCAGTGAGGATCATATTTACTCTGTCTCTCCAAAACACGTTTATAAGCGTAGTCAGCATACCACAGCCGGCCGGCATCAGCATGCGGTTAACCTCTCCTTCACACACCCTGCTGTTTTTGAGAAACATTCTCATGCTCTTTTACACCCACACTGTAATTTACACCCTGAATTATGAGTGCATAATGCTGGAGATTAATAAATATTGAACTTCTCCCAGATATTCCATGAAATCAGATTATAAAAAGCTGTTATTTACTTCCTCATGTTTACTTGATGACAACCAGGATTGACATTTAATCAACAGGTTTGACTTTTCTTTCACATGCATGCTTTAGTCTGATCTTTGGAAGATGCTCTCTGTGTTTCTTCACGTTCACACAAAGATCTGGCCAGTCAAGTTTGAGCAAGGTGAGTCTCGGCTGGTTTTTGAGTGCAGGTTCTCGAAGGTCGTATGTGAAGGCTCAATGGCTCTTTCTTTAACCCTGCTGTAGACGAGTTGTGGAGTAACCATGTGTGTCACACAGACTACAAAGTTGAATACAAAGGCATAATTGTGAAGTTCAAATACATTTTTGTTTATGGGCCTTAAAGTGCCCCTATTATGCCATTTTTAAGGTTGCTAATATTGTTTTATGTGTCTTAAAACAGGATTACATGCATCAAAGGTCAAGAAACACTTAAGTTTTCTCCAAAAATAACTTTAGTTTTACCTCATTTCTAAATGATTCCTAAACAACTGGTGTGAAGCAGTCTCTCTAAACCCCGCCTTCCACTGCTGTGATTGGTCAGATGGAGCAGCTCTTTGTGATTGGTCTACAGCGCAAATGACAGCCAGGGGCGGAGATTATGCAAATGTATTACTTCGTGACTACTGCCACAACAGAATAAGATTCAAATTCCTGACGACTCATTTAGACGATTGCGAACCGACTCTTTTTTTTATAGACAATAACTTTATTTATCGGCTTCACAACTTTGCAGAAAGTTTATGTTCACATACTGCTACACGACATACTGCATGAAAGGTAATATTCGAAAAGGCATAATAGTGGCACTTTAATCATTTAGCATTGATTGTATACGGAGAAATCTGACTTTAAATGAACCATATCATTGGAATTTGAGCTTTGTGATTCTTTTGGTTGTAGTAACTGGAATTCTGTCGATAATATTTACGGTATATTAGATAAAATCCATCCAAAAGAATGCTTTCAAAATAAGAAGTGTCATGTGGTGAAAGCTGCTTTTCTGTCTGATTGTGTTATTTTCACAAAACTTGTAATGAATTTAATATTTAAAGTATGTGGACAGAAACATACAAAAAACTTAGTCTTACACTAAATGTTTTCATGAGGCATCACAGTGAATATTCATTGGCCGTGGCAAAAAAAATATAGAATACATAGGGCTAAAAATGATAAATACTTGTATTAATTTATATTTATTTTCTATTATGTTTAGAATCAAGGGATATTGATGCATTTTGACGCTGTATGCTTCCAGTATGATTGTTGTGCTGTTGTTCCTGCCCTTTTGCATTTCCCCATGAGAACTCATGGTACTGAACTATTCAGCACATCGAGGGTGGATGGATGTGAAACCACGTTCATTATCAACCTGGATGTGCGCAGCTTGTCAGTGAACATCGGCTCTGTGTGGTAATGTGAAATTACCGCGGATTACAGGACCGGCTTTACTGACAAGATGCATTAAATATCACATGCGATATATCGCGCAGCCCTACTTTATATGAGACATAATCAAAGATTCTGTTGGATTTATTGTTGGAAGTAAGATTTTTTTAATATATTTTGGTTGAAACATGGCTGAAATGTAAGAGCATCCCCGTTCAAAATAGCTTTTGTGGTGGTCTGCTGGAAACAGCTGTTGTGTGAATCTCTAAGATGGTCATTAGCATTATTCAGTGGTAATTTTCCATGTTGTTCCTGGCTTCACGTTCTTGGTAATGACTGGTTTGGGTTTACTCTCTTCCCCTCCGCTACAGTGACCTTTGAGACCTTTTCCCTCTGGGGCCAATTATCCAGTGTTTGGGACTCAAGTGTTAGGAGTTCATTCATTTACAATCGGAGTTTGCTTCTCCCAAAACAACATCATCTGGCCTTTCATGCATCAGGAGCTTCGCAGACATCGAGTCCCAGTGTCTGTCAAGAAGCGCTTGAATCATTGTTCTCTGTTGAAGGAAACCTGTGTTCTGTTTGTGTCGCGTCAGCTCCTTAATCGTTTAAGTCTTGACGTAAGAAAAACTGTTTCCGGTTCCAGCCTTTACCATTTCCATTGAGAAGACTATATCTCAATAGCTGTATATGAGAAGTATTTATTCTTATCACTGATTTAAGTTAAGTTTTTAAAAGCTCACATAATATCCTCAGGGATCCTCAGACGAGCAATATTAATGATTAATAGATGATACATCATTGTCTGGCCATCTGTTTTTATTCGGTATGGTGATAAAGGTTAGTGTCGTTAATTTCAGTTTATTAGTATTACAGCACACTGTGAGTGTATATTAGCACCGGGTGCTGTTGGTGTTTTCCAAAGGTTGGTTAAACTAGTGGCAGCTTACATTTGATAAATTGATGTACTCGAGTAAAATGTAATTTCATGTTATGCTTTCTGATTTTACTGTAGAACACACACACTGAGATATTGTGGAAATATTTTGCTGGTTAAGCAAAATTATGGTTATTTTCATATTACATACTATTATAGTGATTATTTATATTTAGGATTAGCTTTTTATTTATTTATTTATTTGTGTAGTTTTAGTACTTTTAGTACTTTGTTTCAGTTAGTTGCCAAGGCAACATTTTTAATTGCCATTTGTTTTTTTTCATCTAACATTTACATTTTAATTTGTCTGCTTTATTTAAATTAATAAAAACTGTTTTTAATTGTTTTACACAATAGACTCATATTTTCGTATTCTGTCCAGCGGTTAATGTTCCCGCTTTATTTCTATAGCCATTTTTACCTTTTTATTTTTATTTTTAAGTATTTCAGTTTTTAAAACAAAATCTTTTACTTTACTTTGTCTACTTAAAGTACATAGAACGAAGTCCAATTTAAACACAGATCTGCTAAAACAATACCTGATTGCTATTTGGCTATATCATTGTTTTTTTTAATAACATGCACCTATTTATTTAGCAAGTAAGTCATGTTTATTTTGATTGGCTGTGTGAGGATTATATCTTCCTCTGAAAGATAAACTACTTGATGGACGTTTGGTGTATGGTTAAAGACATGTAATCTGCCTAATGTTCTCATCTCTCTCTGTACTCTGTGTCTGTGTAGAGCTCGACGTGTTGCTGATAGAGTCATGACCCTGAGACCAGCCAATGGCTGCAGACAGCTGACCTTGACCATTGGCCTGACCCTGATCCTAGGCCTGCTGCAGTGGCCAATAGGAGATGTCAGTGGTCAGGATGGACCGTCTCCTGTGCAAGTCCTTCAGGAGCTGCTGACACGCTATGGTGACAACACCAGCATCTCCGTCCCTCAGCTCCGAGCGCTCCTCGTGCGCTTAAACCGAGTCCAGAGTGAAGACCATGATGCACAAACACAGCCCGCCAAAACCAATGCATCTCAGGTGAGTCAGGAAAGTGACAGAGGATTTGACAGCATGTAGGACTTGAAATGCATTTACACACGTCTAACTAGCTCTTGAAATCTGTTGTCTCTGATTGGCTGCTTAAAACACATGCCTACTGTGTTCTGACAATGACTTCTTGTACATGTATGTATTTGAATATGAAAATCAAGACGCATTTAGAAATACTGGGGAAAAAATCCCAATCTGTTTTACTGCATTTTGTAAAACCATTTTATGCTATTATAATATTTGTTTTATCCTTGTAGTGTAGATTATATCTCCAAAAATAGACATTAACCTAAGATTATTTCTAGATTGTAGATAAAATATTTATCCCGTTGGAAAAAAGATAAACTAATGCTGGAAATTATACAAGTTTAGTACATTTTTATACTTTTTAACATTTAACTACTACGTATTATATACACTAGGGATGGGCATTTCAAGCAAACGTAATATTCGAAAATCGCTGGGAATTATTCAATTATTATTCGATTATTAATCGAAAATAGCACCCATGCATGAAGGCACGTCACGTTATTAGGCTAGTGTTACACACCCATTAACAGAGAGAGAGAGACATCATTCACGCTTTTATTCTGTATGATAACAAACTGTTTTATTTATTTAAAGAGGTTATCTTAACTCAAGCCATATAATGATTGGGACATGCTGAAACATTAATATAATAAACTCAACAGAATGACAGCACTTATTAACATAGCCGTCCATGAGCACTATGAGCACTGCTCAAAAAATATATTCCCATACTTTCTCTCGCAATTATATTGTTGAGTAATTATACTGTATATTAACTGCGGTGAGCCGTTATTAATATGAGGGGCATTGAAAATGCACGCAACCGTTTTACTCTCACTTTGGAGATTAGCGATCACATGTTTATACTATGGAGCGGCAGTACTTACTACACATTTTACAAGATTAGATGTTTGTCAGTGGTGCTCAGGATCTGTAAATCATTCGCCATACTCTGTTGCTGGTAATTAAACTGCATTTACTGTAGTGTAAAAGACTATCGCTAGCATGCCGCTAACCATATGTCCCTTTAGTGGCTCCGTAGAACGCGTCATTTGTTTTCCGTGCCTTCCCGGTTCGGATTCAGCGCACCTCTAACCCAGTCGAGGATATTTGTGGTCCGCACAGAACTCTTATTTGACATCGTTCTTCGTTGCATGTCCACAGCGTTCGCGTGAGAAAGTGTGCTTCTGTCGTCTGACAGCTTTTAGGTGCGTTTTTGACAACGCTTACCTCAGCTTACGCATCACCACCGCACTGAAAACATGGGGAATATTTAGACGATAATCACACAACATGTTCGATATTCTATGAATAAATCGACTAATCGAATTTCAACAAAATTAAGATCTATCTTATTCAATAATTTGTACTAAAGTGCAGAGTATTCCAACTTATTATATCTAAGGGATTAAATAAGATGAATGCAAGGAAAGGGGAAAAGCAAAGAAGAAGAAGAAGAAAGAGTAAAAGTGAAGAATCAGAATAGGTACAGGTATTAAATATAGTGATCAACCGATATTGATTTTTTATAACCGATACCGATTATTTGCATGTTTATGTACCCGATAACCGATATGCAGAACCGATATTTATTTACTGTTATAAAGTAAATATATAACAGAGTGAAGCTTTGGTTTTTCCTTCTTTCAGTCGTCTTAACAACAAACAACTGTTGAAAATTGACATTTTCATGTCAAATGTAATCTTAAAATTACAACAATAAAAACATTTTATTTATAAAAGCATCATCAGCAACACTGATATTAACAATAAGCTAAATAATGTCTAATGTTTTCAAATGGAGAAAATAAAGGACAGAAGTCATATCAACTTCATTTTAAACTACAGTTTTAGGTTTAAACGCTGTTTAATAGACTAAAGAGTGAAGAATAATTCACTGAATAATATTCTCTGGAATATTGAAATAAGCTATAACAAACAAAACATCGTATTTTATTGAATTTCTTAACTGTTTTATCAGAATTATTAAAATGTTTTTGTCTAAATTATGAAAACTGCTGACAGCGGTTTATCTATTTACACAGAACTATACTCAAACTGCGATCACTTGTGGAGATAATAAATCATTAATTTAGATAGAGATGTATTTATTTAGATGTTTATTGGTGAAGTAATGGTTCTATAGTAAATGTTAACATAATTTAGTGTGTTTCAAACGAGTGAATCTTGTATAAAGTTACATGCGGTGGTCGTGCTGGAGCTTCTCCTGAGTGAACAGTGTGTGAGAGTGTGTGTGTGTGTGTCCACTGCTCCAGGTGTGTGTGTGTGTGTGTGTGTGTGTGTGTGTCCACTGCTCCAGGTGTGTGTGTGTGTGTGTGTGTGTGTGAGTGTGTGTGTGTGTGTGTGTGTGTGTGTGTGTACTTGGATGGGTCAAATACAGAGAACACATTTCACTGCTAGTTATACTCTGTATAATTGTGTATGTGACAAATAAAAAAAATAAAAACGTTTTTTTTTTTTTTTACCGATAATGGTAAAATGCTAAAATATCGGTCGATCTCTAATTAAATATGCAGGAAACCTACATCCATCCAATAGATTTATCCATTAAGTCACTCATCCTTTGTGTCATATTTTATTGTAAGAACTATAGTTCAGGTCAGGCTCGGTCATCGTGAATCGTGACCAGTCTGATGTTGCTATGCTGTTGTTGTTAAAATAGATGTGTGTCTAGACCTGGTTTTCACATCAAAACAAGCACTTTCAAATATCATCTCTTACGTAATACAAAAACAGTTTCTGGACATCTAGAACTGTTAATGATTAATAATGATAAACATTATTACTCAAGCGGTAGTTGAAAGATGTCCAATATCTGACAAACACTGCTTGAACTATAATACAATAATTATAAGAGAAAATGAACAGATCTAAACTCTGCATGTGTGTGTTTGACACAACTGAGACAGTCGAGGGGAAAGAGTTTCGCTGGTGATTGTTGTCCAATGCCACAAATAAGCAGATGTACAACCATCAAGTTTAATATCATGATATACCAGTATACCTCTACAACTCTATGGCAAGTTAAAACGTCCCTGTGCTTGCTGATCTGAATGTCCAGTTTTCCTGCTTTGGTTCACGTTCTTTGGTTTGTGAGAGATCAGTGTCGCTCCTGATTTACTCCTGACACAAATGAGTTTGATCTTATCAGAGAGCTTTATAAGACCTGACCGAGGTCTAAACCTGTGCCACAGCGACGATCACGACACTGATCTGTGAACGCTCAGGTCAGGTGCTATTGATAGTTTTCACCTGACGTCTCACCCTTATAGAAACGCCCCCCTGGAGGGCAAAACCAAGCTTTGTTCACTGCTCAGCAGTTACTTTTATGCAGATTGCATTAAGTAGTAATTTAGTAAACCACAAAATTCAGTTAACACCTTATTGATGATGTATATTTTGTACAGGTATGCAGATGAACCCGGAATATTAACACAATATGCAAAGTTTCACATTAAATGGCTTCCCATAGAAAACCATTAGAAGGAAAACACTCATCATTATTATTCTGGCCTCATCTGCTTGCCTGTGTAAACTATGCATCATTAATATGGCTATTACTGAATTTGATCTTTTAATATTACCGTTTTAAATATTAAGGCACTTTAAATGTTTTACAACGTTTGTTTAATGATTGAAATATTGCCACGCGTACTTAGTATGGATAGCAAATGGCCGAAACTTGTATTTTGTTCACATACCTTTGTTTTATTCTATTGAGAGGTGATCTAAATATTTGTGGCTGTGAAACGGATGAAAAATTGTCAGGCTTGTGCTACAGTTTTAATTCTTCGAACCGGTCACGTGACCCAAAACTATGAATAGTGCTCTGCTTTTGTAGAATCAGAATGTATGATAAATTACCCATATTTTGTTTATGTCAACTATATATACTATAATTGTGTGTGTGTATATATATATATATATGTGTGTGTGTATGTGTATATATATATATATATATATACTGATTAAAATGCAGTGGTTGCCTCCGATTTCAAATAGCTACAGATTTGATTTATTGTTTTATTATTATTATTTGTTTTTTTACGTTTAGTTGTTGTAGTAGTAGCAACTACCAAAACAGTTTCATGGCCAGGAAAAAAGTATCTGACTGGTCATATTTCTCCAATTTACGGTCAGTGGCAGGTGTGGCAAAGTTCATTTTAGACCCTGCTTGCAAGTGTATAAATTAGGACAAGTGTTGTAATTTTCCTAGTGTTAAGTAAAATAATACACCTGTGAAATACTTGGTTTCACTTATTTTACAGTGTAGTTGTTTTACAATATATGGATATTTCTGTCATATAAATATTATTATTGTTGTTGTTGTAAAGTAATTGTTTGGCTTCCTATTACACTAGTGTGAAATGTAATTTAGACTGATACACTATATCACTGCTAAACCGTTTCAATATCAGGTACAACTTAAGTCAATTCACCAACTCTTTTCTTTGCTCAATTTGCATGGTGAACATGGGCTGGAGAAAGTGCACCAGATAAAAGTTTGTAAATAAAAAAAAACGTATTAACTGTTTGAACAGTAGCTTATGTGTGTGTGGTCAGGTAGTGCATACATCCTTGGTAGTACAATATTCACCGCCTGAGCGTTGAACAAGTGTAAAGACAGACATATTTGTCCTTGGTTTAGCATGTGTGTACTCATGTCATCGAGTGTTTTATCAGAGGCATTATCTCTTGTGCACCTCTCAAGGTGTAAGTTACAAAAAGAGTAACACGCTGTACTTTATCAGTTTTCCACAACGATAAAAGGCCATATTGAGTCACTATTTTTCCCTCCACAGAGAGCATTTGTTATGCTAAAAGACTATAAAACTGTGTAACATTTACAAGGACTGTACGTGGAATATCTGCATGTCTTTTTGTTTATTCAATACATAAAAACAACATGCTTCTGCTTTTTCTGGCATTTTAGCTTATTTTTGGCAACTAAACTTTTCATAAGATTTAATGAATGACTCCTTTTTGTAAATATATATTTTTTTTTTATTCATACTAAAATGTAATGTCATAAGAGTACATTTAATTGTTCTTAATTTGTATTTTGATTGCAAAATTCTCCATTTTAAATTTAAAACGCATTCATTTCCTCTTCAGATGTAGCTTTTTGTAAACACAGCTTAAGAAAAGTATGATTATAGGATATGTTTTCAACACATTGATTCTGTATCCTCAGTATGACCTCGAGACATGGCATTGTTAGACCTCAGTCAGAGCTGTGGTTTCTGTCCTGTGCCGTGACGGCTCCAGCACAAACTCAATGCTGTAATTGAAGCTTCTCCTCTGTGATCAGTAATCGAAACCTCTGTCCTGTCCTCTGTTCTCAGTGCTTGGCTGCAGACACTCTGGCAGTGTATGGGATGAGCGAACAGTCCCGTATAGATGAACGAGGCCTGCAGGAAATCTGCCCTACCATGATACAGCAGCTGGACTCACAAGCATGCAAGACCCAACAGGACCAAGAGTCCGAGACCAGCCCCAGACCCACTGCCGCTGAGGGTAAGATCAACTGGCCCTTGAGAGTCAATGCATTCATATCTGTGATGATGCTTCAGTTTTATTTTTAGTCACAACTCACAATGCTTTTATCATTATACACTGCATGGCCAAAAGTATACGTACACCCTACATGTATGCACAATTCCCTTTGCAAAATGCAAAATTACCATAAAGGCTTGACTCTCCAAACCCGAACCTTGTTGAACAATCAAGCCATGGTTTTAAAATTAATTGTTCAACAATCAAATATGGGTGTTACGTATTTTGGGCTCGTGTCAAGGTTATTTTGTTGCTTCCACTGTTTCTGCTGAGATGTGTTTACGCTGTGAATGCACTGACACGTATTAACAGTTCTTGTAATATTTATTCTCTTCAAACTGTCATGTGTTGCACGTCCACAGGTAATGCCATCCATTAAACTTTATCAAAATAGATAAAGTACAACGTCTTGGCATATTTATGGCAGACTATTTTGGTTCATATCTGCTGTGCACTGTAGGCAATCTTTCCCTTTGCCAGCGAATGAGTCTTCTAGGAAAACTGAGTCAGCAGAACTGAGAAGGTTGAAAGGTGCAGGTGCTCTCTTGATAACCAGTTGAATTGATAAGAATAGTCAACTCTGAACACTGAAAAATGTAGAAACGTCTTTGAAATGGAAAACGAATTGTTGAAGCAAGTGGCATTCATTTATGCATATATGTATTAATTTTGAAAGATGGGACAAGCACATAAAATAGCTATATTAGAAGTCAGAAAGTATAACCAAGTATATTTACACACACAAGATGACTTGATGACAGACGCTTCCAGTGCAGAAGAAAGTACAGACATAGTGCAGACACATAACTCTAATGTAAGAAAAACAGAAAATTAAATCATGCTCTATATAGAGACGTTAAATTAATCAACAGATATGATATTTACAAGTGTGCGGTTTACAGATATACAAATGTACAGATTTTACTATATACTACTATTCAAACGTTTGGAGTTGGTATGATTTTTTTATGTGATATAGTGTCTTATGCTTACTAAGGCTGCGTTTATTTAATCAAAAATACAGTCAAAGAGTAATATTGTGTAATATTTCAGTATATCTTCAAATGTAATTTATTCCTGTGATCAAAACTGAATTTTCAGCATCATTACTCCAGTCTTCAGTGTCACATGATCTTCAGAAATCTTTCGTATTATTATTATCAATGTTTAAAACAATTGTGCTGCTTAATATTTGTGTGGAAACCATGATACATTTTATTCTATATTTCTTACTAGCCCCAAACTTTTGAACAGTGGTGTACTTTAAAAATGAATAGAACAATGATTGATGCTCTTTCAGATAGTTAAACGTTATTGGATCATGTTCATAGTTAATGTTATGAAATACCGCTGTAGTTACACTTCTAGGACTATACATCCTTTAATATCACCAGTTGACAGTCAAGCAAAAATGGCTCCGAATGATGACGTTAGACTGAGAAGAGCTCTAGAGTCGTGTTTGAAGACATGCGTATTGCCTG
Source organism: Gymnocypris eckloni scoliostomus (assembly GCA_027564155.1). Lineage (NCBI taxonomy): Eukaryota > Metazoa > Chordata > Actinopteri > Cypriniformes > Cyprinidae > Gymnocypris > Gymnocypris eckloni. The sequence goes on from CM050414.1 coordinate 27,715,083, forward strand.
GGTATGATACTTTAATACACATCTAATGCTGTGTTAATATGATGTCACTGTATACAGGTATAGATTGAACTCGGCTTGAAAGAATCTTTCATATCAGAATAAGACATCTTGACTTTTAAAGCTTGATCCCAGGAACATCTGGATTCAATCCCAGGAGTCTGTTCAGACGGGAGATTTGAAGGGAGGCTGTGTGCTTTCAGAAGCTGAACTCAAATATCCCTTGTGTAGGCCACAGAAATGAAAAGACAAGACGGGGAGAGTTCAGAGAATTTCATGGGCGTGCGGGAAGTCTGCCCGGACATTTCAGGAGAGAAAGTCATGGATTCGGAGAACAGGAAACTATTTCACATGCGCTCTATAATCTGTGATGTGTTATTTTTACCAACGTGTCAAATCTGTGCTGTTATTTTTTTGCATTCACCATAACCTAAAACACGCCCTGTCTATAACAGATTATTTTAGATTTGATTTGATTCATTGCCATTCTTGTTCTGAAGCAGCTTGCGACTCTTTGTGGCTCAACATGTTCAACATCTGTGCACCATGTTTTCTGGCACAGTGATTTTTCCTGTCGCTTTGCATCATGCTGTGCTTTATCTGCTAAGCAAGGCACTTCTGGGTCTTGGCACTTCTTGCGCATCCTGGCAGCGGGAGAGGAAATGAAAGGAGGATGTCGCTGTGCCGCTTCTCTTCACAATTCAACAGATAAGGAGAGAGAAAAGGAGAATGTGTGCTTTTACAGATGAGTCTTCCAGCATCCTGTTCTCAATGCAGTCTCCCATTCAGTCTTAACAAACCGTACTGTACTGGAACCACGGTGCAGTGATGGGGATATGAATATGATCAGAGGAGGGAAGAGGATTTAGGACGGGTTGCAGGCCAAACCCAAACCAGTATCATTTGGATAAGCACCACAGCTCAGTGTCTCTAGCATATCTCAACAAGATTACAATTCTGTTTGGATTTTTTAGGTTCTATCCCAACTTTTCCCCGGCTATGGGAACGGTTTAGGTGCTAATATGGACTCTTTGTTGTACTGTATTGTCAATACAGTACTTTACACTACATAAAAGTGACAAATGCATGAAAAAATACATGAAAGCATAAGTTGAAATGTATTTTGTTTCTTAGAAAAGCCCAGTCATTCAATGTTTTACAAGGACAGTTCACCCCAAAAATGAGCATTCTGGGATCATTTACTCACCCTCACATTCTTCCAAACCTGACTTTCTTTCTTCTGTTGAACATATTTAACTTCTGGACAACTGCAAGGAGACCTTAAAGTTTCTGTGATGACCGGTTTATGAATGCTTTTCATTACTAATCTGGTGATTTGCTGTAATCATCTCTCCGTGTTAAAAACATTTGGTAAATGTGAAAAAGATAACTAGTGCATGTCACACACTAAGCAAAGAGCGTTTATGTTATGAGAAGTGTAAATATATTTTCGGTTTCTAATGAAACTGTGGCAGGACAGATTAGACGGTCCGGGTCATTAATGGGGAACACTGTTGACATGAGCGGGAGTATATAATGACTGAATGTTCATTTTGGGGATGAATTATTCCTTTAAATAACCTTGAAAACTGCCTCACTGGTTGTGTTTACATGCTCAATCTTACACTGATTATGATTGAGGTGATATAAATGCTTTAACCGTGCACTTTATTGGGTCGTAGCATCGGGGGAAAAGCCCAGATCTCTGATCCGTTCACGTTTTGACATCACAACCATATTAAATCCAGACCATTTCAAACTCTCTTCCAGACTTGAGTTGTTAAGCGTATGTATTATTTATAGGGCTGTAACGATACGCGATATGAAACCGAAATCGCGACACTCAGATCCACGATCCTGTGTCGCGGTGATAAGAGAGAATCGCGACACACCCGTGACTACCTTTCCAATCATGTGACGCCTGCCTGCAGAAGTTGAGCTAGTTGCACACAGATTTTCCCTCAAGGACATCGCGTCGTGCTCCTTGCCCAAACAAAAGACGCAAAGATTGTGTGTGTCATCGCAAATAACGAGGACACGGATCCACACACTTATTGAACGCTTTGCTAGTGCTAGTGATAATAAAGGAAAACTGTATTCCTACCACAATGCACGTTTCTTCAAACAGACCAGTCAGTGAAGACGAAGAGGGGGTCCTTATATTATGGTCGCGCCTGCCAACGGATGGTGTTTTTACATATGTATCTTCAGACACGAGTCACGCTGAAGGCGTTCCCCCATAGCGACCCCTAGTGGACGCAGTTCGAAGTTCCCATGAAGGGGAACTTGATTGAAGAAGAATTTTCAACATGCTCGAATCATCTCCACGATGGAGTTTAGTTCTGTTTGTTTTTCAACAGTATTTTGTTACAAAGAAAACAGAAGTGTTATAGCTTTGGCTATTTATTTATTTTATATATGGCTATTTATATTGTTAATAATTTGCATAGTTAATCTTGTTCTTTGGTGTTCAATTTATAAAGATTTTTCAAATGTTATTTAATAAAAAATATTGTTTTAAAAATCTTTATTTTTTTCTCCCACCCCCCACGAAAAAAATCGTGATACGAACCGAATCGTGGGTCAAAAATCGTGATACGAACCGAATCGTGGGTTTGGTGTATCGTTACAGGCCTAATTATTTATCTAGGTGTGTTTGTATATAGAGTTTTACAATGCACATTGTCCCAAGGGATGTTTTCTGAAAGACAAAAAATAAAGAAAAAAGTCCCTAAGACGTTGAAGTAAATGTGGAAGAGGTCTGTTATCATCAGTGTGTTGTTCTACATGTAAGCAAACTCAGCGACGCATATGTTTATGACTACAGGTTATGAGTCCATGCAACTGCTGTTTTATGAAATGAATGATTTTCTTCCTTTGTAGGTAAAGTGCTGACAGTTGTTCTCAGCTGTTAACAAATGCAACCGTGTGGTTTTGGAGAAATATGATCTGTACACACACGCGTGCGTGCACCTGCTTCAGTTCACTCCCACATAATGACATTCTCTGAAACTGCACACGTGTGTGTTTATGACAGCTGTCTTGTATTTCCAGGGATTCCAGTCTGACTGGGTTAAATGGTAGCAGAGCAGTGCAAACGCTGTGGGATGTGTCTGCCGGGGTGTAATGTCATGTGTGTGTGTGTGTGTCCTGCAGTGTGGGGTTACTCAGTTTTGAGTGTGACTCTGATTAGTCTGTTCGCTTTGACTGGGGTGTTTGTGGTGCCCCTGATGAGGACGCGGTTCATGCGCAGATCATTCATCTATTTCATCGCTCTGTCCATCGGGACGCTGTTCTCCACCTCCGTCCTGCAGCTCCTGCCTGAGGTTCAGTATCATCACCCAAACACACCCAAACACACCCAATCAACCGCGGATCAAGATTAATCTCAAAGGGCTGTCTGGAATTGTCGCCTTTTTCCTTCTTTCCTCCTTCACACAATGTTTTCTCCCTTTTAACACAAAAACATCCCTAACCACGGTAAAGATTTCCTCTTCCTCTCTTTTACATTTGACTTCTCCCATGATCTTTCTGTTGGTGTATTTTAAGGCCATAAAAACTTTTGTTCCCTATCGATACTCCACTCGTACTGCGTCTTGTAAAGACGCATATGGGAAAATGCCTTTTTTCTCCTGAACTGAAGTCTTATTTAATCACGCAGTGAAACTGCACGACTATTGGTTCGTGCAGGTGTAGAAAACGAACCAATGGGTCGGCAGCGGAGCTGCACGAACCTATGGCGACGATACGCGCCAATATTCCCGCCGAAACGGGCGGGGCATCTGGCTATATAAGCGGTCGTTTCGCCATAGGATCCTCAGATTTTTTCTCCTTCAGCGACGACGACTTCGTCTACGCTGATCCAGAGAAGCCTACTCGCCGTTGACACGCCTCGCAGTAGGACCCAGCGACCTCGATCTGCTCGGCTGATCCGCCTTCAACGCGCCCCAGCATCGCAGCAGTTCCGGTTCCGTTCGCTGCCGCTATCCGGCGATCACGTAAGTTTTTCTAGAAGAGCAAATCGGCGTTCTAATGCCGGCGCCGTTACTGCGGCTCGTGCAGGAGACCTGCACGCCGATGGCGACTGGAGTGTGTTTCCTGCCTGGGGAAAGCCCATGCGGATGCCGCGCTCGCTGGTTCTGATTGCTCTCACTGCGAGAGCATCAGTCTCGCCTCTCTGCGCACGCGCATCGCTTTCTTTTCAGAGAGCGATCCCGCCCCTCGCGCCCTCCCGTTTTCTTCCTCTCAGGGACCTGTGAGGAAAAAACAGCGGGGCAGAGGTTTTCAGCGCCTGGTTGAAAGCGAGCTCACGCCGGCTCAGATCCCGCGTGCCTCGTTTTCACCACACAGAGAGCTTTCTCCCGTCCTTTTTATCCAACCTGACCAGCGTCCCTCCAGCGTGGCGATCTGGTCTCGTTTGGGGAAGTGACGATGAGCTGGCCGATGACAGCATGTCACTGGTAGCTTCAGATGCTGAGGAGCTGTGTGGCTCAGTGACTGACCGCCCCCTCAGGTTTGCCGCCCAGCGCGCCAAAGCCGGGATGGATGCCGAACTTTTCCGTGTCCTCTCCAAAGCGGTTGAAGAGCTGGGTTTGGAGTGGTCTCCACCAGAGGAGCCCTCGCAGCCGTCTGGATGAGTGGTTTCTGCCGGGGCGCCGTCAGGCCCCTCAACAACGACCATCGCCGTTCTTCCCTGAAGTACATGACGAGCTCACGAGATCTTGGCGCTCTCCTTACTCTGCCCGCCTCCGTACTTCCGCTTCATCTGCCCTCACTACGGTTGATGGCGCTGAAGAAAAGGGATATGAGAGGATGCCTCAACTGGATGAGTCAGTGGCTGCACATCTCTGCCCACCCACTGCCATCGGCTGGAAGGCGAAAGCCAGTCACCCGTCCAAGCCATGCAGGACCACTTCAGCGCTCGCTGGACGCTCCTACGCTTCAGCTGGACAGGCGGCTTCGGCGCTCCACTCTATGGCGGTTTTACAGGTCTATCAGGCCAAGCTCCTCTCTGCCATAGACGAGTCTGAGCCTGATCCTGCGACTCTCAGGGAGCTGAGAAGCGCAACAGACCTAGCTTTGAGCCACCAAGACTACCGCCCAAGCCATAGGAAGGTCTATGGCCAGCCTGGTAGTGCTCGAGCGCCACCTGTGGCTCACGCTGACGGAGATCAAGGATGCGGACAGGGTCTCCTTCCTTGATGCTCCAATTTCCCCCAGCGGCCTCTTTGGACCTGCGGTGAAAGGATTCGCTGAGCGCTTCACAGAAGCACAGAAGGCGTCACAGGCTGCGACACTTCCTGCCCAAGCGCTCCAGCCCAGCAGCTGCTCAGAGTCGCCCCAGGACTGCGCCCGACTCAGCAGTCTGCGAAACCTGCACCTGCCGTTTCGCCCCTCAGCCTGCTAGAACTCAGCAGCCGCGAGGGCGTTCACGCTCAGCCAGACGCCACCCCTCCGACACGCCAGGGCCCCGACTCAAGATAGCGTTGGACCCTGTCGCCCGGCGTCCTCCTGATCTGCAGGACAGGAAGAGGAGAGGGTCGAGTCCCGCCACGGCCGGACCGCCCACCAAAAGGCCTCTCATGGAAACCTCTTGGCACCCGTTCTTTTCCGGGTGCAGAGGGTGTGTCTGTTGCTACAGGGTCCGTACAAGCGACCATGCAACTGTCCGCTGTGATAGCGGAAAAATAAAAAGCAAACATTCTCAAAAGAGAGCAATTTTCTTCTTCCGTCCCTCACGAGTGCCCTGCCTCCGTGCAGCCGCCACTCGAGTTTATCCAACCCCTTGCCACGCGGGCCGAGGCCTGGCAGGCCATCCCGGAGTGTCAGAGTGGGTTATGGGGATAATAAAACGAGGTTATTCACTCCACCGCTCGAAGACCCCGCGCTTCAGCGGCGTGGTCTCCACCTCGGTGCAGGGCGAGACGCCGCTGCGTTCTGCGCTCAGAGGTGATGACGCTGCTGGAAAAAGGAGCCATAGAAATGGTTTCTCCAGCTTTGAGCGAGTCAGGCTTTACAGCCGTTACTTCCTCGTCCCAAAAGGATGGCGGCCTCCGGCCCATCCTCGATCTCAGACGCCTGAATCACGCCCTCATGGAGCGGCCGTTCAGGATGATCACACTGAAGCAGATCCTCTCGCAGATTTGCACAGAGGACTGGTTCTGTTCTCTGGACCTGAAAGATGCATACTTTCACATCCAGATAGCCCCCATCACAGGACGATTCTTGAGATTCGCCTTGAGGGAGTGGCTTACCAGTACACGGTCCTACCCTTTGGGCTGTCTCTGGCCCCGTATTTCGAAGTGCATGGACGCGGCTCTTTCCCCTCTGAGACAGATGGGAATCCGCATTCTCAACTACCTCGACGACTGGCTCATTCTGGCCCAGTCAGAGGTGGAACTACTTTCACACAGAACCCTCATCCTCAGCCACTTAGGCGCCTGGGGCTCAGGGTCAATTTCGCCAAAAGCGCACTGTCTCCCAGCCAACGAATATCGTTCCTGGGTACAGTTCTGGACTCAGCTCACATGAGAGCGGTGATAGCGCCAGAACGCTCTGGCCATTCAGAAACTCGCGGCCACCTTCAAGAGCGACACCGCTCGCCCACTCAAAGTGTTTCAGAGAATGCTGGGCCTTATGGCGCAGCATCGCCAGTGTTACAGCTGGGCCTGCTCGCATGCGCCCCTTCAACGCTGGTTGAAACCACGGGTTCCACACAACGCATGGCGCCACGGACGCTTGCATATCAGGGTGAATCAGGCCTGTGTAACAGCCCTGACCCCTGGAAGAACCCACGGTGGATGGAGAAGGGCGTGGCCATGGGGTTGGTCCACACCAGGAAAGTTGTCACGACAGGCGCCTCCAACACAGGTTGGGGGCGCTGTGCGCAAACCGACCTTCGGCCATTGGTCGAAGACGGAGAGCGGCTTCCACATCAACTGCTTGGAAATGCTAGCAGTTTGTCGAGCCTGCCAGTTTTCCTGCCGGACCTAATGGCGCCATGTGCTGATTCGCTCAGACAACATGTCCGTGGTGTCCTATATAAATCACCAGGGAGGTGTCTCCTCGAGCGCCTCTTTATTCTGGCAGAGCGCCTTCTGGAATGGGCTCAGCTCAACCTGCGCCGCTGAGGGCAGCACACCTGCCGGGCAGACTGAACCAAGGAGCAGATATGTTATCTCGGAGCAATGTCCCTCAGAGGAGTGGATGCTCCATCCGCAGGTGGTTCAGAAGATCTGGAAGACCTTTGGCAAGGCAGAAGTAGACCTTTTCGCCTCCAAAGACAACTCTCACTGCCCAACTTATTATTCAAGGACAGGGATGCGTTGGCCACGATTGGCCCAACCTCCTCCTTTATGCATTCCCCGATCGCCCTGCTTCCACAGGTCGTCAGGCGTATCAGGAACAGGGTCACAAGGTGCTATTGGTGGCCCCTTGTGGAGGAACCAACCTTGGTTGTCAGAGCTGACTCAGCTACTGACAGCAGCCCCTGGCCCGTGCCCCTGAGACGGGATCTCCTCTCTCAGGCGAACGGAACAATATGGCACCCTCGACCCGAGCTGTGGGCTCTCTACATTTGGCCGCTCAATGGGAGCCTACTGGCTTCCCAGAGCGAGTGTTAAACACCATTTCTGAGGCTAGAGCCCCGTCTACGAGACGCCTCTATGCCCTTAAGTGGTCTGTTTTCTCCACTTGGTGCCTCAACCGTGGTGAAAACCCCTCTACATCTGAGTTAGCGGTGGTTCTGTCCTTTCTGCAGGAACTGCTAGATAAAGGACGTTCTCACTCTACACTCAAGGTGTTCGTAGCAGCTATAGCGGCCTTTCATGCCCCTATAGCGGGCCAGTCGGTAGGCAGAGACAACTCAGTTGTCCGTTTTCTGAAGGAGCCAGGAGGTTGAATCCACCTCGGCCCCTTACTGTCCCTACATGGGATCTGCCCACTGTACTGAGGGCCTTGAAAGGCCCTCCTTTTGAGCCGCTACAGTCTCGGACCTCCGGTCACTTTCGCTGAAAACTGCTCTGCTACTAGCACTAAGCGTCGGTTAAGCGAGTTGGAGACCTGCAGGCTCTCTACTAGCCCTGCCTGCCTGGAATTCGGGCCCTAACGACTCCAAGGTCGTCCTGAAACCAAGGCATGGTTATGTACCTAAGGTACTTTCAACCCCGTTCAGAGCTCAGGTCATCACGCTCTCCTTCCTCCGTCTGAGGAGGACCGGGAGTTATCTTTGTTATGCCCTGTCAGAGCTCTGAGAATCTACTGAGCGTTCCGCCCCTTTTAGGCATACTGGAACAGCTCTTTGTTAGCTTCGGTAACCGCACCAAAGGACATCCGGTCCACAAGCAGAGACTCTCTAAGTGGATAGTGGATGCTGTCATGCTGGCATACTCTTCTTTGGGCCTGCAATGCCCCATTGAGTCTGAGCCCATTCGACTAGAGGCATCGCCGTCATGGGCGTGGTCTAGCGGTGTATCCATTACAGAGATTTGTACGGGCTGGCTGGGCCACTCCGTCCACATTTGCTAGGTTTTATAACCTGGACATACCGGCCTTACAGGCCAGAGTCCTCTGCTTAGATGAGCTTGTACACATACGCTGTGGGAACAATCCTGTCAGAGATTTCTTGACCGCAATGCGCTCAGGCTCTCTAATTGGCACCCTGCATACTCCGGTTAACTGAGTATACAGAAGTGGAGCGATTATCCAGGCCGAGCACGACCTCTATGAGTTTAGCTCGCTTTAGCCTGAAGTATACTACTTACTTCCCTATGGGCATTTATGTTTATGGAAGTATATACAGTCGTTCATCTACCCTAGCACGCGTGATTAAATTCAGTTCCCATATGCGTCTTTACAAGGCGCGTACGAGTGGAGTATCGATAGGGGAACGTGCTCGGTTACTATCGTAACCTCGGTTCCCTGAGATACGGAACTGCGTACCGCGCTTTGCGTGCCAGGTAGCTGCACGACTCAGTCGTCGCTTCAGTCGAGTAAACCTGAGGATCCTATGGCGAAACGACCGCTTATATAGCCAGATGCCCGCCCGTTTCGGCGGGAATATTGGCGCGATCGCGTCGCCATAGGTTCGTGCAGCTCTGCTGCCGACCCATTGGTTCGTTTTCTACACCTGCACGAACCAATAGTCGTGCAGTTTCACTGCGTGATTAAATAAGACTTCAGTTCAGGAGAAAAAAGGCATTTTCCCATATGCGTCTTTACAAGACGCAGTACTCGTTCCGTATCTCAGGGAACCGAGGTTACGATAGTAACCGAGTACGTTTTGTGCTCAATGTGTCACTATAGCTGATGATTTTATATTTCAGAACCCCCCCCCCCATGATAAGTCAATCTGAAGTCGTTTGAAACTCAGATTGCTAAAGAAGACTCATTAATAGATCCATTATTTTCATTTATTTCAGATTTATAATATAAAAATGTATAATGTTTTTAATTAATATTTTGTTTATTTCATTGTAATTAATTTTTAGAGCTTATAATTTTGTAAATGATGACTGAATCTTTAGCCTATTACAAATTGTGTTTGCAAGTGTTTTTTTATTTAATTACATTTTTCCTATATAAATCTTAATCTGTCTACAGCTTAGATTGCTTTAAGACACTTGAATGGAATCAGACATTTTTTATTAGTTGTTTCACTTTATTTTTCCATTTAAATTTCTGTTGTATAAATTAATTCATTTAAAAATATAGATTTCTGCAGGGGCTGATTTTCTGTTCCTGCCTATCAATAACAATGACCACTTAAAGAACATAGATATTATTAATAGCATAGAAAGCCTGGATGTAGCTCGAGAGCTGTACAAGTTTGTATTCTAGATTAATGTTCGATGTTTGTTCCCACACTTTTCTTGGAGATGACCAGTATCTCACTCTTCAAATGGTACCTGTACCTCTGAATACTGCCTTTTAAAGTAGACCACTAACACTATGTTCATTCACTGGCTCATTGGTTATGGAAAACCTGTCCTCATTAAAAGAGCTAATGAAGTGGTGCGTATCCCAGGGTGCTCTCTGTTGGTGCTATCACAGCTCAAGCAGCTTCTGTGTGGTTCACTGGCGGGTCAACGTGAATACGGGTGTTTTCAGTTCCTCTGTTGCCTCAGGAGTAGAACGAGAGGAGGAGTATGTCGAGCTCTCCCATCAGTGTCCTCATGTCTCAAAGCATCAACAGGAAGCCCCTCCCCCTACTTCCTCTGTGAATGAAACAATGGATTTTAAAATGTGAACCACATACACTACCATTCAAATGTTTGGAGTCAGTCATTTCTTTTTGAAGGAAATTAATAGTTTTATTCAGCAAGGATGCATTAAATTGATCAAAAATACGTTTAATATTTTACAAAAGATTTGCTGTTCGTTTGAACTTTTATCAAAGAAACCTGCTAAATTAAAAAGCTGAAAATTCAGCTTTTTTTCAATTTGAGGAAAACTAAATTTAAATATTTTGAATTTATAATATTTTACAATTACTGTTTTTACTGTAAATTTGATCAAATAAATGCTGCTTTGTTGAGTGTAGGAAACTGCAACAAAAATTATATATATATATATATGGACCCTAATTTTTGGAACGGTAGTGTATGACTATGAAATGTTTGATTTATTGATGTTAATTAATTCTATAAATTGACATCAAATCTGTAAATGTGATTTATGAATGAGATTTAATATTGTATATTTTCTTCAGATGTGGTTGCATGAAATAATTTGATAATTCAGTGGCCCACAGATTTAATTTCCCTCCTCAGGGAGTAAATCTCATGTGTGAGATTATGAATATATCAACTTTCACCCAGGATTAATTATTCTGCTGATTAATTCAAACATTCTCTCTTCTTCTCCCCTTCCCTCGTCTCTCTCTCTCTCTCTCTCTCTGGTTGTTTGGCCAGTGTGGGGCTATGGGTTCCTGAGTGTGACCGTGATATCTCTGTGTTCACTGGTCGGGGCGAGTGTGGTTCCCTTCATGAGGAAAACCTTTTACAAGCGGTTGCTGCTGTACTTCATAGCCCTGGCCATTGGTACTCTGTACTCCAGCGCACTCTTTCAGCTGATCCCAGAGGTAGAGCGCACACGTGTGCCACAGCCAGACTGAAGACTCTCTACACTTCCAGATTGCTCCAGTCCATAAATAACGAGTCTGGCGTTTAAAGGGATGGTTCACTCAAAATGAAAATATATAAACTACTTGCCCTCATGTCGTTCCAGACGTCATGTATAATATTTGATGCGATATCAAGAACACTTCTACACTGTAGAAAAAGTTGAGCAAAGTTTAAGGCGAACAGTTTCAGCAGTGTTTGAGTTTGCTCAACATTTTTTTTTCTACTACAGTAGTGTTTTTTTTCAGGTTTTATCTTTTTGTATGCAAATTATTTATTCTATTTGTCCTGCATATTCTTTTAAATATTTTGAAATAGGTTTTATTTTTTTATTAAACTGTATTTATTAAAAACTATTTTTGCAGTGCCCAAACTGCTGCCTTAATTAGTATTTTATTTTTCTAATGAATAAAATAGCATGTTTTGGAACAACGTGAGGGTAAACGATGACAGCATTTTCATTTTCAAGTGAACATTGTCTTTAAGCTCAAATAAAACTCTTCCCGGCCTCAGTGCTTCTCCCCTGCTGGAAGGCTAACATAGTATAAAATAATCCATAAACTTTGCATTGTTGAAGTTCTCACAGGGCTTATATTAAATTCATAGAAGTGAATATTTAATGCTCGGTTTTGAGGCGAGATGGCATGGAACTGGAGCACACTTTTAAGTTTTCAATATATCTGACTGTTAACTATTCACATTAATACCTATAATGTTTGTGAAAAATCATAAATCTGAGGTGACAAGCCAAGCAAAATGAGGGGAAGCCCTGAGGCAAGATCCAATCTAAAATAAATCTCATACGCACTCTTCTGGACAGATGTAAGAATACCGTTAAACAAGCTCTTGATTATATCTGGTGTCTGGGAGAGTGATGAGGGGTTTGTGTTTAGATTGAATGCTGATATTTCACTCATTCAGTTTAACACATGATGTGCTTTCTCTACCGTTCAAAGGTTTGGGGTCTTTGTTTGTTTTTGCTCATCGAGGCATTTGTCAAAATATATTTCAAATACAGTTTAAAATACCCGTTTTCTATTTGAATGTGTTTTCAAATGTAATTTATTCCTGTGATGCCAAAGCAGCCATTTCTCCAGTCTTTATGATCTTATTAAATATTACAATATTCAGATTTGGGGAACTGAAAACCGCTTTATTTTTGGTGGAAACTGCAGTTTCGGGATTATTTGATGAATAGAAATGTCAAAAGACAGCATTGTGATAAAATAAAACTAGCTTTTGATCTATTTAATGCATTCTTGCTATATTAAAGTATATTTTTTTTATCCTACTGACCCCAAACTTTTAAATGGTATCATTGTTCAGCATTCTGTGTAGAATATTATAAAAAACACACGCTTTTTATAATTTGAGGATAATAACAAATGCTGTATTTAAAATGAGTTTGAATACAATTGTATTTGACGTCTTAAAACATGCATTTTGTTCTGTGTGTAGGCGTTCGGATTCGACCCCATGGAGGATTATTATGTGTCCAAGTCTGCTGTGGTGTTTGGAGGATTCTACCTGTTCTTCTTTACAGAGAAAGTCCTGAAGATGATCTTAAAGCCCAAGGACCGGGTGAGCTTTGAGCCATGAAACCGTTGCTTTAGCAAACAGCTTTATCTGACATTGTCATTGTGACATGGGTTCACTGTGACGTCTGCGAAAAGAAAAAAAAGCTGTTATTTTTACAGTTTTCTAAACCATGAACAATATGTGCGTGTCTGGGTTTAGCTCCTCGGGCGCTGTGCTCTTCATTCGTAGTGTGCTTTGAAAGACAAGGACCCAAAGAGCCTAATAGTCATAAGAATATGGTTTTGTTTTAGTCTGTAATTGTTTGGCCAGAGCCGACTCATCTACCATGAATCAGGAGATTTATAACTGAAGCGATGTGTTGTAAAGCAGCGTCCTCTAGTGGAGAATGTCCTTCTCAAGCTTGTGCTCATGTTTCTTCTCCTCTGATCGTCTCTTGTTAGGGAGGGCATGGACACGGCCACGGTCACTTACCTGCGGAGCACTATGCCAGCTCTAATGGAGATTTGGAGGACGGGGTGATGGAGAAGCTGCAGAATGGAGAGGCTGGAGGAGCATCTTTACCCAAAGCTGAAGGAGATGTGCCAGGACTCGGAGAAGACGACAAAATGCTCAGCACTGGCCAGACGGTACAGGTCAGGAATAAACCAAACCACAATTTCAGTTGTTCACACAATGTTTTTAGAGCAAATGTTGGGATTAGGGGTGTGCGATATTGAAAAAAAATGATATCTCGATATTTTTGTGGATTTTTTCGATAACGATAATTAGATGATATTTTGCCGAGTGTGTTATTGTGCTGATATCTGAATACCGTGCACAGCTGCAGTTTATGATATTCTTCATATTCTGTGTGCTCCGTTCACATCAGTGATTAATTCATTAATTCATCTTTAAGTTTAAATAGATTTCTTTTTTTTTTAAGTGTACATTTTTTGAGTCAAATTGTAACTTTTAATCAGTCAATTAAGATAATACACATTTAGGCAGTTATCAAACAAATGAAACCAGTATTATAAAAATTTATATTTGCAGAAGTTGCATCTGAAGTGGCATTTAGATGTATTTGCACTATTTAACGCAGCTCAGAGGGACATTGACTGCTTTAACCAGTTACAAATGCATCATCTTTTACATTTTAAACATAAAACATTGAATACTGATATTTAAAATTATTTTAAAAACGAAAATAAACTTAAAAGTGAAATTAAATCGCCAGCAGGTGGCAGAAAGTCACTGGTAATAAGTGATTCACTGCGGCTGAACCGAATCATTTAAACGATTCATTCATTTAACAAGCGAGTCACTGCGACTGAACCGAATCATTTAAACGATTCATTCATTTAACAAGCGAGTCACTGTGACTGAACCGAATCATTTAAACGATTCATTCATTTAACAAGCGAGTCACTGCGACTGAACCGAATCATTTAAACGATTCATTCATTTAACAAGTGAGTCACTGCGACTGAACCGAATCATTTAAACGATTCATTCATTTAACAAGCGAGTCACTGCGACTGAACCGAATCATTTAAACGATTCATTCATTTAACAAGCGAGTCACTGCGACTGAACCGAATCATTTAAACGATTGAATCATTCAGGAACGAATCACTCACTTTGCTCAGAGACGCAAAACAGTGCTGTGGCTGTTTGTAATTATTTTTTGTCGGCGAAATGGAGCAAAAACAGGCAATATGGTGTCTATAACGTTAGTATCTTAATATTAACTTGTTTATTAAACTGTTGTATAAAATCAAGATCACATTTGTAACCGTGCTTATTTTGAAGAAAAAAACGGCACTCTTCTTGTGATTTTAACTATGTGAAACATAAATATATACATTTTCTGCCCCCATATCTTGAATTTTGCGATCATTCTTTATGCCTTTTAATAAACTGAATCATGCAGTGAAAGAACACGCTCTAAATGCGCGCGTGCACTGATTAACCCGCTTCATTAATCACCACGTAACGTTAAGGCGAATGCGTGCGTGCACTCTGTAGGCGTTTTGTTGTTTTTTTGCAAAAATGCTCGATATTGTCAAATTGCATATCGTTAAAACAACAATTACGATAATATCGCAAACGATATATATCACACACCCCAGTTGGGATCTGTAGTTTCAATTGATAGGCTTAAGTGACTATAAGCCTCACTCACGTGAAATCAAAAGTGACCCTGTTGAGTTTTGTCATGTTAGTGTCATGCCAGAATGACTGTAATTATAGGTTTAAAAACTTTCTGGACTTTGTTGAATTATTGAGAGTTTGGAAACTCAATTTAATGAATGCTCTGAATTTGATCATTCATCTGTTAATAATGACTAATATCGTCATGTAAATGAAACCCAAATATAATAAATGTGTTTCAAGAGTCCTTTTGCTGTCATTAAAAGCAAAGCCAGTCGCCACAGAAACACATTTCTCTGAGTCTGAGGACGTGAAGAGCATCTCAGGGTTGTCTTCTTGTAATTGCCATAATTTCAGCGTGACATGATTCATCGGTGCGTGTTAGGTTTTTAAGGACAAAATGATTGGTTTTGTAACTTTGATTAAAATGCAACATCATCTCCGTCTAAAACAACTTTTTCTCATCTGAGCTACAAGAGCCCTGCAGAAGCTCAAAGAATCTCTCATCATTCAGTCAAATTCTAATGGATAGAATTAAGAACCAGACTACATTACACTCAAAAATCATATGTAATTGCGCGGACACTCCCAGTGTTGTTTCATCTGATTTGGGGTGCTATTTCTTTTGAAAGGGGATACTAAGGGTACAAAAAAATAATAATTGTAACAAATATAAGTCTTTACAGTCACTTTTTATCAATTTAACACATACTTGCTGGATAAAAGTATATTTTATTCAAAAAAGAAAGAGAAAAACATACTGACCTCAAAGTTAGTATATTTGTTATATTGCTTTTCTTTTTAACTTTTTATTCATCAAAGACTCCTGCAAAATGACCTATTATTATATTAAGCAGCACGACTGTTTCCAGCATTCATAATAAATCAGTATATTAGATTGATTTCTGAAGGATCGAGTAATGATGCTGAATAAATGACATTTTACAGCATGTTCACATAGAAAACAGCTATTTTAAATGTAATTAAATTGTGCAGTATTACTGTTTTTACTGTGTTTTTAATCAAATGAATGCAGCATTAGTGAGCATAAGAGACTTCTCTCAAAAACTTGAAAAGTGTTGATATATAGGGAACTTTTTTGAGCAATGTTGCTTTTCCACAGAGAATGGGTTACACGTTTCTATCTGCATACTTTAGATCTGTCGTGTGCTCAAAAAGCTGCCCCGTGTATCATCAGCCTTACTCCACACTTTTGAAGGTGTGTTCATGGAGTCTGTGTTTGTGTCCCTGCCGCAGGACTCTCAGAGCTCGGGCGGATGTTATTGGCTGAAGGGCAGGGCGTACTCTGACATCGGCACTCTGGCGTGGATGATCACTCTGAGCGACGGTCTGCATAATTTCATCGATGGTTTGGCTATCGGAGCCTCCTTCACTTCTTCTGTGTTTCAGGGCGTCAGTACGTCGGTGGCGATTCTGTGTGAGGAGTTTCCGCACGAGTTGGGTGAGTGTTACCGTCTCTGTGATATCATGTGACCGATCCCTGATCATGCTGAGTCTGTGGTCATGTTAATGCTCTGCTGCGTCTGTGTTCAGGGGATTTTGTAATCCTGCTAAACGCTGGCATGAGCATCCAGCAGGCGCTCTTCTTTAACTTCCTGTCGGCGTGCTGCTGTTATCTGGGCATGGGCTTCGGCATCCTGGCCGGGCACAACTTCTCTCCGAACTGGATCTTTGCTCTGGCCGGAGGCATGTTCCTCTACATTGCACTGGCTGATATGGTAAGAATGGGATGCTGATTTTTGCAAGGCTTTGGTATTGTTTTTATCGCTTCCTGAAGGTGGGTTTCTAAGATCAGTGAAGTGTGAAAGAGGTTATTTCTAGTGCTTTTGTAGGGATTGTCTTACCATTGAAGGCCTTGAAAAGGTCTAAATCAGAGTCATGCATTAAATATTGAATACACTGCAAAAGAAGAGAATATCTTCCTCTGTGTTTTTCATTTCCAGTACAGATGTCTAAACGTTCTTAAATCAAGATACGCTTACTTGAGACATAAAATGAAGAAATTAATTCTTGTTTTCTGAGAAATTGATCAAATTTAAATGAGTTTATTCTTAGAAAACAAGCAAATGTAAGTCAGTGCGGTGTGAAAATTGTGTTTATGTGTGAATTAATCTGACTCTTTCAACCCAAGCCCACTGGCAGATATTTGTTCTTTCACCTTCATTACACCTGCAGAAACCAAATTAAGACAACTATTTGATTAAATACGTTTTTGGGAACTAAAATCATTTAATGTACATGTGCATTTATTATTTGTGTGTGTGTGTGTGTGTGTGTGTGTATATATAATATACATTCTCATGCATGTATATAATTAAGCAAAAACTAGTTGGTTTA
This sequence comes from Gymnocypris eckloni scoliostomus, assembly GCA_027564155.1. NCBI lineage: Eukaryota > Metazoa > Chordata > Actinopteri > Cypriniformes > Cyprinidae > Gymnocypris > Gymnocypris eckloni. Next base: position 27,732,230 of record CM050414.1, read on the forward strand.
TATATTAAATACATTTATTTATAATAGAAAATATGTGAATATAAATGTATACATGTGGATATTTTCAAAATATATACTGTATGTGTGTGTATTTATATATACATAATACATATACACAGTACATGCACATATATGATGTAAACAAAAACTTTTATTTAGGATTTGATTAATTGCAATTAATCATTTGAATGAATGAATGATAATGATGCATTTATATAGCGCTTTATTGTGTATTGCTGTACACACAAAGCACTGTACAATCATGTGTGGGGGGGGTCTGTCCTCAACCACCACCAGTGTGCAGCACTAATTCATATATATATATAAAGAAATGATTAGTTGCTAAACCTATTCAAATTAATTATTTAATAGAATCATTGAATAAAAACTAAGTAGTACTATCTTAAAATAAAGCATACATATTAACAAATTTAATATTTTTAAATAATTTTATTCAGCAAGGAATAAAGCAGCAAATCAATATATTGTAATATTTTCTGTAGGATAATGTGATGCTGAAGACTGGAGTAATGATGCTGAAATTTCAGATTTCCCATCACAGAAATAAATTACATTTTAAAATACGTTCACATAGAAAACATTTATTTTAAGTTACAACTTTTGTACAATATAGTTTTTAGCTGTGTTTTTGATCAAATGAACGCAGGATGATAAGAAACTTGATATCTTGAGAATGGCTTTATCCCAAAACTGATGCTGTTGATGTGATCGTTGTTCTCATGATCCACGTGTCTCATATTCCCGTGTCGCTCTGCAGTTCCCGGAGATGAACGAGGTGAGTCGTGAGGAAGAGGAGGCCGGAGGAAGTGGCTCTCTGTTAACGTTCGCCATCCAGAACGCAGGGCTGCTCACGGGCTTTGCCATCATGCTTGTGCTGACCATCTACTCTGGACAGATACAGCTCGTATAGCAGAGGACCTAAACACAAGGACTATCTCAGCACCTGGACTAAACCCTGAGACACACTTCAGTACGAGCCAGCTGTGCTGGCTTCTTTTAAATCATTTGCCCAGCTGGACTAGGTCATGAAACGTTTGGGCTCCAAGTAAACCCTGGACTGTTAAAACGAGGTGAACTTGGCTTTAGATTCATCCAGAGCCCAGGACCTGTTGATGGATGTGCTGCATTCATCTAGTGTAGGCCTTCTCTGGTTCTGTTGCCTCAAAGCTTTAGGACACGTGATGTCCCTGTACCGTGTGGATCTGAGCTGCCCGATATATACATCTGGGCATTTCTGCATTGATTTTTAATGTTCTCATTATTTAATTTTCAACAAAATGTCTCTTTCCCTCAGAGACGGTCCTGACCATGAGCTTTAGAGTATCGTCCGCTGACGGATGAGATGAAACTTGACTCGTTTTACTGACATTTGCTCAAATGTAGGTTATTTTCTATGCTTCATGCCAAACGGTTTTGTTTATTCAAATAAAAAATCCCAGTTTCCGAGAGACCAGATCTAGACTATAGACTAGTTAGTTGGCGCTCATAACTCTACTAAACTGAACATCATGTAGGTCCCTTTAATCAATGGTTACTGTGCTCTGTTGTGTTTAGTTTGGAGACAGAGCAGTGTCTGTTCACTAATATATCCATGTTTGACCCCCCCAATGCCATTCCATAAAACAGTCGACGCTTGAAACATGAAGGCACTCATTCTTCTGTTATTGAGGGTTTTTATTTGACGTCTTTAACACAAAAGCAGAGACCAAGATTCTTCCAGAAAATGCCCTTTAACTTTGATCTTTCCGTTGATATGACCAGATTAAGTGACGCATACTTTTCAAAATATACCCTCCTATTTTTTATACTTTGTATAGCATTGCATATTATTTGACAGAGAAATATTATCACACTCGTTATCATTAGCTTTAATTATGGTAATTACTCTCATAAAGCGCCTATTTTCCACATCCTTTAATTTGATCTGAATGCAGTACTCTTCATAATTAAAGAAATAATTAGGCAGAATGTGTGTATAAATATGGTGTTGTAGTGTTTCTACAATAATATGATCATTCCTTATAACCTTTCCTCGTATTCTTAGAGCGCTTTAATTAAGCATGTAGACTGACAGAACTCATTTTTAATAATCATTAGAGTTTAAGATGAAGTGTGTCATTTCTGCGGCACTAGTTTAGTCAAACGCAAAATTAGCAAATTTCCCGATCACTACCATTGTTTCAATACTTTCAATTTGAAATATTGTTTTCAATTTCACAATGTTTAAACATTTAGGGAAAAACATCAACCAACAAATGACTTGCTTATGACATTATAACTGCTTATTAAGATGGGATAGAATTTGTTTTGACACTTTAGCTTTTTAAATATGGCTTGAAGGCAGAAATATTATATGTATGATCTATGATGCAGATGTTACATTTCTATGAAGCAGCATGTGATTTTAATGAACAAGCTATGACATTGATCCGTCTTTGCTCTCTGTAGATCCATGAGTATCACTTTAGTCTTCCACAGAATTTCCATTATGCTTCCCTTGCTTAATATTCATGCTAGTAATGTGTTTGAATCAGCTATTGCACTGCTAGTGTAACATCAGTTGAACCTGACGTCCAAGTATGATCATTCTGTTCATCATCACATGAACTTGTGCGTGTGGTTAACCGATCTGAGTGAAACTATTTCAGGGCAGTATTTGCATTGTATGTTCATTAGACTGTCAGCGTTATGATTTTATATAATGCCCTTTATGTAGTTGTATTCAGCTATTGTTTCAGCTGGCGTAATGCTATGCATCGACACGTCCTCTGAAGTGACTTTATGCCTTAAAGAGAGCAGGTAGTCTAAACACCATCATTCAGTGGTGAGAAGTTTGACGTTTTTGTACCTCATTTTACATTTAGTCATATTTAAAAACGATTTTGTAGTGTAGAATGTCTGTTTGTGATTATCAAGTCATTGATTTATGTATTTTATGTATTTAAATGATAAGAGGGAGCGGTTTTGTTATAGTTGTGAGCAAATCAACGTCTTGTTTTTTTGTGGAAGGTGAAGCTAGTGTACTTGTTATGATGAAGGCATTATTTGAATTACTGTAAACATCTCAAGTGTTGTGTCTCATATGCAACATGTGAAATATTATTGCTGGTGTAAGTGTTTTTTCTTTTGAAATATTAAGCCATGAGCTTTAAGTTCATCTTTTGTGCAATGAAAATAAAATAAAGCCATGATACAATCTGATCCAAAACGGAAACCTCTCATCCATTTAATGTGATCTTGGTTTCTTGATTATTAAAGTGAGACTAATTATTTGTGAATTAGCCTACTTTATGCCTATGCAAGTCATTTATACTTATATTGATAATTATGATTATTTTTTTTATAAGCAACTCGATCAGACCGTATTGGGACGTTCATGAATATTCATGATGTTTCTTATTAATATGCTTTTAACTTTAAGTTTGAAATGGACCTCAGTAATGAACTTTTAATTAGTTTTGCACTTTAATTTGCTTTAAAAGATCCTTAAATTCTGAATATATCTATGAAAGTGATGAGTAAAGAATGGTGCACTTTCACATGGGAAGAATCGATCGAACGCTTCGCTAAAGCAAGTGCATTCGTAAAAGTCTCTCATTCTTCACGGCTGGGTTTAAAGGGACTTAGGTTAACGTCTCTTTTCATATAATCTCACACCAGCTCTGTTCATATGCAGAGACGTGTTTATTTACGCTCGTATGTGTCTCGGAGGATAAAACACCCTTCAGGAATAGAGTCGTGTACAATATTACACTGTTTGATGACTCCTCCAACATTTCATCGACTACAGAATGATAGAAACATGCCCTGATTTCTACTAATGATGTGAATCAATTAATCAATAAATCACCAGAGCTGTGAATCATGTCAGGAGTCGAATAATCAAATCATTTCTTCAGTAAATCACTTTATGTCATTATAGGTACAGCAACATTAGTTTATATTCATATTTTCTGTATGACTTATTGTAAATAAATATAGAGATGTTATATACCAATATTTATTGCATTGAGTACAAAAATCTTGTTAATTTCTTAATTTAACAATTTGTTCTTTTGAAAGTTTAATCTTCAAAGCGTAAAGGCAATTTTTCACATTTTTATTGTTGGACAAAATGACACATTTATAACAGTATATACACTAATCTGTTTGAACGCACCCATTTATTTACTTAATATACATACAAGCATGTTATATTAATATTATAGAAATAGTATGCATGTATATATATTAAGTAAAAAATATATATTTAAAGATCCTTCAATTGTATAGCAATATATTCACTAATTGTTAAAGTTTATTTAATTATTTATTATTGTTTACTTGTTTATTTCAAAGGACTTTAATTTTGAAGCTTTATTTTGGGGGCATTCCCGTAATGGTCACATCTGTGTGTGTGTGTGTGTGTGTGTGTGTGTGTGTGCGTGTGTGTCCCAAGTCTAAAGTTGCAGAGGAACGAGTTCATAACTTTACGATCCTGATGCATGTACACGTGTAATGATAATGCTTTGCACAGATAGCAGCATTAGAAGAAATAAATGTGCACACTTCTGCCAGGAGTTACCTGCAAACTGCAGCGAGTTAAACATTTAAACAGCGACTGTCAAACAGTTACAAGGTGAGAGAGAGTGAGCGAGAGAGAGAGGAAGAGGAAGAGAGAGAGACAGGAAGAGAGAGCGAGCGCGAGAGAGTGATAGAGAGAGAGAGAGAGAGAGGAAAAGAGAGAGAGAGAGTGTGTGTGTGTGAGAGAGAGAGTGAGTGTGAGAGAGAGAGAGAGAGAGAGAGAGAGAGAGAGTGTGTGTGTGAGAGAGAGAGAGAGAGACCTTTGTCACAATGTCATCATGACTGAGAACCACATATGTGTTTCATACTGTGTCAGCATACGACGCCTTAAGTTGATATTAAAACATCTCGAGTTATTCTAGCCAGAAACAATGTGGTCCAAATATAAAGAGAAAATCCACCTCCGTATGTTCATGGTGCTGCTCCTTCAGCTGTTCTCCAGGACTGCCGGTAAGTTCTCTGTGCGTGTGCTGGAGTAATAACCAAGTGTTGTGTTGTTATTCTGTCTTCTCTTCCTTCCTCAGCGCAGTCCTGTGCCAGGAGCTGTGGAGAGAAGTTTAACACGTGCTCCTGTCATGTAACATGTGAATCTCTGAGGGACTGCTGTGCTGATTATAAACAGTTTTGTCTTGACATTGAACCACACTCTGGATCTTTGCTGGGAGGCACACACTTTAAAATCCTCAACGCTACATTTGAGCAGAACATTAACCTCACTTGCAGGTAAGAAAGCGCACACATCTACTGTTCATAAACACTTGACATTTGACGTTCATTATAGTTTATTTTAATGTCACAGCACACTGGTTTAAGAATTTGTTCAATGAAAACAGATACACTATATTTATAGGGACACCCCCTTCTTATGAACAGTTTTGACTACTTTAGTAATTTCCACAGTACAAATCTTAATGTTTAACATATAATGAATAACCTATAACTTATAAGCAAATTCTAAATGCATATGATGTTTTGGATTGACAAACATAACAAAATTAGAGTTTTCCGTAATACATATACATACATACACATAATTGCTATGTGATTACTATGAATATGTATTCTTATATATATATATAAATTATTGATTTTTACTTTATGCCAAAAATCATTAGGATATTAAGTAAAGATCATATTCCATGAAGATATTTTGTAAATGTTCTACTGTAAATATATAAAACTGAATTTTTGATTATTAATATGCATTGCTAAGAACTTCATTTGGACAACTTTAAAGGTGATTTCTCAACAAAAACTTTTCTTTTGCAAATTCCAGAATTTCAAATAGTTATATCTCAACCAAATATTGTTGTATCCTAACAAACCATTCATCAATGGAAAGCTTATTTATTATTTATTATTTAACAAAATTAACTGGTTTTGTGGTTCAGGGTCAAATATTATATAGAAATACACTCGTAAGAACCGAATACTAATGCACATTGTTCAGTAATCCCAGTATAATTTTTCGGCATTAAGGGAGTTTTGGCTCAAGGTTTTGCTCTTGATTTTGTTCCTCCCAAATCCTCAAGTACAAAGTCTGAGTTTACAAGGTTTATTTGGCTCAACAAGGGGCTGTGGTGACGGCTGAATGAGATAAGATGTAAATCTCTCATGTTAGGGCGAATAGTTTTGTATTCCTCAGTCGCTCTGAATACAAGTGCATGCTCAATGAATAAGTGTATCAGATATGATCAGTGCTACAGTGCTGAGCACAGTGTGTTTCACAGGTTTAACTCCGAGGTTTTGACGGAGGGCTATGTGGATGAGAGCGGAGTGGGTCACTGTATCGCTCCGCTGCTCTACGAGTCGGGCTGGATCTCTTTTGAGGTGTCCACAGATGGAGTCAACTTTGACCGATCAGGGCGGTGGCTCTCGGGTGAGCTACAGAAATCACAATGCACTGAGGGAAAGGCAATGAAAGTGTTCCTTATGTGCATGCTACTTATTCATCAATTAAAGTTATTCCAAATAATCTGATAAAATGCAAAAAGTATTGTGATATTATTTGTTAACCTTGGAGATATTTCTTTCTAGAACATTCCTTCGGTCATATTCCTAGCTAATATCAGTTATGATAGTATGGTTATTGCATAGTGGCCTGATTGGATATTGTTGTCAGACCTCCTGAGTCATATGATACTAACGCAAGGTCATTGTAATAAGTTTGTTTTAATGTAGAAGAGTTTCTTTTTAAGATAAGATTGATTGATGCTCTGTCTGATTAGTCCACCACAGTAAGCTGGGTGCTGTTCACAAGATCATTCTGGGAAATGACACACAGTGGCAGTACTACGGCACTCCCGGCGTCAGCGGGGATTTAAATATGACCTGGATCACATCTTTAATAAAGGCAGAGAGAGTCAACATCGAGCTGTGGGGTTACAATGAGACTGGTGAGTCCGTCCATCCGTCCACTAATGTTTTGTTCATTCTGTCTGTCTGTTGGTCGGTTGTTCTGATTGTAATTCTGTAATTCTTTCTGTCGGTCCTTCTTTATGTCTGTCAGCTGTTGTTTCTTTCTGTCTGATGATTGTTAATGTTTGTAACTAACTGTGTACTACTCGTGCAATAATGGTGTTGTATCATATTATCAGTGTCGGGAAAGTTACTTTTAAAAGTAATGCGTTACAATATTGCGTTACTCCCTAAAAAAGTAACTAATTACGTTACTTAGTTACTTTTTATGGAAAGTAATGCGTTACGTTACTTTTGCGTTACTTTCGCGTTACTTTTTAAATATGAGCAGGGCTTGATTGTTTGTGTTTAATACAAGAAGTTATATTTATAGCAAATATAAAAGCCTTCACACCAAAAAGTGTAATGAATAAACCTCAGACTGAAGGACGAGTAAATCACGTCTGTACAGAAGAACACAGGAGAAGTTCAACACTCTTCAGCAATTAAAAAAACAACGAAGCACAATTGTTAGTTTATCTAAAGTAATTTTTGCTCATTAGTATGATTGAACTGGATCATCAAAGGTCAGCAGCAAACACATCGGTTAATAAAATGAGATTAGATATATTTGTGTTGTTTAACATATTTAATTATTGCAGGTTTGCGTCATATTCTGAGTTTGTATTTCACTGTTTTAATTCATTTTGTTGAATACTGAATCTGTTTTTTGCGAGTGGGATGAATTAATACACATTCACATTTAGTTTCTAGAACTACAGTAAGATCATGTTCACACAACTGCCGTTATACTCTTTTGAAAAAGTAACTCGTTACTTTAAAAAAGTAATATTATTACGTAACTCGCGTTACTTGTAATGCGTTACCCCCAACAGTGCATATTATTTCTGTCTGTTGTTCTTTCTATCGGTTGCCTGTTTTAGGTTTTTTTCATTCTGTTATTCTCTCGGTCGGTCGGTCATTCAAAGCTAACACCATGCTTCCTAGTAATATCTCCCAAGGGTAACATGTAGAGCATGAAAAGTAATGGTCCTAGTACTGAGCCTTGAGGCACTCCATACTGCACTTGTGATTGTTATGATACCTCTTCATTCACTGCCACTGAATTGATGGCGGTCAAATAAGTATGGTTCGAACCATGCCAATGCTCTTCCTCTTCCTCTAGTCTAGTCAAAAGAATGTGTGTCATTCGTTCTGCGCTTCTGTCTGTTGGTCTTTCTGTCTTCCTCTCTGATGGTCAATCTGTTGTTCTGTCTGTTGGTGTTTCTATTTGTCTGTCTTTCTATTTCTTTGTCTACATGTCTGTCTGTCAGTCTGTTAATCATTATAACTGTCTATTGAAAATGCACACAGGAGATAATATATTATTTTGATAAACTAACAGGAGAGGTATATTCTGTGAACTGGGAGGCGGAGTGGAAGTATCTGTACACTGTGGGCAGAGATGTACCCAACAGTGGCGTTTTCAGTTTCACCCCACAGATCGCAGAGAAACCATTCTTCCTTTGGGACATAGGGAGCATACGGGTCAGCCCCAGCACTAAACCAGACGGAGCCCAGTAAGAACTTTTCTTAGTTAATATTAGACATGCACAGTTTGGGAAGGTTACTCTGGAAATGTAATAGGTTACAGATAACAGGTTACCATATTTAAAATTTAATAAGTAGTGTAAAATGACGTCATTAAAGTAATGATTACTTCTCAATTACTTTCCTAAATTTCTAATGAATGTTTTAATCATTTTGCAACATTTAGGCTAAACCAGGCCGGGTTAAGTTTATAGTAGACTTTTGACATTTTTAACACATGAATTAAGATCATAGAACATTTCATTTTAAAGCACAGCAACCACAAAATCAGACTGAAACAAGATTCATAACAAGATCTGGTTTAATAGCTATGATACTGTTTTTGAAATCAAATCTTCATCATAGCACGGTGTGATTGTACTTCGTCTTCGATGCTGTACAAGTGAAATATGGAAAGGGAACGTACTCGGTTACTAGCGTAACCTCGGTTCCCTGAGATATTTCACTTGTACTGCATTCCTGGCCGTGCTATGAGCTGCACTCCTAAGTCGCTTCTTTCGAAGAAATCTGAGATGCGGTGGCGAAGCGGCCGTTTATTTAGCCAGATGCCCCTCCCACTTTGGCGGGCTGCATAGCCATAGACTGTCTCGCCACCGCCGAGCCATTGGTTCATTTTTTAGTTTCACTGCGTGTTTATAAAAAGGCTTCAGTTGAAGAGGGAAAATCGTTTTTCCCATACAAGCGTCCTGTACGCAGTACTCGTTCCATATCTCAGGGAACCGAGGTTATGATAGTAACCGAGTACGTTTTCTAGGCTTGGTTAGAGTTAGGCTAACCGAGACTTGTTTTATCACTTGCATGTTGTTGCTCTTTTGTGGTTTTGATTGCTTCCATTTTCCTCATTTGTAAGTCGCTTTGGATAAAAGCATCTGCTAAATGACTAAATGTAAGTAACCCTAAACCAACCCCTAATCCTAACCCTAAGTACATATAGGCTTGATTTCACAGACAGGGCTTAGACTAAGCCAGGATTAGGCCATAGTTTAATTAGGACATTTAAGTAATTTTTATAAACATGTCAACAAACCTGAACTGGTGTCCATCTTGAGACAAAACAAAGGCATTTATTTATTTTAAGATAAATCAGAGCAAGCTTCTTTCAGTTGAAACGAGCGCAGACTTACATTTTAGTCTAGGACTAGGCTTAAGCCTCATCTGTGAAACCAGAGGGTAGTTAATTAATATTACTCAGTACTTAAATGTGTAATTACACTGTAACAAGGACACCTTAAAATAAAGTATAATCCATTTATTTTGTAATTAAATGATGTAATTATGTTACATGTAACATTTTTAGTATTAGTTTTTATAGTTTTATAATTAAATGGTGTAAAATATTATGGTTCCAGTATCCAAATATTTGAATAAAGACATGTTTTCTGTGTGTATAGAAATGTTAACGCCCTGTGGAGTGAAGCGCATGCGATCGCCTGGCATCTTGAGGAGGTCTTCAGGAAGGACTCTGCAGGCTGGGCTCTGGAGAAATGCATCATTTGGGATAAAGAAGAGAAAGCAATGCCCAACTTCCTGACTGAGATCATCGACTGCCCCTGCACACTGGCCCAGGCCCGTGCTGACACCGGAAGATTTCATGTAGGTGTAGAGCAATATATTAATCTGACATTGTTTTAGACACCACAGTGTGCAACACTAGCAACATCATCATTATTGGAGAATTCCACCAATTTATGTTTATAATCATTGATGCATTGGTAGCACAGGTTTAATTAAATGTAATATAGCTGTTTATATTCAAGTTGTGTTTATTTTCAGACCGATTATGGCTGTGATATCGACGCAGGTAGTTCCTGTGTTTACCATCCAGGTGCAGTTCACTGTGTCAGAGCCATTCAGGGCAGGTAATATGTCAAGTCACCTTTACTTCTATAGACACAGCTTCTCTATAACACCGATTGTGTCAAAGCAGCTTAGTGATAGACATGAAAATAGCAGAATCAAGTATGAAACCTCAACTATAGAGACTTACTATTTGTTCAAAATGTGGTATTTGCCCACTGGTTATTTACCTTGAAACAAGCCTTTCGCTTAAATCGATGCATTTTATGCCCAATGATTTACTTAATTTACCTGCCAAAACATTATGGAAAAGGCGCTGATGATCTGAAAACACTGGCAAACTTGGAGATTAGCCATCTCTGTCGAAATATTCGGCTCAAATATGTCTTCTCAAATGTATATTTTTGTCTTTCAAATGGTTTCAAAATCTGTGAGCAAAACATGCAAGTTGATGTTCTCTTGGTTTGTGCTTATGTGTGATTTGATTTATGCTTATTTCATTATTTTAATTAAATATTGACAGTTATGATTTATTTAATCTTTGTGTGTGTGTGTGTGTGTGTGTGTGTGTGTGTGTGTGTGGCACATTGTGACAGAAAATTGATTTTAGTGTCATTATCATTAATTATTTAAGATTCAGTTAAAAAAAGAACATGCATATAGTCTGTACACATTTTGTAACGTACTTACCCAATATATTGATCCATCTCTAATTTTATTATTATTTTATGTTGATATCAATGCATGTGTGTAAATTAGACAATAATAGAATCACAAAGTAGTGAAAATGCATTTAATCATGTGCGTCATATTTGGTCTGCTGATGTATTTTCTCTTGCAGTCCCGAGTATGGCGCGGGTCAGCAGTGTTGTTATGACAGCACTGGAGCTCAGATGCTCACGGGGGACTCTATCGGGGGCAGCACCCCGGATCGAGGCCACGACTGGGGCTCACCGCCATACAAGAAACCACCCAGAGTTCCAGGATGTTCTCACTGGAAGTATGATGTCATCAGCTTCTACTACTGCTGCCTGTGGTCAGACAACTGTGAATACTACTTCAGTCAGCGTCCGTCCAGCGACTGCAGAACATATCGCCCTCCTACAGCCGGTAAAGAAAATATCCCTAATACATTTATAGTGTAATGCTTTTTATTTAATTTGATATTTTAATAATCCCTTCTTAGCTGCTGTGCTTGGTGACCCCCACTTTATGACGTTCGATGGTGTGGCTTTCACCTTCAATGGGAAAGGAGAGTACATTCTGGTGCACTCCTCAGACTATGAGCTGTCTGTGCAAGGCAGGACTGAACCAATGACATTTGAGAACGGTGAGTTTGCTGTAGTAAGGATGGATTGAATCAGACCCGGGCTAAGAGAACGGTTCTTCCAGGCACTGTTGTTAAGGCGTCACGACTCGGTTCGGTGGCCATGAGGGAGAAAGACTCTGATGTCATCGAGGTGCGTCTCGGAGAACAAGTAGATGAGCTGCAGGTCTTAATGAACCAACAGGTGCTTTCCTTCTCGGAGCAAAAATGGATCGACCTTACGGGTAAGACCAGTTTATTTATCCTCTCAAAGTCAGCTTTACTTAAGCACAGTTTAGCAGAAGTACAGAAATAAATAAATCAGCATATTATAATGCTTTCTGAAGGATCACGTGACACAAAAACTAGACCAATATCTGCTGAAAATTCAGATTTGCTATCGCAGTAATACATTACGCTTAAAAATATATTATAATATACTTAACAGTTATTTTAAATTGTAATAATATTTTACAACATTACTGTTTTTAGTGCATTTTTTTAATCTAATGTAGTCTTTTTTATAAAATATATATATGTTAAAAAGTTGTATAAAAATGTATAAATATTAACAAACCCAAACTTTTGAACAGTAGTGTATTCTTGTAAAATGCATACATATTAGGCAAATAATTGAGTTTTAATTAGTCTTAACAGTTATCAGTAAAACTAAAATGTTTGTATCTTTAAATTATTTATTTATGTATTTTATGTTTCTTTTTTCTCTCTTTTTCAGAGAGTAGTGAGTTTATTACAAACAATATTTGCAAAACAAATTCATGTATTAATATATTGACATCATTTATCATTGACATAAATGTAATCAATATTTTCTGTTAATACCGTTTAATGTTAACATTATTTCTGCAGGTGTACGAGATGGAAAATCTCGATCTGTAATGCTCGGCAGAATGATTTCTGTTACTTGTTCTTGTTCCAGGTGTTTTTGTTTTTTCCCCTAAAGCCACTAATGTGACGGTGATGTTTCCGTCGGGGACGGGGGTAGAGGTCAGGGCAGGTCAAGGGGTCATGACCCTTACTGTTTTACTGCCACGTGACTTACAGAACCACACGCTAGGGCTGCTCGGCACAATGAACGACGACCCTGAAGACGATCTGACCTCTCGTGATGGAGAGATCATCCCGGTCAATAGCAGCGCTCAGGACATATTCAGCTATTGTGCTGGCTGTGAGTAACTGCGGCACTTTTACATTACTTCACTGCCAGTTCAGTCAGTGCGTTAAATACAATTACAATTATACTGCTTGTCATCTGACATCGTTTACTTTATGAACATCATCTGATAAATGCACTCTGTTTAAGAAAGGCTCCATCTGTTGTAAATCTACAGTTTGCTAATTCAAAGCCGTTTCATATTTATTATGAGACTATTCCATGTAGCTTTAATAAAATCACAGATTTAGTCTGTCACGTGCAGTGTCGGGGGGGGGTAACGCATTACAAGTAACACGAGGTATGTAATAATATTACTTTTTTCAAGTAACCAGTAAAGTAACGCATTATTTTTTTAATTTACTAGAAAATATCTGAGTTACTTTTTTCCATTATTGATGACAGTGCGCTGTGAACACGATCTTACTGTAGATCTAATCTAGACTAAATATGAATGTGTATTAATTCATCCCACTCACAAAAAACTGATTCAGTATTCATCAAAATGAATTAAAACAGTGAAATACAAACTCAGAATATGATGCAAACCTGCAATAATTAAATATGTTAAACAACACAAATATATCTAATCTCATTTTATTAACCGATGTGTTTGCTGCTGACCTTTGATGATCAGTTCAACCATACTAATGACCAAAACTGACTTTAGATAAACTAACAGCTTCATTGTTATTTATTGCTGAAGAGTGTTGAACTTCTCCTGTGTTCTTCTGTACAGACGTGATTTACTCGTCCTTCAGTCTGAGGTTTATTCATTACACTTTTTGGTGTGAAAGGCTTTTATATTTGCTATAAATATAACTTATTGTATTAAAAACAAACAATCAAGCCCTGCTCATATTTAAAAAGTAACGCGAAAGTAACGTAACGCATTACTTTCCATAAAAAGTAACTAAGTAACGTAATTAGTTACATTTCTAGGGAGTAACGCAATATTGTAACGCATTACTTTTAAAAGTAACTTTCCCCAACACTGGTCATGTAAATACTGTAAATGTAGATGTCCCTTTTTTCAGTGTGCTATTGTTGTTGTATATTTATTTAGTTGCAATGAAAAAATCCCAATTGCTGTCAACAATTTGCGTCTATGAATAAAATCTTGTTATAAAAATCAGATCTTAAATGTATCTCCTGCAGCTGAGTGTCATTGAAGTTTTATAGTGGTTTCAGAAACTAGGTGTATTAGATTGAATCACACAAGAACCGCTGAAAATAAGCCGAGTACAAGCGGAAGCATATACAAGTGCTCTGTTTTTGAGAGCAGGCATTCATTTAATGCTGTTTTAAAAACACGAGGAAACATTTGTATAATTTCAACCAATAGTTGAAATCTTTTGTCTCCTCGTTATTTCACAGAATGCCATGTTTTTCTTCTCTAGGGGCCGTTACGAATGAGACTTCACTCTTTACTTACGACTCAACCTACCTCCTGAATGAATATTACTATGCCCCAAAGCACGATCCGTCTTTCATCCCAAACTTCTCCGTGACTGAAGACCCAGCGGACCCCCTGCTGGAGCCGGCGCTGAACCTCTGTGCCGGAGAAGGGGCTTCGTTCTGTAAATACGACACGCTAAGCATGCGCAGTCTGGAACAAGGCAATGCCACACTGCTGGCCTACCGGAGCCATGCGTCCACCAAGAAATCTCTGGAGCCCGGTGAGTGGAGCTTGTGAAAAACTTCATATATTGTATTTTTATTTTTTGCATAAATGGTAATTACAGTATTTTCTTCCCAGACTTCTATGTGTGTGATTTAGGCTCCATCTCACAAAAACACATTTTATAATCCGTGTATTTCTGGCCCTAAAATCTAATTGGATGAGCCACGTTCAAAGTAGTTTTTTGTATAACCGGCTATATATGTACTCATCAGATGAATTATGTATTCATGCATCAATTATTTCTACATCAAATGGCACCACATACCACCTACATCTGATGAAGTCAAGCTGAGTCAATGAAACAACTAATGAAGCACATTCTATACTAATAATAAGCTGATAATTTTGGCTAATATTGCATTTACATTTTCTTGCATTAAGCCAAAAAAACACATGATAAAATTACTGCAACAACAGCCTTTTGTGACTAATGCTTAAATTGACAACAAACATGTTGTGGTATTTAATTTGTATTTAAAATATAAAAAGTAATAGATTTTAAAATGTTATATTAAAAATTATTATTATTTTTATTTTCTAAATAGGTGCATACTGTGGTCACCTGAAGCTTGTATTTGTGCTTTTAAGATTTTTAAAACATGCTCATATAAGTCTTATCAAATGTTATGCATTTATAACTGGTTATGAGGATAAAGACCAATGCCAGCATTACATAGTGACGTCAAAACAAGCATTGAACACTTGACTGTTATCTGTATAATATCTCAGTTATAAAGCATTGAACACTTGACTGTTCTCTGTATAATATCTCAGTTATAAAGCATTGAACACTTGACTGTTCTCTGTATAATATCTCAGTTATAAAGCATTGAACACTTGACTGTTCTCTGTATAATATCTCAGTTATAAAGCATTGAACACTTGACTGTTATCTGTATAATATCTCAGTTATAAAGCATTGAACACTTGACTGTTATCTGTATAATATCTCAGTTATAAAGCATTGAACACTTGACCGTTATCTGTATAATATCTCAGTTATAAAGCATTGAACACTTGACTGTTATCTGTATAATATCTCAGTTATAAAGCATTGAACACTTGACCGTTATCTGTATAATATCTCAGTTATAAAGCATTGAGCACTTGACCGTTATCTGTATAATATCTCAGTTATAAAGCATTGAACACTTGACTGTTATCTGTATAATATCTCAGTTATAAAGCATTGAACACTTGACCGTTATCTGTATAATATCTCAGTTATAAAGCATTGAACGCTTGACCGTTATCTGTATAATATCTCAGTTATAAAGCATTGAACACTTGACCGTTATCTGT
The DNA here is from genome assembly GCA_027564155.1 of Gymnocypris eckloni scoliostomus. NCBI lineage: Eukaryota > Metazoa > Chordata > Actinopteri > Cypriniformes > Cyprinidae > Gymnocypris > Gymnocypris eckloni. Next base: position 27,748,085 of record CM050414.1, read on the forward strand.
ATAATATCTCAGTTATAAAAAACATTGAACTTGACTGTTATCTGTATAATATCTCAGTTATAGAGCATTGAGCACTTGACTGTTATCTGTATAATATCTCAGTTATAAAGCATTGAACACTTGACTGTTATCTGTATAATATCTCAGTTATAAAGCATTGAACACTTGACTGTTATCTGTATAATATCTCAGTTATAAAGCATTGAACACTTGACTGTTATCTGTATAATATCTCAGTTATAGAGCATTGAACACTTGACTGTTATCTGTATAATATCTCAGTTATAAAGCATTGAACACTTGACTGTTATCTGTATAATATCTCAGTTATAAAGCATTGAACACTTGACTGTTATCTGTATAATATCTCAGTTATAAAGCATTGAACACTTGACTGTTATCTGTATAATATCTCAGTTATAGAGCATTGAACACTTGACTGTTATCTGTATAATATCTCAGTTATAAAGCATTGAACACTTGACTGTTATCTGTATAATATCTCAGTTATAAAGCATTGAACACTTGACTGTTATCTGTATAATATCTCAGTTATAAAGCATTGAACACTTGACTGTTATCTGTATAATATCTCAGTTATAAAGCATTGAACACTTGACTGTTATCTGTATAATATCTCAGTTATAAAGCATTGAACACTTGACTGTTATCTGTATAATATCTCAGTTATAGAGCATTGAACACTTGACTGTTATCTGTATAATATCTCAGTTATAAAGCATTGAACACTTGACTGTTATCTGTATAATATCTCAGTTATAAAGCATTGAACGCTTGACTGTTATCTGTATAATATCTCAGTTATAAAGCATTGAACGCTTGACCTGTTATCTGTATAATATCTCAGTTATAAAGCATTGAACACTTGACCGTTATCTGTATAATATCTCAGTTATAAAGCATTGAACACTTGACTGTTATCTGTATAATATCTCAGTTATAAAGCATTGAACACTTGACCGTTATCTGTATAATATCTCAGTTATAGAGCATTGAACACTTGACCGTTATCTGTATAATATCTCAGTTATAAAGCATTGAACACTTGACTGTTATCTGATAATATCTCAGTTATAGAGCATTGAACATAATATCTCTCTTAGTATCATCATCAGATATTTTTGGAAACATTTCTTTCTGATAATATCTCAGTTATAAAGCATTGAACGCTTGACTGTTATCTGTATAATATCTCAGTTATAAAGCATTGAACGCTTGACTGTTATCTGTATAATATCTCAGTTATAAAGCATTGAACGCTTGACTGTTATCTGTATAATATCTCAGTTATAGAGCATTGAACGCTTGACTGTTATCTGTATAATATCTCAGTTATAAAGCATTGAACACTTGACCGTTATCTGTATAATATCTCAGTTATAGAGCATTGAACACTTGACTGTTATCTGTATGATATCTCAGTTATAAAGCATTGAACGCTTGACTGTTATCTGTATAATATCTCAGTTATAGAGCATTGAACACTTGACTGTTATCTGTATAATATCTCAGTTATAAAGCATTGAACACTTGACTGTTATCTGTATGATATCTCAGTTATAAAGCATTGAACACTTGACTGTTATCTGTATGATATCTCAGTTATAAAGCATTGAACACTTGACTGTTATCTGTATGATATCTCAGTTATAAAGCATTGAACACTTGACTGTTATCTGTATAATATCTCAGTTATAGAGCATTGAACACTTGACTGTTATCTGTATGATATCTCAGTTATAAAGCATTGAACGCTTGACTGTTATCTGTATAATATCTCAGTTATAGAGCATTGAACACTTGACTGTTCTCTGTATAATATCTCAGTTATAAAGCATTGAACACTTGACTGTTCTCTGTATAATATCTCAGTTATAAAGCATTGAACACTTGACTGTTATCTGTATAATATCTCAGTTATAGAGCATTGAACACTTGACCGTTATCTGTATAATATCTCAGTTATAAAGCATTGAACACTTGACTGTTATCTGTATAATATCTCAGTTATAAAGCATTGAACACTTGACCGTTATCTGTATAATATCTCAGTTATAAAGCATTGAACACTTGACTGTTCTCTGTATAATATCTCAGTTATAAAGCATTGAACGCTTGACTGTTATCTGTATGATATCTCAGTTATAAAGCATTGAACACTTGACCGTTATCTGTATAATATCTCAGTTATAAAGCATTGAACACTTGACTGTTATCTGTATGATATCTCAGTTATAAAGCATTGAACACTTGACCGTTATCTGTATAATATCTCAGTTATAAAGCATTGAACACTTGACTGTTATCTGTATAATATCTCAGTTATAGAGCATTGAACACTTGACTGTTATCTGTATAATATCTCAGTTATAAAGCATTGAACACTTGACTGTTCTCTGTATAATATCTCAGTTATAAAGCATTGAACACTTGACTGTTCTCTGTATAATATCTCAGTTATAAAGCATTGAACACTTGACTGTTATCTGTATAATATCTCAGTTATAAAGCATTGAACACTTGACTGTTATCTGTATAATATCTCAGTTATAAAGCATTGAACGCTTGACTGTTATCTGTATAATATCTCAGTTATAAAGCATTGAACACTTGACTGTTATCTGTATAATATCTCAGTTATAAAGCATTGAACACTTGACTGTTATCTGTATGATATCTCAGTTATAGAGCATTGAGCACTTGACTGTTCTCTGTATAATATCTCAGTTATAAAGCATTGAACACTTGACTGTTCTCTGTATAATATCTCAGTTATAAAGCATTGAACACTTGACTGTTCTCTGTATAATATCTCAGTTATAAAGCATTGAACACTTGACTGTTCTCTGTATAATATCTCAGTTATAAAGCATTGAACACTTGACTGTTCTCTGTATAATATCTCAGTTATAAAGCATTGAACACTTGACTGTTATCTGTATAATATCTCAGTTATAAAGCATTGAACACTTGACTGTTATCTGTATAATATCTCAGTTATAAAGCATTGAACACTTGACTGTTATCTGTATAATATCTCAGTTATAAAGCATTGAACACTTGACTGTTATCTGTATAATATCTCAGTTATAAAGCATTGAACACTTGACTGTTATCTGTATAATATCTCAGTTATAAAGCATTGAACACTTGACTGTTATCTGTATAATATCTCAGTTATAAAGCATTGAACACTTGACTGTTATCTGTATAATATCTCAGTTTATAAAGCATTGAACACTTGACCGTTATCTGTATAATATCTCAGTTATAAAGCATTGAACACTTGACTGTTCTCTGTATAATATCTCAGTTATAAAGCATTGAACACTTGACTGTTATCTGTATAATATCTCAGTTATAGAGCATTGAACACTTGACTGTTCTCTGTATAATATCTCAGTTATAGAGCATTGAACACTTGACTGTTATCTGTATAATATCTCAGTTATAAAGCATTGAACACTTGACTGTTCTCTGTATAATATCTCAGTTATAGAGCATTGAACACTTGACTGTTATCTGTATAATATCTCAGTTATAAAGCATTGAACACTTGACCGTTCTCTGTATAATATCTCAGTTATAAAGCATTGAACACTTGACCGTTATCTGTATAATATCTCAGTTATAAAGCATTGAACACTTGACTGTTCTGTATAATATCTCAGTTATATAAAGCATTGAACACTTGACCGTTATCTGTATAATATCTCAGTTATAAAGCATTGAACACTTGACTGTTCTCTGTATAATATCTCAGTTATAAAGCATTGAACACTTGACTGTTATCTGTATAATATCTCAGTTATAGAGCATTGAACACTTGACTGTTATCTGTATAATATCTCAGTTATAGAGCATTGAACACTTGACTGTTCTCTGTATAATATCTCAGTTATAGAGCATTGAACACTTGACTGTTCTCTGTATAATATCTCAGTTATAGAGCATTGAACGCTTGACCGTTATCTGTATAATATCTCAGTTATAGAGCATTGAACACTTGACTGTTCTCTGTATAATATCTCAGTTATAGAGCATTGAACGCTTGACCGTTATCTGTATAATATCTCAGTTATAGAGCATTGAACGCTTGACCGTTATCTGTATAATATCTCAGTTATAGAGCATTGAACACTTGACTGTTATCTGTATAATATCTCGGTTATCTGTATGATATCTCTATATAGTTTTGTCACGGCTGTGATTTTGTGCTCTCAGTGCAATCCTGTGGTTGGTTGTCACCACCTAACCACGGTCAGAAGGAAGGAACCTTGTACCTGGAACGGGCAACGGTCAGATTCTCGTGTCACAGTGGATACAGTCTCCACGGGTCTAAAGAACGCACATGTCAAGCGAGCGGCGCGTGGTCTGGAGAAGATACACACTGTGTGGCTGGTAGGTAAAAGTGAAAAACTAAATCCTGTGATGAATGACTCTCTAACCACTAGATGACAGTGTTCCCCTTTTTAAAGTTCATATCCTCTTGAGAAACTAAAAGGCTTTAGTAGGTGATAATAACTTTCTGCAAACTCAAGGTCACTTTACAATATCAGAACAGATCAACATGAAATCCATGGCATGAATCAGATCATACAGTCAGAGAGAGGTTTTAAGGTAGGTTTGTGAAGAAACATCACAAATGTGTTTGGAAATAGAATTGCAGAGTGTGTGGCCAGATACACAAAACACTAGGTGACTCTTCTTTGTTTGTTTGTTTACTTTTCCTTCATATTCCGTTATGAATAGATGATCTTACATATATAAAATCGAACAAATGCTGTTTCTACCAATTAAAGATTTAAAGATTTTTTCAAGGCTGCATTTATTTGTTTAGAAATAAAATACATTTTAAAATAACTTTTAATTTTTTTTATTGAAATGAATCCTTTTAATTTTCTCTCTCTCTCTCTCTCTCTCTCTCTCTCTCTCTCTCTCTCTCTCTCTCTCTCTCTCTCTCTCTCTCTCTCTCTCTCTCTCTCTCTCTCACTCTCTCTCTCTCTCTCTCTCTCTCTCTCTCTCTCTCTCTCTCTCTCTCTCTCTCTCTCTCTCTCTCTCTCTCTCTCTCTCTCTCTCTCTCTCTCTCTCTCTCTCTCTCTCTCTCTCTCTCTCTCTCTCTCTCTCTCTCTCTCTCTCTCTCTCTCTCTCTCTCTCTCTCTCTCTCTCCCTCTCTCTCTCTCTCTCTCTCTCTCTCTCTCTCTCTCTCTCACTCTCTCTCTCTCTCTCTCTCTCTCTCTCTCTCTCTCTCTCTCTCTCTCTCTCTCACCTGTCTGTATCAGTTCATTCTCACCTCGATCTCTCTCTTTTTTACTTGTCATTCACTCCTTGTCTCGCTCTCCCTCAACTTTCTCTCTCTCCCTACCTCTCTTTCTTTAACTGTCTTTCTTTTCCTGTTTTTACCCTTGTATCAATCTCTTCTTAAATCTCTCTCTATTATCACTACCGTTTTCTGTCTTAACATGCCTTCGTCTTCTCTTTACCTGTTTCTCTCTTCTGTGTTTTCTCTTCTTTACATCCCTCTTTATTTGTCTTTTCCCGCCTGTCTTTCTTTTTAAACAGACTCTTTTCTCTTCACTCTGCCTGTTTCTCTCTCCCTACATTATTAATTCATTACTACCCCGTCTCTCTCTCTTTGTCTTTTTATGTATTCTATCTTTTCTCCACCTCTTTCTGCCTACCGTTTTTCTGTGCTCTCAGTCTTTCTCTTTGCCTCTCTCTCTTTTCTTTACCTTTATCTTCTCATTGCATGTCTAACATTCATCTTTACCCCTCTCGTTCTCTCTATCCCTGCCTGTCTTTCTCTCCTTTGTCTCGTTTCTCTTCACCCGTCTTTCTGACTCCGTCGTTCTCTCCTTCCTTTATACCAATTCTTTCACTTTTATATGTACATTTCATACTTGCACTGACCTTTGTCTTCTCTGCCTACCTGTCTCTCTCTTCTTTAACTGTCTTTCTCTTCCTACGTTTTTCTCCTTTATATCTATCTCTCTCTCTCCTCATGTCTCTCTTTCATCTTCGCCTGTCTCTCTCTGCCATTTTTCTGTCCTCTTAACAGATCTGTCATGTCTGATCTTTACCCGTCTGTCTTCCTTGCTCGTCTTTAATCACTCTTACCTCTCTCATTCTCTCTATTCCTGTCTCTCTCTCCTCTTTAACTCTTTTCTCTTCACCTGTCTCTCTACTTGTCTCTGTGTTTAATTGTCTTCCCCTCTTCTTTACCTGCCTCGCTCACTTTTAACTTTTTCTTTCTGTCTACATGCTTCTGTTTATTTTCTCTCTCCTCCAGCATTTAAGAAAAATAATATAATACTTTTTTATTTTACATTACAGTAAAATTGCACGTTTGTATTTTAAAATGTAAAGCTGTGAAGGTTTTATGTTAGCGGAAGCGTGCAGGGAGTTGTTGACAGCAGCTGGTTTATTATAAGCGCATCTCATTACAACTTTGGAAAGATAGTTTGCACATGTTGGGTTCCTAAATGCATGTTATGAGCACCCTAAACTCAGAAGTAGAGATGCAGTTCATGTGGAGCAGCATTTACTACAAACTGAGCCGCTCTGAGACACTAGAAACACTGGATCATGCTGCGTGCATGTAAATGAACACTTCACTGTGAAACATGCTGGACATCTCACAGCTTTTCTGATTTGATAATCACACTAAGCCATATTTCAATGTTGGTGATTTAATCAGTGAGATTCACCTTTGACAGGATTTCCCCTCTCTTCTCTGAATATGAATATGTATTATCAGCTACTAACATCCACAGTGCTGTTCACGGGAAAGACATGGGACCAGTTTGGTGGGTTTCATTTGCAAAAGTAATTTTTCAGCTGTCATAAAGGATCCGCTCTAGTTAGCATGAAAGCACAACCTACAGATACCCCCCCTCCATACATGTACATCTTTCATTCTCATGAAATGGCCATATCTGTTGCTCTTGAGCTTGTCTGTAGTCGTTATCTTTGATCTGAAGTTCGGCCTTCTAGACTGGCGCTCTTAAGAGCTGACATGTGTCAGATAGTTGAATTGATAGTTGCACTAAACCTCTGTTTACTCCCGTGTTGCAAGACGATGTGGGGTCTCAGCGATCTTATCTGTTCCTCTACTTTCCCTCTCTCGCTCTCTCCTTCTCTTTCTTTTGTTTTGGCTACTGGCTGATAAAGGTTGACATTCTAGCCCACAGCGGCGCTGGGATCAAAGAGCTGCCCGGGCCTGTAATTGACTTCTCATTAAGTGCTCTGAACCCGCAGCAAATAGCCCTCGACGCTTAGTTATTTGCATGCATTCCAGCTCCGCTCATATTCAGAGGAGCAAAAAGCAGCAAGGTGAGGGTGAAATGAAGTGAAAAGTGCAGGTTAACAAAAGGACAATCATGTGACACGTGCAGGGCTGCAACCAACAATTATTAAAAAAATCTGTCAATTATTTCCACAATTAATCATCATTTCAAACATCTCCCAAAGAATGTGTGCAGAATTTAACAAGTTAAATTTAACAAGTTAATGAAATGAAAGAACATCATTTTTTTGCAGATGTAATCAAAAATAGCTTCGGATTAGATGGATATAATGTTAATAATGTAATTATTCAGTTCTGGAATTTGATTTAATTGTTTTCCACAGTAATCTTTTTAAAAGGGTTTCTATTTTTGCTAATTTTCAGTATTTATGAGAAGAGTTCACCTGTCCAGTGCTCTTTTAGCTATTTTTCTAAAAGTACACAAAATATGTTATGAAAATATCCACTGTATATATACATTTAAAATGTAATGTAAATAATTTTTTTTATGTAATGTAATTTCTTATTTTTTATATATATATATACATACAACTAGACGTGTTTTCAAACCTGTAAATTCACGTTTTAACAACAAGAAAATATTATTATATATTTTTTATGGGAATGCATTGTTCCTGTTGAAGAACCCAGCTAATCTGTAATTGAATTTAAGGTTGATTATTGTCTATTTAATTACCAATGTTATTGAATTGACGCTGCAGCCCTGGTGTGGAGAGTTAACAGCACTGTTGTGTTGGGTCTGACCTCATGAAGCCCATCTGGACTCTGTGTTTGTGTAAGTGTGCGTCACTGCTCTGCAGATGCCCTGAGTCTCTACATATGGCACTGATGCTGTACCGCTTTATCCAACTGCACTGCTTATAACTCTCTCTCCGTAAAGAGCCACACGATGGGAAAAAGGAGGCTACAGGGAAGCAAAGAAGTCGATTAGGAAGAGCAGTAGACGTGACAAGAAATCATCTCTCCAAATTCCAAGAACAGCACAGAGAGAGATATTTATGCATAGAGGACACTCACATATGAGTGCATATCCCAATGAGACAGTCTCAGGTCCGGGCGGACGCAGTACGGCATGACACAGCCGCCAGTGAAAACGCATTGTGACAGATTGAACTCTGCTGCAGAGAGAGTAGGAATATGATGCAGAACAGAAGTGACAGCGTGAGTTTAGCCTCTAACTTGCTCTTTTTCTTGTTCCCAAGGCAACGTGTCATCCGCATCGGGCCAGGTCACCTGCAGCCCTCGACTGCATTTGAGGAGCTAGAAAAACATGTGCAAAAGCAATGAGGGCTGCACTGTTGACATCAATACCTTGTCAACTCATTGCGAAGACAGTGCGTTTAACATTATGAAGTGACGCCAGAACGAGCTGTGCATTTGAAATGCTGAGTATTATTAGTACGTTTGGGATCGGTAGGATATTTTTATTGTACTTGAAAAAAATGATCTTATGCTCACCGAGTCTGAATTTGGTAGATTACGAGTACAGTAAAAACAGTGTTACTTTGAAATATTATTGTGATTTTAAATATATAATCATTTTCTGTTTTAATAGTTTGAAATATAATGTATTCCTGTGATAGCAAATCTGAATGTTCTGCTTAATTTTTTTATTTAATTAATTTTTTGTGAAAACTCTAATGGGTAGTTATAGTTAACTGAACTAAAACCATAAAAAAATAGTTTTTGTCATTTTAAATAAATTACAAATTAAATATAAACTTTATAAACTTTCTTTCAGATAGTTGCAAAGGCAACATTTCTCATTCTCATTTATTTTAGCTTTATCTACGGAAATAATATAACTGAAATTAAAACCGAAATCAAAAATAGTAAAAACTATATGGACTAAAAAAACAGAAACTAGAAAAAAAGCAAAAACGCAACAAAACTTTAATTTACATTCATAATAATAAATAATAAAATAATTTAAAATGAAAACAGAAAAAAATATATAAACTTATTCAAATAAAAATAATAATAATATTCGTCATCCTTTCCTATCAAAATGCTTGCTACGGATGCGAAAATGCAGAATATCGATCTAGAACTCGATCCAAAAATTTTATGACGGACGAAAGTTTCGGACGGATGATTGATGCAACGTGAGCTAGTATTTATTTTTTAACGTGCAAAATTTGAACGGGGATTTCTTACCCAGTGTGCAAAGACCTTAAATGGTACTAAAATAAAAACTATTCTTAGGATTCTTTGATGAATATAAAGTTCAACAGGTTTTTTTTTTTGTGTCACATTTGGTCAATTTATTACTTTCTTGCTTAATACTATTGGTTTCTTTTAAAATATGAAAGTGTATGGACACTTTCCTTTTAGGAGAACTGTGCAATTACTTTTGTAAGTCATGTGACTGACCTGATCATAGACTGTTAAAAGATGATACGTCTCCACTTCCTTCCACTAAAAGTGAAGCCAAAACGTCCCAGTGTTTTGTCATCGATGTCATCTTGAGAAAATGACCTCGTTTCAAGCTCACAATCATGATACCATCCCATTTTACAGCATCAAATAACGTACTAAAAGCAAACCGATTAGAAAACTAGAACTAGCGTGATAAGAACTACCTAAAATAAAGGAAACCATCTTTGGGGAAAAATGTATTCGATTTTTAAGTTTGGCTCATGTCCATGAGAGGACGTGGTTTATGAGCTGAACCGCAGCCAGCCATCAGATGACCATCGACATGATTTGGCTTCACTTTTCAGATCACTTGGACCTGATAATAAAACATTGAAAGAGTTTCCCGAAGCACATTTCAGAATGTACCCGCTGGCTTGGACTTTCACATTCCTCTCAATGGGACTGCTTCTGATCAACCTGTGTTACAAACACGTTCATCCTCCAGTAATATGTCAGCAAGAGCTAGAATCACCCACACATGGGTTTATTCATTGGAAACTTCAGGAAGATCTCGGGACATCAGAGGCTGTGTGTGTGTTTGTGTGCATGTGTCCTTTGGCTTGCCTTGGATTTGTTAAAAGATTTCTCCAGAGTCGGAAAAACATGGGAAATGCACCTGGAAAAAACGCTCACAAATTGTTTAACCAAACATGTCTTCTGTCCTTTTTGACATGTCTGGAATTTAGCCTGAGGCCAAAACAGACTTGAGGTTCTAATGAAGAACACAGTTTCATTTTCATCGGAAAGCTCCACTAATTATTATTCCTTCAGTTACATTGGGTAATTACCCAAGTATTTAACTTGAAGGATGTATTACGTTATATTGGGTGAAGGTGTCTGCCAAATGTAAATGTACAGAATGCAAATGTTGTGTAATGTTTCTCACAGTTATTCATTATTAATTACTAACACATGTGTAACACTTTAATTACAGATAATACGTTGGCCATCGTCTTGGGGAGTGTTGGCGCGGTGTTGGCGTTGGTTGTCATGGTGATTGCAATCGTTGTGTACACAAAGAAACAGAAAAGGTGAGTACAAATGTGTTTTTGTTGCTCAAATGTGTTGTTCGTTTGTGTAGTATTTGAATATTTGTTTTACTCTATTTAAAGAATATTTGGTTGAAAAGTAGATTGTGTCATCATTTACTCATTTGCATGTCATTCAAACCCTATCGATGAGTCTGAATATGCCCAGTTCAATATTAAATATACCAATAAATAACTATATGTACTGTATACCTGTGAATAACTACAATTATAAACTACTATGCTAACCAAGGCTGACTTTACTTGATCAAAAATACATTAAAATCTGTAATTTTGTGAAATATTATTACAATTAAAAATAACTCTTTTCTATTGTAATATATTTTAAAATATAATGTATTCCTGTGATCAAAGCTGTATTTTCAGCATCGTGAAGCATCGTCTTCAGTGTCACATGATCCTTCAGAAAATATTATGATATGCTCATTTGCTGCTCAAGAAACATTGAATATTAGTATCAATGTTGAAAATAGTTTGTGCTGCTTAATGTTGTTGCTACAAGAACAGCATTTATTTGAAATAGAAATCTTTTGTAACATAAAAATGTCTGTACTGTCTATTTTGATTAATTTAATGCATCCTTGTGGAATAAAAACACTAACTTCTTAAAAGCTATTTTGAATGATATTGTAGGTGTACAGTGCCCTCCACTAATATAGACACACTTGGTAAATATGAGCAAAGGCATCTGTGAAAATAAATCTGCATTGTTTATCCTTTTGATCTTTCATTCAAAAAATCACAAAATTCTAAACTTTCATTGAAGTAAAACAATTCAAAGTGGAGAGATAACCTCATGATGAAATCATTTTCTCCATTTAATGTTGGCCACAATTATTGGCACCCCTAGAAATTCTTCTGAGTAAAATATCTCTGAAGTATAATTGAAATTGTCCAGCCATGGCTTCTGTTCCACATGGCTAAGTTTCCTCAATCATCCATCACAAGGAGTAAAACCTATAGTTCTGATGTACAGAACAAGATTCTTGAGCTTCACAAAATAGAAAGTGTCTGTAAGAAAAGAGTTAAGGCATTGGAAATCCACATTTACACCATCAGGGGAATAATCAAGAAGTTTCAATTAACTAAAAATGTTACAAATCTGTCTGGACGAGGACGTGTGTCTATATCGTCCTAATGAGGAGAGTTTGAGTGACTAAAGACTCTCCAAGGACCACAGCTGGAGACTTGCTGAGATTAGTTGAATCTTGGGGTCAGAAACCAAAAATTATATAAATCAAACATCCCCTACATCACCATGTTGTTCGGGAGGGTTTCAAGAAAATAAACTCCTGGCTCATCCAAAAACAAACTCCAGCATATTCAGTTGTCAGACACGACTGGAACTTCAAGCACTGGCTTCTATGCTCAGATGAAACAATGAAAAGAGCTTTTTGTCAGCAAACCCACCAGATGAGTTTAGTACAAACAGGGATAAAAGTACCACATGTCCACAGGTTAAATATACTGCTGGATCCTGATTTTGGGCCTGTTTTTCTAGGTCCTGGACGTCTTGTTCAGATGCATGGCATCATGGATTCGATCAAATACCAACAGATAAGAAATCAAAACCTGTCTGCCTCTGTTAGAAATCTTATAACGGACCATGTTCGGATCTTCTACCAATGCAACAATCCAAAACTAACACAAACATGGCTCACTGAGCACAAAATGAATCTTTTACCATGGCTGTCCCTGTCCTCTGACCTGAACCCTACAGAAAATGATTGGGGTGAACTGAAGAGAAGAAGTACTAACATGGATCTGGAGAGGTTCTGGATGAAGAAAATGGTCTCTGATCTCTTATCAGGTGTTCTCCAAACTCTTCAGGCATTATAGGAGAAAACTCAGAGCTGTTACTCTGGGAAAGGATGTTGCAATAATTGGGTGCCAATAATTATGGCCAACATGGACTAGAGAAAGCATTTATTTCACAATGAGATCACACACAGTTTCAATTGTTTTACTTCAATGAAAGTTTGGAATTTAGTGAATTTTTGAATGAAAGATAAAAAGGATAAACAATGCAGATTTATTTTCACAACCACCTTTGCTCATATTTACCAAGTGTGCCAATATTAGCGGAGGGCACTGAATGTAGCTCTTTTAGGATACCTTTATGTTGCTTGTAATAATCTGATCATTTATTGAAATTGCATGGGAACGAATGTGCAGGACAGTTCTCTAAGACATAGTCTTTTTGTGAATAAAAAAAAGAATTGGGTTTTGAACATCACGATGTTGCATAAATGCTGTAATGTCAATATTTTTTTTTTGGCCTAACTATTCCTTTAAATATGCCAGTCCATATTTTCTCGATTTGTCTCAAAGAAAACTTGAGTTACTGCAGTCAAACAGAGTAATTTATGTGACCGTGTCATGCAAAAGTGTCACGTTTTGTTGAACTTTCCAACTGAAATGTTTGCTCATGTCATATATAATCTTGATATATGATAAAGATGAACTCCTAAAGCTCGCCTGGGCCGGGTACATCTCATATATATGTTCTTCACAGGAAAAAAAACAGATATGATTGAATTCAACTGTTTTCTGGTGTAAACGCATGCTTTATATTATCTCCCCTCGTCCATTTTCACTCTCATCCTTGTGAGATTTACTATTAGAGATGCATATATATATTTGTGTTTTTTAAGTCAAGTCAGTTTAAATGGTGACTACATAATTATTCTCAAAAATGTAATAAAAAGAAAGACGTTAACTGACTCTTCTCAGCTAAGCTTTTCCCCCCCTTCTCCTCTCTCCCCGGTTGTAAAGCCTCTAGCTGTCAGTTAGATCATGTCTAGAGTTTCAGCCATGGGGGGTAATATGTCTCACCTGCCCCTCATAAACCCATCCCTCTTTCATCCTGTGGGGGAAGGTAATCAGAGAGTGCACACCTGTATTACCGCCGCTCTCCTATCCTTACACATGTGCTGATAAAACTCAAGGCATCACTCCATCACTGACCCTTATATTTGTGGTGATACAGGCAAGTACTCAGGGCCTCTCGTCGTATGCAGGTATATGTGTCACAGGCGCATTACTAATTCTAGTTTTTCATGCTAGGACACTTTAGATAAGCGTTCATATATGTAAACTCTTCACCCAAGACACAGTAGCTCTGCTTCAAACCCCGAGTTGCCTTGCTGTCTACCGCCTACATAGGCAGCATCTTAAGTGGAGCTTCATAGGTGACTGAATTAGAATAGCACTCTTCACATTACAGCACTGCTAAAATAACATGATACTGTCACATAAAACTGAATTATTTTTACTGAGTTTGTCCTATTCTACAGACAGAGATAGAAGAGCTCTCTGGGAAAGGGTTATCATGTGTTGGTAAAGGTGTCTATGCTGTCTAGTAGGTAGACAACTTGATATGTTTCGGAACAGAGCTGTTGTTTGTGTTTATTTGGTTTTATTTATTTATCTTTCTTTATTTATTTGCTAGCTATATTCGTAAACCATTTCAAATCAACCGTCATCACTCCTTATATAGGTTAATAAATGCACTAAAATAATGTCTTGGGGAAAATAATCTACAAATGAAAGCATCTGTAAGGGGCAGAGGTACAGTTAAGGTTATTATTGCCATAATTATCTTACTTTAAGAACAATAGAGGTCATCATCTGTGTAAAACACTCTTTCACTATTCTTCTGAGGAAAATATGAGTCCATTAGGATAGCAAAACATGTGCACTGAATTGCATGAGACAAATCCATAATTCTATATAATTTCATCCTATAGATACATGCATAGAAAAACTATTTAAGCATCCTTAAAAGAGAAATCTCCTGGAGAAGTTTTCTTGTTTTAGGGTGTATTTTTTATCTCATTAGAAAATCATTTTTTTTTTATTTTAAGAATAAACGTTATTACAGTTTTATATATTTAAATTAATAATAATAATAATTTACAATATCTATCCATCCATTCTGTACCAATTATCCTGTTAAATGTTTGTGGTAAATGAAGGTATGTTCTTTGAAAGAAATCTGAATATCTTGCAGTTTTGCCTCAAGTATTTTTGTTTTTAGGATGGATTAAATATTAAGGTCATTCTTTATATTAAGTGTCTTTTAAAGTATAGTTCACCCAGAATGAAAATTCTGCCATTAATTACTCTCCGTCATGTCATTCTTAACCAAGACCTTCTGAACAAGGCCCAGAGATAGTACAGAAACCCTGAAAACAGCTCATGTGACATCAGTGCTTCAAACAGCATTTTATGAAGCTATGAGAATACTTTTTGTGTGCAAAGAAAACAAAAATAACAACTTCATTCAACGATTTCTTCTCTTCTGGGTCCGAGCATTTTTTCATTTTTGGGTGAACTATCCCTTTGACTACTGCTTTAAAAACAAATGAAAGAAAATAAAAGTTATGTACAATGTATTTATTGTATCCATGTTGTATTTCTAAACAATTTTACTGCTATTGAGGTGAGATACGGTTAAGGTTAGGGACTAGTTTCGTGGCATGTTTAGGTTTAAAGAGGGGTCAACTGTGTTTTAGTTTGATCACAGATAAAAAGACAATTCTGGGAATAAAGTACATTTGTCTGTTCCTTCCACTACACTTCAGATCTTCTTTGTGCACACATGAGTACACTGTGATTGTGTGTGTGTGTGTGTGTGTGTGTGTGTGTGTGTGTGTGTGTGTGTGTGTGTGTGTGTGTCTGTCTGTCTTTATGTCGCCACATATGTATCTGTGTCAGCATCGTTGTGTTTCTTTTGTTCCTCCTTTCATCTGTGTGTGCACGTGTGTGAGTTACGTGCTTACCTGACCCAGACACCCTGGTACTTTCCAGCGATTGGGTTTCCCTGCAGGCCTCAGCAGGTCTTTCTCCCTCCCAATGCAAAGTCATTAACACAGACACACACACACACACACACACACACACTCTGATGTGCTTTTACGGTTCCTCATTCTGGTCCTATCACACATCAAAGTCAGAGCCGGGGCCCGCACAAGAGAGATGGTTATCGCTAAACACTTTTGCCCACTGAACATTTACTGTATCTTCGAATTATGAAGACTCATGGAAATTAGTTTATATAGTTCTGCCAAATTCACGCTAAATATTTGGGCTTGGGTAAGAAAGACAAATCGCTTATATTTAAAATAATTGTTTCTAAATGGATAAACCGGTTCCTCTGCACCTGAAGTTTAGTTACTAGATACTTTATTTTGGTCCATTTGTGTTTGGTTTGAAGCTGTCTGTGTGCTGGGGTGCTCCAGATGTACATATAAAACACACCAACCTCCTTTCAAACTACTTCTCATGCCGTGGTCTGTTGAGCATGTGATTTATACATGCAGAAAAAGATGACAGTCTTTATGATCTCTTGGAATGCCGTATAGAAAACGCCTTGAGGATGTTTCTGAACATAATGGTGCGGACAGATCCAAAGAGCCAGGACTCTCTGTACACCTGTGGGTAGCCAAAGGGAGGAGAACTGTGTGTGTGTGTGTGTGTGTGTGTGTGCGTGTGCGAGTGTGTGTGTGTGTGCGAGTGCGTGAGCGTGAGCGTGAGTGCGAGTGTGCTTAACCATTTTTGGGACAAATTTGTACCCAAAAGTGACAAAATCTCCAAAAACCTTTCTTTGGGGACATCCTCATTTGTAAAAGGGGTATACAAAATAAAGTAAACAGGTATTTTTTTTTTTTTTTAAATGCCGAATGTTTTCTGTGAAGTGTAGAGTTAGGGTGTTGGTTAGGATTAGCTTATAAAATATTTAATTATTTAAATATTTAATTATATTTAATATAAAAACAATAGAAGTCTATGCAATGTCCGCATTTAGATAGGTGTGTGCGTGCGTGTGCGCGTGTGTGTGTGCGTGTGTGCGTGTGCGTGTGCGCGTGCGTGTGTGTGCGTGTGCGCGTGTGTGTGCGTGTGCGCGCGTGTGTGTGTGTGTGTCTTTTCAGCTCTTGGAAGTCTATTTCTTAATGCGTTTCTGATGTATAATATAGCCATTCTGATGTTTGATGATTATTCATATTAATAGCCTATGAGTTATGTTATTTTTATTTTATTTTTTTCAGAGAGGCGAGGAAACAGGAAGATGACAAGGTGACCTATCAGCAGTCTGGGTCACATCTGTGATGTTCATCATTAAACATTTGTAAAAAGATTTTATTAACAGTATTATACTTGTTTAAATCTTAAGTTTTTAATTTAACATCCTTTGTTTTAACACATTTTTGTATGTGGACAGTAGTTTAGTGTGTGTCTTGACTGATGTCTGCTGATGTTGTAAAATGAGATTAATGGCTGCATCTAGAATGATCTGCCTGGTCTTTAACGTTGACTTATACCGCTGTTAATGCCGTTAAGTTGATTTTTGATGCATGTTGTCTGGCTGTGAACCACAAAAGAGAGACTACACCGCGTCCTGAGGATAGTTAACAATAGATCTGTTCCAAAACCTATTCAGGTGCACATTGTAAGGCATCATAGAAGAGCTTCTGAAAACAAAATGATGACGCCTTCTAAAAAATACTATAATATCAGGAAAAATCACAGATAATACAATGCACTTTGTTCAGTGAAAAAATGTCTTTCAAATATATAGTTAATAAATGTAAGTAGCACTGCACTGTAATTTTTATTTAATAAAATCAGTAAATCGCATCAGCATGTTGTTCCACTAATTTAATTTTGAAAAATTTTCAAGTTACACAAGATTCAATTAATTTTTTCAGTTTAATATAATTTATTTGAAATGATTTGCACAGCCAATTTTATTGCACTTAAAAATGTAATGCAGTAATAAAATAAAAATATCATTAAAAATAAAATAATTTTACTAAACGTTTTTCGCTTACACCTTTAAATATTAAACATTGCAAAAATATATCTAGGGTTGTTGTTTTTCTCACATTTGCTGTGTAGGTCTACCAAAATGATATACAGATGTCAACTAACTAACTCTATATTATATCTCGCGTGTGTGTGTGTGTGTGTGTGTGTGTGTGTGTGTGTGTGTGTGTGTGTGTGTGTGTGTGTGTGTGTGTGTGTGTGTGTGTGTGTGTGTGTGTGTGGGCATGTTTATGTGGTTTATGAGGACACAAATTTGTATAATGACATGGGTATGACATAGGTATTACAAGGAGAAGGTGATTTTTGAGGACATTTTCAGTGTCCCCATAATTTAAAACGCTTATAAATCATACAGAGTGAGTTTTTTTGAGGGAAAGTAGAAATGCACCGTCTCCTGTGAGGGCTAAGTTTAGGTGTAGGGTAGGTGTAGGGCAATAGCACATACAGCTTGTACAGTATAAAAACCATTACGCCTATGGAGAGTCCCCGTAAACCATAAAAACCAACGTGTGTGTGTGTGTGTGTGTGTGTGTGTGTGTGAATCTAATATTTTCACTCATTTTCTATATGCTTCCAACAAGCTTGTTGTATTGTAAGATAGCACATTTAGATTCCGCCTGAGACTTCTTAGATTCCACAACAGTTAGAATACTGTTTGTAGTGCAGTTGCCTAAGAAGGCATCAATCAAGGCAGCTCACTAGGTTTTGGAACAGAGCTCACGTGAGTCTTTTTTAACATCTGTTTGTCTACATTTACATTTCTTCCAGTTTGATTTTTGAAATAAAGCCTCATACTGTGTTCCTTTTGTCTCATTTTACACACACACACACCACAGAAAGCACGGGCGTAACGGAAGCTGGCTCTGGATCAGTGTACAAGGGCAAATGTCCACTAAAACGTATCCATGTTCTAGCCGCAGGTCCCCATGCAGCACTTGCACTTCCTTCTGAAAACAAGCGCGGGAAGAGAACTGGAAACAGGAGGAACCGCGGCCCATGCCCCGATGACTCTGAGCGATAGATGGTCAGCATGTGCGGCCGCTGCTCCTAATTAAAATGATCTGCATCACTTGACGAGAAGTGTTTCCACTGTGTAGGTGATTTGAACTAGTGCTCTATCCCATTTGCAGATGTGGAATATGTCTTTTGCCAAACATTCGTTTGCAGAAGTTACTTGAAAACGGTGAGACACACAACCGTCCTGGAGCTCTACACCGGTGGTCCTCACAGATAAGAGGTTTAATCACACTTTGTTCTAATGTCAGATGTTAGTCTGTGTTGGGAAGGAGATGCGGTGGGGCAGGGCTTATTTGGGGTTAGTCAGACTTCAGATAAGATGAATGCGTTCTTTGTGAAAGCTTTCAGTGTGTTTGCGTTTATTTAGCTTGATTAGTTCAACTGAAGTGAAATGCAGGTAAATCTCTCTGATTTGTTCTGGCCTGTTTACCTTCAAAGCCTGCATTTCTCATCATCGCATTGCCCTTTTATCCTGTTAAACTGGGATTTAGCACTTCTTATGTTTGTCTGACACTTTTGTGCAGGAGTAAAGGTTCATAAAGCTCATGTCAGCTAGTCGCTCTTATACGTTTCCATTGTTATGCTGATGATACTCAACTATATATCTCAACAAGACCGGATGAAACGTCTAAATTATCTAAGCTAACGGAGTGTGTTAGAAATTTAAAAGATTGGATGACCAATAATGTTCTCCCATTAAATTCAGATAAGACGGATATATTACTTATTGGACCAAAACACAGTACACAGAATCTCTTGGATCACAATTTGCATCTAGACGGATGTCATGTTCCTTCCTCTACAGTCAAAAATCTGGGTGTTATATTAGACAGCAACTTATCTATTGAAAATCATATTTCCAATGTTACAAAAACAGCATTCTTCCATCTTAGAAACATTGCCAAGCTACGGATCATGTTAAGTGTTTCTGATGCAGAAAAGTTAGTTCATGCATTCATGACCTCTAGACTGGACTATTGTAATGCACTGCATCTTCAATAAACAAGCTAGAGTCCTTACCAGGTCAAGAAAATATGATCATATTACTCCAATTTTACAGTCTCTGCACTGGCTACCTATTAAGTTTCGTATCAGTTACAAAATATTATTACTTGCCTATAAGGCCCTAAATGATTTAGCTCCTGCGTACCTAACTAATCTTCTATCACGCTACAATCAACCCGCTCCCTAAGGAACTAAACTCTGGACTCTTGTAGTACCTCGGATAGCAAAGTCCACTAAAGGAGGGAGAACTTGTTCATATCTGGCTCCTAAACTCTGGAATAGTCTTCCTGAAAACGTTCGGGGTTCAGACACACTCTCTCTGTTTAAATCTAGATTAAAGATTATCTCTTTAGCCAAGCATTCATATAATGCATCTCATAATCGTGTACTGCAGGTATATCTGATCAAACGCACATTATTATGCTTTAGCTTGGGTTGAACTGATACATTTTGCTTGGATGGAACAACAGCTACGCTAATTGTGTCTCTATTTGTTTCTCTGTTTCTGCCAACAGGCTTGAGTCTGGATCCAACCCTTAAATGATCCGAGATGACCGAACACCTGAGAAGAGATGACCTCAAACCCTTCAGAGGACCTCAGAGGAAGACAACCATCAGACAGTATACAGAATTAACTAATTTTGCTATAAGTTTGATTGTAATCATTGCTGTTAATAGTGTTCATCATCTGTTTGATTGTCATTAACTGATTTTTACCATACATTTCTGCCATATGTACATTAACTTGACAGTCACCACTGATAAACTACTACTAATCATATTGTATTTAATTTCCTATAAAGTTGCTTTGCAACGATTATCCTGAAAAGTGCTACACAAATAATCTTGAATTGAATTGAATATTATATCAGCTTCTCATCCAGGCAGATATCAGACACCTCGACTCGATCTGAAGTAAGAGTAACGGGTAAACCTCGCTTTTGGAGTTTCACCTGATCTCCGCTTGTATTGTACAGTTTTGATCCTGTTGTATGGAGTCTTCTAGATGAATCTGAAGTGATATTTGTTGAGTCTGATTTGTGTGTTTAGATTGAGTTTGGTGTGAAATGAAGGCCAGCGTGTGTGGCGTGCTTGCAGCTTGCCAGGGTTACCATAACTCTGCCACGTTACCTCCAAGACGTCGACTTGAACTATGAAAGAAAGTCACACTGGTAAACCACTTGAGCTGATTTACTCTGAAGCTGTTCTTTAAAAGGAGGTTCTGTCCAATGCACCTGAGTTAGCAGCGGATATATGAAAGCTTCAGTAACTTGTTACTTAAAGCCTTTGTGTATAATGCATTGTAAAATAATGCAAGTGTTCCTGTGGCTCAGTGGTAGAGCATTGTGTTAACAGCGCAACGATCGTGGGTTCAATTCCCAGGGAACACATACTGACCAAAAAAAAAATGTATAACCTGAATGCACTGTAAGTCGCTTTGCAAAACATCTGCTAAATGCATAAATGTAAAAGTAGTTTTAATGCATTAATTATGTCTTGTAATGCACATTATAATGCATTGTACTATCTCATGAATAATTGTAGGCACAGTTAATACATCATAACACTTATCCATTCATTGTTGCACTATGTATTTTAAATTCGGTTATAATTATTTATGACCAGATATAATGTTTTACAATGCACGTTATGAATAATCATAATGCATTATACCCTTTAATTACCCTTTATAATGCATTATACATAAAGGCCTTAAGTAAATGTTATGAAAGTTCATAGTGATTGTTGAGAGAAGCTGTTAAATGTTTGTTTTTGCAAGACTGCAATGAGATTGTTCAAGAGATCACTCCTTCTAAAATCACATTTCAGTTATTTATCCTTATGTTTTTCCAAATTCATTTTGAAGATTATTCTGATCTCTGTTTAGGTCTGTGCAACTCGTCTATATTTTATTGTCCTTTAAAAGAAAATGATAGCTTTTGGTTAAAAGAAAATACATTTACAATTTTTATTAAATCTTACAAAAATATTAAGTAGCACTACTGCTTTTATTAATAATTGTTATTACTTATTTTATGGTTTTTATTATTGATTTAAATTTTAATAATTTGATTTTCTTCAATAATAAAATATGATATTGGTGAGAATGATTTCTGTAGGATCATTAAAAAGTAAATGGTAAACAGTTTTAAGTTGTAATAATATTTTGAAATATTACTATTTTGAATATTTTTGATCAAATAAAAGCAGCCTTGGTGATCATAAAAGAGATTCAAACTTTTGATCAGTAATGTGTCTTCAGTTCTCGAAAGCAGATTGAGAATATTTCCTCTAACTGCACACTCGAGCATTTGTTGAACTGTGTTTGTGTTTTCTCTCTTGTGAGGAGCGTTTTGCTTATTTTCACTGCAAGCGTTTATGTGAACGTAAACTTAAATGTTTAAAGTTTGGATGAAGAGTAAATATGCATGAACTCTGTGAAATGCTGTTTTTTGAGTTAAATATTCCCTAAATGTTTTAGCTCACCACCTCATAGAGCCCACTACTGCTAAAACAAACGTATAAACGAGTGAAACTGGAACAATTGGTGTTCGTATGCAAGTACACGAGCTGAGCTGAGGTCGTTTTCTTTTACATGAAAAATGACAAATGAAACGAGACTATTGACCTCTAATTTAGACTCCGTCACATCGTCACCAGAACTTTCCAGACCTTCTGTCTTTCATCATGTCCTGAGTCACTTCTGTTTTTAACGTTCAGCGCCACAGGAAAGGCCTGCACCTCGCTTTACTCCACCACAGAAAAACACGCTCATGTCCTCCCTCTTTCCTTTACAACGGAAACCATTCGAGTTCCCATCAATCTGCCACCGTTCTGAGGTAAAGCTCCAAGACTTGGCATCTGCAGAGACGTGCCAGCTCCACTGCGTATGGAGTTATAAATATGTAAACGCTTCTTTATTTCCTTGGACGTGTTCATCGTTTGAGTTCATGCAAACATTATCACCGACTGGAGGCTGTTTTTTTATTTCTTCCTTTCCCTCCTCATTTCTCTTTGCCAACCAAGCTTGAAGACAACATGTAATCTCTGGTGTCTTAATTCAATTAAGGCCTATCGTATTTCTTCCATCCCTCGTATACCACCATGAACATGTAGCTTTGCAACAGCACCCTTCTGCCAACTTAAACAGCGCTGTTTTTACAAGAAGCTTTTAGATCGTTCCGTCTGAGTTCAGTCCCTACAGGTTGCACTTTTAACTCAGACGTGCTCAGACCTTTCGTTTCTCACTATTTCTTTGATAGTCATTTATTTAAAAACATTAAAGATGGACCATATCTTAGAAGGTCTTAATCAAACCCAGCGAGTCTGGTTAAGATGGGCAGCGTTTACACATGAAAGATGATTTACGCGACTGATGTGGCTGGAACCGCTCTCTCTTTAAAGGAGAGTCTAAATCCATCCCAGAATCCCCCCAAATCTGGGAGAGCTTTGTCCCTGCCATTACAGATAATGACTTTGGCCCAGCATGGATGATTAAGTGTAATGGTCTGGGCTGAATAGGTTTGATCTGCCAAGGGCAAGTTAAGAGAGAGAGAACAAAAAAAGGGTTTCCCCTTCTCCATCTCCGCTATTAATCAAACGCATGTCTCGTTAAAAAAGAGGAAGAAAACAATCTGTCATAGTAGTAGAGCATATCAAATATTCATCAGATAAGGGAGTTATTTAGTTAGTCAACTTTAAGTTCCTGAGTATGAGATGACAAAAATGAAACACGCACTCTATAATAATATAACACACTCACATAATACATTGTTTTAAACTATTAAAATACAGCAATATAGAACAAATTATGATTTTGTTCATGTATTTATAAATATTATCAATTTAGCTATTGATATCTCAGCTTTGTGTAAATGCCTGTTAATATTTTATATTCTTAGCATATTATATTTATTTTAACATTTAGTCATTTAGCAGACGCAAAAAGCGAAAAAGAAAACCTGCAACAACATGCAAGTGCTATGACAAGTCTATATTAATTATAATAATAACATTATTTGCATCGTGTAAAATTGACCTTCACATTCTTAAGGTTGACAAAGAAATAATCATAAATTACTTAGACAAAATAAATGCTATAATATGACGTTTCTCTTCCGCCGCTCCTGTGCTTCTACAAGTGTTGCTATAGTAACAGACCGAGAATGTTCTTAGTGATGTCACAGACACATACTGGTCTGGCATCTCATTCGTCCTTGTCTGTCTGGCTATGTGACTTCAGTTCATCTCTAGTCTCGGTCAAGAGGTTTCTCCTGTCTTTGACTGTTTGCGTTACTGAACTTTGACATTAGATGAACACTGTAACTCTCCCGTTCCACCACATCCCAAAGGTGCTCTATTGGATTGAGATCTGGTGACTGTGGAGGACATTTGAGTAAAGTGAACTCATTGTCATGTTCAAGAAACCAGTCTGAGATGATTTGATCTTTGTGACATGGTGCATTATCCTGCTGGAAGTACATCAGAAGATGGTACACTGTAGTCATAAAGGGATGGACATGGTCAGCAACAATACTCAGGTAGACTGTGGCGTTTAAACGATGCTCAATTGGTACTAAGTGCCCAAAGTGTGCCAAGAAAATACCCCCCACACCATTACACCACCACCAGCAGTCTGAACCGTTGAGACAAGGCAGGATGATCCATGCTTTCATGTTCTTTACGCCAAATTCTGACCCTACATCTGAATGTTGCAGCAGAAATCAAGACTCATCAGACAGGCGAATCTTCTATTGTCCAGTTTTGGTGATCCTGTGTGAATTGTATCCTCCGTGTGCTGTTCTTATCTGACCGGAGCGGCACCCGGTGTGGTCTTCTGCTGCTGGAGCCCATCTGCTTCAGGGTTCGACGTGTTGTGTGTTCAGAGATGTATTCTGCAGATCTTGGTTGTAACGAGTGGTTATTTGAGTTACTGTTGTCTTTCTATCATCTCTAACCAGTCTGTCCATTCTCCTCTGACCTCTGACATCAACAAGGCATGTTCATCCACACAACTGCCGCTCACTGGATATTTTCTCTTTTTCAGACCATTCTCTGTAAACCCTAGAGATGGTTGTGTGTGAAAATCCCAGTAGATCAGCAGTTTGTGAAATACTCAGAGCAGTCCGTCTGCACCAACAACCATTCCACGTTCAGAGTCACTTAAATCCCTTTCTTCCCCGTTCTGATGCTCGGTTTGAACTTCAGCAAGTCGTCTTCATCACATCTAGATGCCTAAATGCATTGAGTTGCTGTCATGTGATTGGCTGATTAGCAATTTGTGTTACCAAGCAATTGAACAGGTGTACCTAATAAAGTGGCCGGTGAGTGTATTTCTGTGTATCTTATTAAGTCCTGTTTCAACACTGATAATAATAAGAAACTTTATTAATAATTGAGCAGTAAATCAGCATATTAGAATGATTTCTGAAGATCCCGTGACACTGAAGACTGGAGTAATGATGCTGAAAATTCAGCTGCGCATCACAGAAATAAATTACATTTTATAACATATTAAAATAGAAAACAGGTCTTTTAAATTGTAACAATATTACACAATATCACAGTACTGTATTATTGATCAAATAAACTTTTGAATGATTGTGTAATCTCTAAATGTTAACGATATTAACATATTTTAAGAACCGCTTCCACTCGGATATGCTGCATCCACACATGTACAGAAAGTAATGCTGTCGTTATTTATGCTGATTAATGCTGAAAATCTCTCTTAATATCACATTACTAAATGAAAGTCACATTTAACTAATACGAGGAAGTAAATCTTACAGGCTTGAACGTCTCTGTACTTCCTGGCAGGAGAATATTGGAGTATATTAAGTATTACAGTGTGTTATCTTTTCTTTCAGTGGCACCTGAATTAAACATGAATCGGTGCTGTATTTCAGCTCTCACGTTACATTATGACTGTAAACAGAGAAACACACAAACCAGCCTCATACCCCCCCCCCCCCAGGCGCTGCAATGATGCACCATAAAGACATTATCTGTATGTTTACACTCTTAAAGAGATGCTTCACACAAAACTGTTGTTTTCAGTACCTGCATGATTTGTTCTTTTATGCACAAAAGGGGTTATTGTTATAAAATGAAAGTGAATAGTTACCAGTAATGAAGATATTGTATCGGCCAGATGACCCTAATTTGAGTTTTTGTGTGTTTACAGCTTGACAGTTCCCATCCACCCTCACTTACCTGAACATATATCTGAAGCCTGAACATCCTTCAAAACGTCTTCCTTTGTGTTTCACAGAAGAAAGACAGTCCTACAGGTTTGGAATGACACGAGGTTGAATTTGGACTTTTTTTGGTGAACTATTCCAAACAAACAAACAAAAGCAAATGACATTGACTGTCTTTATGACTACTCATAGCTGTAAACCTCCATCCCAGCAGTGACCGCATACAGATATGCTCCAGATGGCTTTTATAACGGATGTTGGTGGATCTGAAATTACCAGAAGCTCAAACGCACCTGCTACGAGTGTCAGTATCAGAAAAGGCACGTTGTTAAAGTGCAATATGTTTGAAAAACATAATAAATGCTGCATTATAACCATTGCCATCAGCACCTGGTGTTCATAATGGAGCACATATCAGCTCTAAGTCTTTCATTTTGACTCAAGAACATTTTAATAAACAAAACATTGAAAATGTTGGGGTCAGGAAGTTTTTTAACTGCTTTTAAAAACTTAAAAATAAGTCTTAAAAATTATAAGACTTAAGCATAAGACTTAAAAATAAGTCTTATGCTCAGCAAGTCTGAATTTATTTGATAAAAAATAATTATGAAATATTACGAATATTATTATATTATGTAATGTTATGAAAATGTTCTATGTTAATATATTTGAAATGTAATTTATACACGTGATGGCAGATTCAGTTTTCCAGCAGCCGTTATTCCAGTTTTCGGTGTCACATGATCCTTCAGAAATTAATCTAATATACTGATTTGATTAAATATATTAAGTTTCTACAATATATAAACATATTATAGAAACTTAATTTCCTGTAAAGCTGCTTTGCAATGATTGTATCGTAAAAAGCGCTATAGAAATAATCTTGAATTGAATTGGTGCTCAAGAAACATTTATTTTTATCATCAATGTTGAAAACTGTTTAACAGCTGCTTAGGATTCCTTCGTGTATAGAAGCAATCTATTCTAGAAAGCATCTATTTGTAATAAAAAATATATTGTAAAATACATTTACTCTCTGTTTTGATTAATATACATCATTGCTAAATAAAAGCATGAATTACAAAAAAACTAATGTTTTACTGACTTCAAACTTTTGAATGGTAGTGTGTAGTTTTTATAATCGTTTATTATAATCATTTTTAGTGGTGCTTTTTCCTCTCGCGTATTCCTCAGAGGTTGTTTTTGCATTGTTTGAAATGTAGTTAGTCCAAAGCAAAAGATTGTTCCACCAACAAACCTCTGAGGTTTCTCAGTCACACCAATGCTGTCAGAGTAACAATCACCCTGTAATTAGCCTCAACGCTCAAAACTGCCAAAGTCGAGAACAGTTTATGTGCTCTGGCCATGCAAACAAGCCCTAGCAAATATAGGCCTATGTATAACCTCGGGTTCATTAATCTACACAATACTCAAGCGTCTGTTAATCGCGCTACGTGATTGACACAAGCAGCAAAACGAAGCAGCCAACTGGAATCTCATCACAGAAATTTCCAGGCTGCTGTTTCAGCAAGACTTCAGATCGGACCAGGCCCGAGCGAAGCTTTCATTTCTGTGCCGCAGGTGAAAAGGTGTTCTTCCTCTTGCAGGTTTGTAGAGCGAGGAGGAGGATCAGAGGGTCGATGAAGAACGTCCCAAGCAGGTGTGTGTTATTACTCTGGGTGTTCTGCTTGTGCTGGGCTGTAGCTCAAAGGCCTTAAAGATGAGAGGCAGTAAAAACACAAACCGTTCCTCTGGGTGACATTGTGCTTTAATTAAAGAGCTCAAAGCAAACACATGGAGATGGATGAGTGTGTGTGTGTGTGCAGGGTGTGTGTGAGGTGTTTTTTACAGGTTAAGAACACCACTTTCATCTTTATTTTGAGAATGCAAAGGCTTTAAAACCCCAAGGGTAAAGAATACATACCTATTACCTGTGAATATATTTGTTGCTGGAGCAAGAAGACGCAAATTCTATCTATTAAGCAAACAACTATTAAACATATTTTCCTCCAATTCTTATTACTTTAACACAAACAGAAAGAAATGTTATTTCAGTTAATTATACATGATGTTTGTTCTGTTCTTTTTATCTCTCTCTCTCTCTCTCTCTCTCTCTCTCTCTCTCTCTCTCTCTCTCTCTCTCTCTCTCTCTCTCTCTCTCTCTCTCTCTCTCTCTCTCTCTCTCTCTCTCTCTCTCTCTCTCTCTCTCTCTCTCTCTCTCTCTCTCTCTCTCTCTCTCTCTCTCTCTCTTTCTCTCTCTCTCTCTCTCTCTCTCTCTTTCTCGCTCGCTCTCTCTCTCTCTCTCTCTCTCTCTCTCTCTTTCTCTCTCTCTTTCTCGCTCGCTCTCTCTCTCTCTCTCTCTCTCTCTCTCTCTCTCTCTCTCTCTCTCTCGCTCTCTCTCTCTCTCTCTCTCTCTCTCTCTCTCTCTCTCTCTCTCTCTCTCTCTCTCTCTGTCCATCCGTTCATCAGTCAAATCTTCTCTAATCAGCAATGTCTGACTGCGTGACCGGAGCAGGCATGATGGTTGCTGTAGATGGGCGTATGCATGTATTTTGCTTAATAAATCTAATTAAACGGGCACAGTGAGGCGAGAATAATTGCACTGACAGTGATAAAAACATTAGATGTGAAATCAAGGATAGACACAGCCTCACTAATGATACCTTGGCTTGGTTTCTCTGTTTAAATATCCACCCCAAACACGCAGAGGTGTTCAAATCTGTACAAATGTTGGCAAATGTGTGAACCGCACAAGCTCTAAAGAAGAAAGTGTATTGATAAAATCCTGGACTTTCCAGTGAACCAGTAACCTGCTTTTAACATGTTCTGACAAGTTAGAAAGACTGCATTAGATATCTCATGACAAAACTACAAAGCATGTCAAATATCAGACTACTGAATCTCCTAAATGTTCAATATTAAACCAATACCAACCATGATACTTTTAATTGTGTACCATGCATCTTGCTTATACAGTTTTGCATTGTATTTTAATACCGTATGTCTCATATTTGATCTCTAGGAGTTATAATTAGCTATATTTATATATGTTATATGTTGTGTGTTTGTATATGCCTACATGCAGTTCACATTTACAACATTCAATTACATTATTTAATATACACTCACTGGTCACTTTATTAGGTACACTTTGTAAGTAACGGGTTGGCGTTAAAAACCCACCAATTCACTCTCAACAAATTAGAATATGGTGACGTGCCAATCAGCTAATCAACTCAAAACACCTGCAATGGTTTCCTGATTCTTCAAAATGGTCTCTCAGTTTGGTTCACTAGGCTACACAATCATGGGTAGTTCTTTGAAAGCACAATAATGGGGAACACTGCTGACTTGGCAATGGTCCAGAAGACGGTCATTGACATCCTCCACAAAGAGAGTAAGTCACAGAGGGTCATTACTGAAAGGGGGGACTGTTCAAGGAGTGCTGTATCAAAGCATATTAAATCCAAAGTTGACTGGAAGGAAGAAATTCGGTAGGAAAATGTGCACAAGCAACAAGGATGAGCGCAAGCTTGAGAATACAGTCAAGCAAAGCCGATTCAAACACTTGGGAGAGCTTCACGAGGAGTGAACTGAAGCTGGAGTCAGTGCATCAAGAGTCTCCACGCTCAGACATCTTCAGGAAAAGAGCCACCAAGACACTTCTGAAACAGAAACATCGTCAGAAGCATCTTACCTGGGCTAAGGAGAAGAAGAACTGGACTGTTGCTCAGTGCTCCAAAGTCCTCTTTTCAGATAAAAAGAGTACATTTTGTATTTCATTCGGAAATCAAGGTCCCAGAGTCTGGAGGAAGAGAGGAGAGACACAGAATCCATGTTTCTTGAAGTCCAGTATATATATATATATATATATATATATATATATATATCATAAAACAAACATCATACACATTATTATTTAAGTTTTATAATATAAATGTAATATAAAATGTCATAGTATATTCATTTATTGATTTAAGAAAGCTAACGTTTAACCCTTAAAGTTTCTAGAAAATAAATGCGGTTTTGTGAATGACTGAAAAGTTCTGAATTATTTGACATTGAAAAATATGAGATCATGTTTACTACTAAGGACAGGGAGTGTGACCTCTCTCGTGAATGCTTATAATTATCATATACTTACAAACATCAGACAAAGGCTAAAGACACTGACACATCTAACTGCCCGGAATACACCGGAGTAACTTGTTTGGGCTCAACCGTCTAATTCTGAAGTAGTCACATGCTCTTTTAAGTGAGCTCATTGACACGGTTGGTATAATGATGTTTCAGAGTGAACTGTTAGCAATAGTAATTGTGAGCTTTGTTGATGCATGACACAAATCTAATCATGCTGGTTTGGTGTTTTTTGGGTTTTGTAAGTTTACTGGATCAAGCCTTACATATCATCTGTAGACAAATTAGGGCATCTTCCAGCCAGCTCTGTATTACAGTGTGCCGACCATCCTACAGATGATTCACTGCGTTATGGTCACTTTCATACCCAACCGAATCCTTTCAAAGTTTAAAACGGCAGCAGGCGGCGAGTGTTATTTTTAACCAAGCCGTTTGGGGTTTTGGGTGAGTTGGTTTTTATTTGAGCGGTGAATGAAGTCACTGCTGTCCCCTGCATGCTCTGCTCTGCTCTGGACACTGAGGTAATGGATCGTCCATTCACGCGTTCTCCCAGCAGAGAGAGACATTCTGCACAAGTGATGCTGCTTGTTTTATGGGCTGGAATGTATGACATTGAAATGAGGCTTATGTTCCAGTGAACAGTGTCATTATTTACCACAGAAGGCTGACAGGATTTAAATGTACATTTAAGCTATATTCCACCCGTTTATGTACACACAGAAAGAGGGCAAAAATGAACTCAGAACAATATACATAATCATAAAACTAACTTATGCAATGATAAAGACCTAATTTAGTCATTTATTTTTTTCATGTATTTATTTTTTTAAAGTTACGTTAAATGACTTTATATATATATATATATAAGTGAATCTAAAAAAATCACTAATTATGACTCTAATTGCTTATTTATCAGTGTAATCAGATTACTGTACTAATTACTCTCTCTAAAAAGTATTGCATTACTTATTACTTCTAAATTTCTAAATCTAATATCAATATTGACCATACAAAGATAGACATAAAACTGCTCTTAATTCTTTCAAATAAATAATATAAAATTGCATACATTATTCTTGAACAAAGTATTTGAAAGGGAAACAGTTACTGTAAAAAAAACATCAATTTTAACATTCAATTGTTACATTTTGAGTGGTTCTACAGTCTATATGGTATTTAATCCAAATAAATCAGAAGTAAATCAGAAGTAGAAATCTGTCAGTCTGTCTGTCTTAAACATGACAAATGCACAAGCAATATTATTTATTAATAATAGTTAGTATATATCTTAAATATTTTATTTCATAGTCATTTATTTTTTTATGTATTCTCTGTGTCTCTCTGTCTGTCTCTCTCTCTCTCTATCTGTCTGTCTGTCTCTCTCTCTCTATCAATGTGTCTATCTGTCTGTATCTGTCTGTCTATCTACAGAAAGACACATGTGTTAGTAGAAACAACAGCGCTTTAACAGTCTTCGCTTTAACAGTATTCTCTCAGTGTTGTCTGTGGCTCACAGCTATTAGATGTGTGGCCAGATGCAGCGCACAACAGGTATATGCCCCCATGCATGGGGCAGGTTGAATCTCTTGCCCCGATTTCCTGTCACATGATTTGAAATAGGATCCCTACTTGTTCTGCTATCTGTCTTGTGTGAGTGTCTGGGGGCAGCGCTGATCTGCCGAGAAGTTGAGACGCTCTTAACACAGACGCGCAGCGAGACTTGCTGACATTCATCTGCTCGCTGCATCAGACTGGACTCAACACTTCACCTGCGAGCAGACAGAGCAAGAGAGCAAGAGAAGGTGTTCAGATCTCGTACAGCCTGCTACAGAAGAGCGATGGATTCGTGGAGAATCGCAGCCTGGCTCCTCGCCTGCCTCAGCGCTTCAGCTTCGGCTTCAGACCAGTTCGAGACGGGTTAGTTAGTTCTCAACTCTTTTGAGCTGTGACTTTGTGCATTCTGGTGGTTGCAGGTCTTTTTTGAGATGTTTCTGAGACTAGTGCGTTGTCCTGACTCCAGTCTCGAGATGAGCAGCGCGTTCTGTCACTTCTCTCGTCTCTGGTTCAGCTTTATTATGAATCACACGATGCGAAATCATTTCAGAAACCCTCTTTGAACGCTGTTTCGCAGCCGATGATTCTTCAGTAGGTTAAGAGACACTTTTGAAGTCTTGAAAAAGGAAACTTATTCAAACTATATTTCATCTGGGTATTACATATCCGGGTATTACACATCTTCAAGTCTGTTTTGGTGTGATGGCGAGAGTATTACATATTTTGTATATCTGTAATTACGCGTCACCGTAATGACCATTTATTTTTTTATTGATTTAAAAACAAAAAATAAAAATTGGGGGGGGGGTGGCAGATGGATAAATCTTATTATCCATTACATCTTTAATCTTACTATTAATGATTTAAAAATAATATATAGTAAGGTTTAAATATATAATTTTTTTAATTTAATTAAATGTATAATGGTAGCCATAATTTCCTCCATTATACCGGTTATCACAGTGATTGTTGTTACTGTAAGATCCTAATAGAGGATCTCATTCAAAGAGAATAAATAGCTTCCAATATCTTATTTGATGACAGAATATTGACTGATAACCACAAGTTAACACAGTTTTATTTTACTAGCAAGAACCACAGTATGCTGTTTTGGCAGAAACTGTTACCATTGTATATATCTGTAAGGGATGTCTTTGTGTCATTGACTAATTAAACTGCTCTTAGGATTACATCTAGGTATCTCTTACTGACAGATTTACCTCTGTGCCATTTATGTTCTGTACTGAATGTCTTTTAGCTTTCTCAATCTGTGTGCCTTATAGACAAGTTATGTTCTTTTCATATGATATGATATGATACAGTAGCTGAAAGCTCATCAACAGATTATTTTTCCTTAGAAACCACAAATCCAACACAATTTTGTCTATCAGGTGTACCTTTCTTTGAGGTGAACTTGAGACTTTTAATTGTGTCATAAATCCATCTGCAGCATCAGACAAACATCAGGACTTAGGCACAATAAACTGCATATTGTCTCTATGCAAAACCCCCAAAATTATTTTAATGTTTAGCAACGACCACATAAAGCAAGCGTCGTTACCAGATAAACAGCAGGCAAGTGCAGCATGTTTTCCAGGTTTGTGAATGGAATCATGACCACAACAACCTGTCAGTGTGGCATTTTAGGAAGAGAAAAGTAGATATAGAATAGAATTATTAGGTTTATTATCACAAGCTATAATCAGTCTCTTTCTTTTGTTATTATAAGTTTGAAGATAATTGACTGCTTGCTAAGTTGTGAAAATCTGTCACCAGCTATACTAATATTAACTTGAAGGTTAATATGAGCATAGTTTTAAAATGTTTAGTTTTATTAGATTCAGGGAGTTAAAAGTTAAAGTTAAAGTCACTGAAGCTGACTTGACTGAAATGCCGAAGCCGCTTGCATTGATTATAATGGGAGTGCTCAGGTCATCACATACGCTGTAATTTGTGTTGTGTTTCAACTCTCAGAAGCAAATCCCTACGCTCTCTTTTAATTTTTTTGGTTTAATTATAGCCTTTGATTCAAATGACAGGTTAGGCTCTCTGGGCGATGCGTAAGCACTGCCGTCTATAGTACGCCTATGCATTAGCAATGTATTTAAAGCTGCTCTCCAGAACATATTCATAATAATTACACAGGCTTTTGGGTGACCTATTCCTCTTTACAAGTTTTTTCTGCCATTTTGTGACCAATTTTGACAGGTTTATGGCTAATTAGTGCTACAATAATTAATAAGGCATGTAGTAACATGTCCATCCACCCATTAGTCTGAATGTGTTGCAGTAAAACATAATTTAGTGATTTGATTTGATGGCTCATTGCATGTTCCTTGTGTTTTCATTTAAAATATAATGAAAATCATTTAACAGCAATGAGTCACCGTGACAATTTGCACTCTTTGCTCTCAATTTGTGAATTATATGAGTTTGATTAATTGCATGAATTATTAAGTCTGTGTATTCTTGTACCTGCTCTGTTGAGGTGTTTTAGCGAGTCTGTCTGTTTCATCCGTTCAGTTCTCCTTTTCTGCAAATCAGTTATTGATATTTGATGAGTGAAAGACATTCTTTGCTCGTGTCTATGTGTGATAAGACATGCAGATTAAAACATGTGAATGATGAAATGCTTTACAGCTTGTGGGGTTTCATTAATAGAGAAAAATGCATTATTGCTTTCTTCAGAAAAACCTCAATTTGTTGCTTTTACTATATATTGAATTAACTGAAAGCATCTGCTCCTTTGTCTTTCAAGTAATAGTTCATCCAAAACCCTCAAGGATACCCTCAGGCTATCCAAGATAACACAAAATGAGTTTGTTTGTTTTGTCTGAACACATTTGGAGAAATTCAGCATTGCATCACGTGCTCAGCAATGGATCCTCTGCAGTGAATGGGTGCCGTCAGAATGAGAGCTCAAATAGCTGATAATGTGATGTTTTTATCAGCTGTTTGGACTCTCATTCCGACGGCACCCATTCACTGCAGAGCATCCATTGATGAGCAAGTGATGCAATGCAACATTTCTCCAAATCTGATGAAGAAACAAACTCATACACATCTTGGATGGCATGAGGGTGAGCACATTTTCAACAAATTGTCATTTTTGGATGAACTCTTGCCTTTAAATCTATCTAAAAGACTTGAGGAGGTTGTACCCCTGCACCTTGATCACGTGTGTATTTCCTCAGATGAATGATGTATTAAATGAATAGAGAATTATTCAATGCTTTGAGAAGAAGCAGTGCATCTGTGTCCAGACAGGAGCTCGTCTCATGTAAAGTGGATGTGGGTTAGTGGATAGATGTTATTGAGTAGCTCCCTGGATGTAGTTCTGATTTCTGTGGAAGATTTGATTTCAGATGCAAAGACAGATGCGTGGTTATTTCCCTCATATTTTTGCACTTAAACCTGGACCTGGCGGTACTTGTTTTGCCGTGAAAACAAAATGTACTGATTGTGAAAATGAATGGAATGGTCATGGCTGAAGGGCAAACTAAAGACTTCAAAGCATCTGTGATTATGCTTAAGTTATTAAATCTGTGTCATGCCTTGTCTGTCGTAATAGTTTCGGCCTTCATCTCACTTCAAAAGGTTGAAGCAAGCACCATGTGGCTTATTGGTCCCGGCCAATCGTGAGAAATGAACATGGAGTTATCTAAAATGAGATCTCTGATCATAATCGGCACCGTTTAGAGTTATTTCTGTTTCTGAAAGCGTGTGATCGACTGAATCAGCACTTCGTCTGCAGACACTTTGTTAACTCTCTGACTAAATTTCATCTAATCTTGTAAAGGGAATTTGAAAAGGGTTTGGCTGTAGAAGATCCAGCATCAAAATACACTGGTTGATATTTGATCCAAACTGTCATCTGTTGCAGGAAATCTCAATCAGTCGACTACACCGCTGTCAGTCAGTTAAAGCATGATGAAACCGCATGATGCTGCCATTGCTGAAAGTATTAAAGAAAGTTTTGTTGCTGTATTGTATTAGTGTCTGTTTGACAGATCCGTCATCTCTCTCCTGCGTCTTTATTCTCCCTCGATCTTTGTCTATCCCTCTTGTTCTCCTCCTCTTTTTCTTGCCAGGGCTGTTTGGAGTGAAGCGCCTGTGCTTTGTCTTGTGTCTTCGCTCAAAGCCGCTCTGACAGTGAAGTATGGTTTGGGAGGGAAACAGTAGCCAGGTGGTCGGAAACGTGGGCAGGGGAAGAACTTCTGTGCTTTTTCTCTGTCCATTTAACCACTTCCCTTTTTTCTTTTTCTTTTTATGTGGACTTGTTTAGACAGTACTGATGCATTGGCCTTTTGGAGTTCATGGCTATTACTTCAAGACTGTAAATGTATGATTTATTTTTTAGGGATTAAAGTTTTTTTCTTGCTTTTGTTTGTTTTTGTTCATCCGCATAAATGCTGTCAAGAACATTTTGAAGCCTAGACTAGTTTTTCCTGTGAAACTCGCTAGTCGTGGCATGTTTGCGTTAATGTATATGTGAGTTATGTGTGCGTGTGTTTGTGTGAAAACAGTTCAAATTGTATGTCTAGTCTTGTACATGTTTGTCTTGTTTCGCAGTAAAAAAGTCTACATATTGTTAAAACAAGATACACTATATTGCCAAAAGTATTGGCACCCCTTCTAATGAAAGGTTTGACTACTTTAGTCATTTCCATGAGTACAAATCTTAATGTTGAAGCATATAATGATATTCTAGGGAATCTAATTGTATATCAACAGTTTGGACTCTTTTCTATTCTAACATGACAGTGTCTCTGTGTATAAGACAAGAATCAAAGAGAAATGATGATTCAGTCAGTGTGGAAGAACTTGACTGGTCTGCAGAAAGCAGCTGAACACCTCTGGTGTGACTTTAAATGAGCCACAAACTCATCACCAAACACTAATGACTTTACATTCATTATATGGACAAAAGTACTGGCACCCCTTCTTTAGAAGAGAAAAGGCACTTCCAAACTGTGCCAACAAAGATGGAAACCTAAATCATGTACTTAAAAATAGTATTTGCACCTCTGTTCAGAATGATTCAATGATTTGTCACTCAACAATTCACCAAATTCCATGTGTAGGATTATACAAAAATACATACGTAAATAAAAGGGTTTAAAATGTTTGTTATATTTTTGTTTTATTAATGTTTTAGAATCAAGGCTCTTATGCTCCCAAAGGCTGCATTTATTTGATACAAAATACAGTAAAGTTGTACAATATAAAATAAATGTTATCTATTTGAATATATAAAAAAATGTAATTGATTTCTGTGATCAAAGCTGAATTTTCAGCATCATTATTTCAGTCTTCATGTCACATGATCCTCAGAAATCATTGTAATATGCTGATTTGCTGCTCAAGAAACATTTCCTGTAATTGCCAATACCACAAAAAGTTGTGATATTTTTTGACGTATTCTTTGATGAATATAAAGTTCAAAAGAACAGTATTTTTAACATTATAAATGTCACGTTTGATCAATTTTACATATCCTTGCTGAATAAAAAAATAAAATAATAATAATATCATATTTATTTTAATATATATATATAGAGAGAGAGGGTAGCAAAGCTTGGATGATGATGTCATCCTGGTAGAAGTGGTTGAGAAGTGTTTGAGTTCATTTAGCCTCTTTTGCGCCTCACATCCCAGCCGAACTTGGCACTCAGGTATCGTCATTAACACATGACGTGTTGTCCGCTTATTTTCTGCTTAGTCTCCCATAGAAACCGAGTCAGAAACAGGGATTGACAGAAGCGACCACAGGCTGTGTCTCTGTCCAGAGGAGAAGCGCGGCCTGTATACTGTGTCACTTTTGGTTACAGAGGCATCTTTGTGTTCCATGTTCCTCGGTGGTTGGTTCTGGATCGGATCAGCTGGGTGGGTAATTACAGCCTGTTGTGTGTAAATGTGAGGATAAGCTGGCAGGAAATGGGTGGAAGGATTTCTGGGAAATGTAGGGACCAAAGGAATGCCAGTGCCCTCTGAAACGACAGTCTCTGATGTGGGCATTACTGTTGCTAAATTAGAAGAAGCACTGTCAGCGAACCACAGATACACAGAAAGACATGTGAGTGGACGGACGCATGGTCTGTGCTTAGGATTTATGAGGGCCACTGTATTGATTCCAAATCACTATCACTTTATTTATATCAGAAATGCATTCTAGTCGAACCAGAAGTCAGATAACTCAAATGAGCTCAAATATATGTCTGAAAACATTTAGTTACTAAAAAACATTTGTAACTAAACATTTTTATTAAAATAAAGAAATGTCCTATGCTTACCATTTATTTGATGAAAAGTTAAGAGTAAACTGTGAGATGCTTTCTATTTGAATATATTTTAAAATGTAATTTATTGCTGTGAATTTTCAGCAGCCATTTCTCCAGTTTTCATTTGTTGTTATTGCTCTTTATTTGCATTTATTTGATAAAGTTAAGAGTAAACAGTCTTTGTAAAAGCAGATGCTTTCTATTTGAATATATTTTAAAATGTAATTTTATGCTGTGAATTTTAAGCAGCCTCCAGTTTTCATTTGTTGTTATTGCTCTTTATTAGCCGAGTTTTACTGTTGAAAATATTCCAAAAAGATCAACTTTCATGATTAGCAAGAGTGCTTTTGATACGAAGGTTTACAATATTATTTTTTTCAATGTTATAAATAAAGCCCCCCCCCAAAAAACAGTTTATTTTTCTTAGTACATTGGCAAATAATTGTTATTAATTTAAGCATAAACCTCAAAATGCGTTATGCTTAAAACAAGAAAAATCAATTTCCCAATGATGTGAGACAAAAACTTAATTAAACTTAATACATTCTTTTGAAACAATACATCTGAAATATGTAATTTTGACTGATTCACTGAATCATTTCATTGATTCATTTGATTTAGAAATCAATTTTTATAGTTATTGTTATAGTTTAACACATGCTTGATTGAGCAGAATAACCTTTACTCGTGGTAGGCGGTGTATACGAGAGGTTTATGATGGTCATCTGTGTCCATCTCATTTTGTTTGATGTTACACCAAGGGTCAAAGGTCAAGTCTTAGTTGACCTATGGATAGTTAGGAGCTTCTGTTCTGTACATGACGCCTGCTCAGACCTGTTCAAAGCAGTTCACCTACTGGACAATGCACAAATCATTCCCTTTAGGCAGTTCAAAAGTGTTTTATCTTAGGCTCCGATTTAACATGCTGTCTATAGAACACAAGCCTAATGACAGGGTTTTAACGAATGCTTCCTCCTATGTTAATGACTTCACTACCACTCGTTTAGCTAGTTAGAAATATCATGACACCCTTATCACATTTAGGACAAAAGGCAAAACTAGTCTCAAATCTACCCCCCCAGTTGTACTCTACTCTGCACAGCACTTTCTAGTGTTTTGCTAAAGCTATATCAGACACTGTTATTTTCTCAGAAGTATGCAAAGGTCAGTAAGAGGCGAGACAGACAGACAGCAGCAGTGAGATTGAGATCTGCTTAACCACCATCATGGTATCCAACATGCTGAGACATGCCTAGGTTAGAAAAATATCCATATTTATACACATGAATTTGGAATATGCTTGTATAAAGCTGGCGAGAGAGAGAATACCTCAGCCGCCTCCCATGCTGCCGTTTTCTGTCTGCGGCCATTTATTTTGGCTCAGGATGTAACAGCCCATGCCATCCACTCACCACTTCCTGTTGACCTCTGATTGGCTTCCTGTGGAGTATGTTCAGGTTAAAAGGTCAGCTATATCTATCTACTGTCACATAGAGATAGATCAAGATGATAGTCGTCAGGCCGTTAGTGAGCTTGATTAGTGAGCAGAAGGTAGTGAATGTAAAAACGTATCTTAACACGCTGACTGTGTTTTAGCATACTAACAGTAGCATAGCATATTAAAACCCTCTCTAGAAGCTATATCTCTAGATTCATGACCTTTAGTCATCAAAGCAGCACTTTTGTAACAAATTAATTTCCCACACACACAAAAATAGTGTGGTACTTTTAAACTCAAAAACTGCTAGTACATTTCTCAAAAACGCTGAGTAACATTGAATTAAATGTGACATTTTGAAGTGGAAGGGCTGAGATAGTAAGACATAGTATTGTAAAAGTTTGCCGCCTTGTTTCACACAAATATGTATTATTATTATTATTATTAATTTATTAAATAAATGCAGCCTTTGGGAGTAAATAAACTTCTTTGTAAAACATAATCTAATTAATACAAATTGTACAGACCCCAGATTTTTTTATTCATATAGAGTACAAACATACATACATACATATATTTATATTTAGTCATTTAGCAGACGCTTACACATGAGGACAATAGAAGCAGGTGGATGCTGCACACTGGTGGTGGTTAAGGAGAGACCCCCATGATTGTGAAGCGCTTTGGGTGTACAGCAATACACAATAAAGCACTATATATCATTCACTCATTCATTCATTCATTCATTCATTAAAGCAATCAAAACCAAAAAGAGTAATAATATGCAAGTGCTATGACAAGTCTCGGTTAGCATAACACAGTACACATAGCAAGTTTATATATATATATATATATATATATTAGGGGTGGCATAGATTAATTTTTTAATCTAGATTAATCTAGATTAATTTTGGAATTAATCTAGATTAATCTAGATTAAAATGGCTCATTTGAATTGAAGGCATTCAGAATATGTGTGCTACCCAAATAATGACTAAAAGTAAGTCTTTGAGAACGGGTTTCTCAAGCCAGGTGGCGATTAGACCAGGGCTCATCTCCTGTTTCCAAAATGCATCACAAACTGCTTGAGAAAGCTGTTCTACTATGATAATTGGTAATGAAAATAAACTATGTTCAATAAGATGACGTTTGTTCAAGTGGACATCACACGATATTCCTCCATGATTCCAGTATTCCATTCATAGTGCATTGAAGTGTACGTGAATTTAAATTGTATATATTTACAGACGATATGATGTCACACTTAAAGATGTTCGCAAATCCATGAATGAATGTTCTGAAGTCAGCGGCTTTCCCTGCTCAGGGAGTAGGGAGCAATGGACACTGTGTAGGGAGCATGTCAATCGGAACACAGTTCATTCATGGAGCGACTTCTAACGAGCTGATTATCTGAATCAGGTGTGTTAACTAAGAGAGACATGAAAAATATGTAGAGCGGTGGGCGCGAGGACTGGAATTGAGAACCGCTGCGTTAGGCACACACACAGGTTCGAAGCAGAGGGTGACACGGGAGTGAATACTCAAGTTCACATGAGACCTAAAGCGCATCCTGTTTGCTTAAAAGCGCAACGTTTCGTTGTTATTCTGAGTGCACACAATAAACGTAGAGTCTTTACAGATTCGAAAGATGTATTAGGCTACTTGTATCTGTATGACCAAAAATGAGATTTTAAGAGCAAGTGAGCGCACGGAGCCTGTCCTTGCAAACAGCTTCCACAAACACTTCAATAGCGCACATTTCTCTAGGTTAACATCATATTGAGCGCCATGTAAAGTTGTTACTACATACATCTTTCAGATGAAAAGCCATATTTGAGGTTGATGAATGATAGGTGAGCGTTTGGATGTCCTGCCCGATTGTATTACCACATAGACCAGCCGTTAACAATCTGTCCATCACGGACTGCGAGCCTCTAGTTCAAGACTTCGCCCCTACAGTGTAATTCGGCTAGGTATACATCCGTAAAAATATCAGGGTGAAAGTCATCACTTAGCTGTAGTATAGACCCAGCTCCCAACCCACCTTTGAGAATAGATTAACGGCGATATTTTTTATCGCCGATAAGAGTCTCGCGTTAACGCAGCACGTTAACGCCGATAACGGCCCACCACTAATATATATATATACATACATACATACATACATACATACATATAACATGAAGAAAACAAGTAGTTAGAATAGAAAAAAAATAGAGAAAATTAGTGTTAGATGTCTTTTTTAAATGGAAACACACAGAAAACGAATAGAGAGAGAAAGTATTAGAGGGTCAATTCATCAAATAGAATGAGAAAAGAGAGTGCAAGTGTTCGAGGGTCAGATAAAGATGTGTTTTTAGCTGTTTCTTGAAGATGTTTAAGGACTCAGCGGCTGGGATTGAGTTGGGCAGGTCATTCCACCAGGTGGGAACAGTTCATGTAAAAGTCTGTGAAAGGGATTTTGTGCCTCTTTATTTATTTATATAAATATTTATATGAAAAATGTTACACATGGAAGTCTGTACATTTTTGAGTGACAAGTCTGACTAATCGATCCGGAGAGCACAGAAAAATGGCATCATGAGAGAATTAATGCAAAAAATAATCCAGAATATGATTAAGAGAATAAATAAGACATCATTGATTATTACAGGTCCTCGAGGGACAAGCATACGCTTGGCATTGATGATGTTATATTAGTGCGCGGAGAAACATGGAGCATGTGTTTGCGGTTACACATGTGATGCTTTCTTTGAGTCGTGTCATGTTACACTTGTCTGATCCATACTATCACTCGTCACCTGTCCAGAACACCGCTGTCTGATGTGATCGCTCAGTGTCTGTAGTGCGATTAAACCCAGTGGCAAAGTGAGTAACTCTGTCCGGCTTTGAGCTGATGACCTGACAGGAGTGATAGCTGTGTGAAGAGCGGGAGAGAGATATAGGGAGAGCGGTTTGTCATATCAGCCCGGTCTAATTCAAAGACGCATCCGCGTCAGGAACGGCACACTGATATCTTTTCTGATGGACATTTGTATTTTTATTGACCGAATAATTCAATATCATTTAGTA
Source organism: Gymnocypris eckloni scoliostomus (assembly GCA_027564155.1). Classification (NCBI taxonomy): domain Eukaryota; kingdom Metazoa; phylum Chordata; class Actinopteri; order Cypriniformes; family Cyprinidae; genus Gymnocypris; species Gymnocypris eckloni. The sequence continues at coordinate 27,790,414 of CM050414.1, forward strand.
TAATTCATTCGATTACATTTTAATAGTGTTGTCAAACGATTAATTGCATCCAAAATAAAGATTTTTGTTTACATAAAATATGAGTGTGTATTGTGTATGTGTATTATGCATATATAAATACAAACACATGCATGCATATATTTCTAAGAAAAATGTTGTTTATATTTTTATATTTAGTATAAAATATTATGTATTAAAATATATATATATATATAAATGTTTATGCATGTAAATATTTTCTATATATACTGTATGTGTGTGTATTTATATATGTACATAATTAATAAACACAATACATATATTATGTAAACAAAAACTTTTATTTTGGATGCAATTATAAACACCATTGGTATTTTATTGTTATTATATATTATATTATTTTAAATTATATATAATTATGATGTCAATGAAAAAGATGTATAAGTTTGTATTATTAACAATGATAAGATATTATTTGAACCATGTTTAGGGATAAAATATTGTTTTATTGTGTGTATATATAAACAATCTGACATGATACTTAAATGTGATTTAATAAATATTGATATAATATATTAAATGATATTTAACTACTAACCATTTCTCATATATGAGAATATTGAGTTATATGAGTTATATAATAATTGAATATCAGTTAAAATATTAAAGAAATTCCACTCATACAAATTTAATATAATTTAATACATAAACAATTTTTCATCAATATTATATTATTAAATTATATTGAATTATTGTCATTTATTCTCAGTTATAGGAGTTAAATGTCATTTAATATCTAAAATATTTTTTACATATTTTAAAATAGATTACAGTAATTAAATATAATCTAATATATAAATCATTTTGTGATATAAACAAAATAATATAATTTATTATCTAAACCACGTTCATTGATATAATGTATTATATTTGATTGTATTTAATAAAACTGTGAAATGGTTTATGTATTAAATTATATTTACTTGTTATAGCAATGAAAACGGTCACTGAAAAGATTTTATTGCTACTGTGTGCATTTGAGTTATTTTCCAGGTGTGTTTTCACCTCTTACCCATGGTAAAATCAGTGTAACGCACTGCCTCGTGTGGTGTATTGCTTTCATACACTGTTACACCACCTGTAAACCGTATTCACTGTAGAAATGCCAAGAAGTATGATGGAGGCTGAATGTCACCAAACATCACGTCTTTAGGGTGTAAAGGGACTTACAGGATCCTCCACATAAGAGGAGTGTTTCTTTCATTACTTCTGTAGCTCTCCTGTCCTCCCTTTTACACCTATCTCTGCAGGTTCGAGCTGAAAACGGTTACGCTCGTGCAAGCTTCACAAGCTTCTTTGCTTCTTTCTGACATTTGCAAATGCCTGGAGACAGAGCTTGTCATATTCAATTGTAATTTCATCACACTCTTCCTCTCTCGCTCGTTCACTTTCTCTTCGACTAACAGAGTAAAAAAGTTGAATTCATATCAGAGAAGCAAACAATTGGTTTATAATGGAAATTGTATCCATTTGCATAGGGAGTGCCTGGCAAGCGCTTTAGGAAACATGCAAAAAATCATATGAAAATTGTTTGAGATAATGAGTGTTTTCTGAACAGCTATTGGTTTGCAGGGCTAAATTGCATTCAGTATCTGCAGTGCTCAGGAAAAAAGCTGAAGAGCTAAAACAAACAATAGTGCCACCAGCATGCAAACGCATCTGTCTGGCGGCTCAAGGCCTGGGGTTTAGTTATCTACACTGCTGATTCAAGCAAATGCTCTTCTGAAAGAACAGCAGGTTTTTGTAATGGCTTGTTCCAGTTCTCTCTAGGGGAGAACGAGATTAGGCGGTGCTTTGAAAGTCTTCGAAGGACTTTTTATCTTCGTCCGGCCGTGTAATAGAGCCGAGAACATTTAAAATGCAGCGGTACTAGAACTTATTCACCAGGGCTTCTTAAATGGCGGTAAAGTCAGCAGATGCTCGGCAAGATGCTATCAATTGTAGTTGACCTTGTGGAAACTGCCCATTATCTGAAGGAAGTCCTCTAACGTTCCCACATCTCCGAAGACCAAATCTGAACCCTTTCAAACAAGCAAATATGTACTTATGTGGTGTTTTGTGCAGCTATGATTTCAAAAGCCATGACCAATATCATAATGGTAGGATATTGAATTGCCACGGAGAGAGACGTGACCTGTCCTGTGAACTCCCTCAGTTTTAATGTGAACATTGACTTTGGTTCTCTGCCACTGGCCAGAGAGCTCTGAAGGAAGAAGAAAAAGGCAAAAAATAAAACCGTCGGTCCGTCCTTCCCCGAATTCACTTGCTCAAGAGCCCAGAAAGACGTTTGTGGCAAAGAAGCAAATTGTCACCTTCCCTTTTCTTTTCGCGGGACGCTGTGACATGGAACAACAGGAAGGGCATTGTGGAGGGTCAGATACTTGTGGCGGGGATGAAATAACTTTGTGTTTTGCAGTTAAGGCTAACTTACAATTAAATGAGATTTAAGCTATTTTATTCATCTTGGAAACTTTCATCCGTGTTTTATTTAGTCACAGTCGTGACCTTTTGATTTAAAAGGACGGTTTACCCAGAAATACAAACTTTGTCATGATTTACTCACCCAAATGTTGTTTTCTCCGTGTAATGAAAATGAATGAGGTCCACTTTTGTTTGGGTCCCACTGACATTCATTATATAGACAAAACCAGCAAAATCCTCATGAGTTATTATTATTTACTCACCCAAATCTGTATGACTTTCATTCTTCTGTGGAACACAAACGTTTACGTTTTCCCCTCAATATAATGAAAATGAATGTGGTTCACGTTTGTTTGGACCCCATTGACTTTCATTATATTGACAAAAACAGTAAAAACCTCAGAATATCTTTTGAGGGTGAGTGACGGATGACAGATTGTTCATTTTCAGGAAGAACTGGTCAAAAAACTAAATAAAGTTGTCCTTCTGTCACATCTCTACAGTGACAGTTCCAGATACACTCAATGGCATATGAGTAATGTTTGGGTGAACTATCACTTTAATACTGTTTGGCCATTTCAATTTCTTTATTTAAACTCTTGTTGGTCTCTTTGACTGATTTTCTGTGAGTATTTGAAATCAACAGGGTCCAATGTCTGTTATCTTTTCTCAAAGCTGGCGTAGTCTCTTTTCTCTGTATTAGAGATGAATGAGGCCTATTCAACCGCGCACTCATAGAATGCTTCCTCAGGTCCAATTCCAGCAGGTCACTCTTAGTGCCATGTAACTGGATCTCCGAGTGCTCAATAGATCCATGAAAGTGATCCGGTTCTCAGAAAGGACATCAGGGATGCCCTGGACCTTCTTTCTCACGCCTCCTGTCTCTCTCTCTCTTCTCTCTCTCTCTCTCTCTCTCTCTCTCTCTCTCTCTCTCTCTCTCTCTCTCTCTCTCTCTCTCTCCTCTCTCTCTCCTCTCTCTCTCTCTCCTCTCTCTCCTCTCTCTCTCTCTCCTCTCTCTCTCTCTCTCTCTCTCTCTCTCTCTCTCTCTCTCTCTCTCTCTCTCTCTCTCTCTCTCTCTCTCTCTCTCTCTCTTCCTCTCTCCTCTCTCTCTCTCTCTCTCTCTCTCTCTCTCTCTCTCTCTCTCTCCCGTCTGTCTCTCTGCTCTTTTGCAGAGTGGGAGAAAGCAAGATGTTGGTGGTTTGCTGTCTTGTGTGGCAGCTTTTGTGTTGTTTCAGATTGTGAAAGGCACATTTCATAATGTGTTTCATGAGCGAGGGATTGTCGAGAAAGCCGACCTGATATGGGGTAACTGAAAATAATACCAATATCAGACCATCTATCCAACAAAAAAGAAAGAAGAGGAAAAAATGGTGAAGTGAACAATGCTGACTTGTCTGCGAGAATGTCAAAGGTTGAATCAGATATGTTGTGTAAAGAAGGATAGTGTTTTAGAGATGGGGTTCCCAAACATCTTTACTAGTTAAATCTATATGGCAAATTATTTACTTTAATTAATGCAACAATTATTTGATCTTAATCTTTCCAATTTTCCAATGTTCACTTGTGAGATATTGCTATAGTTTTTTTATTTCCCATTAAATGTTAATACTTTTTACATTTATTTTAAATTTGATAGTAAATTATTAACAATTTAATTAAATAAATAATATTTAATATCATTATTCCATATTTTTTTATATAAATCCCAGTGTAAAATATTATTGTTTCCAAATAATTATGTGTATATATATATTTTTTTTTGTATTTGTTGTAATTTTTTTAAAGGGGCATTTAAATATTCCAATATAATTCTAATACTCTAAGATCTAATATTATAGAATATCTTAAATATATTCTAAGATCTATTACAACCTTGCTTTGCACAGTCCTTAGTTAATTATTATTATTGGTTAATTATGCATTTTTAAAGGAAATAATTGTGTTTTGTAATTTTCACCTAGCAAATCCTTATTACTCACATTGAAAGAGGGACCTGAACCTTTATTGATGTTTCTCGACCAGAATATCATAGAAACTTGCGTGTTGAACTCGTTTGACTTAAGCCTGTAACCCCCAGCAGTCCATTAAAATCCACTCGGTCACTTAAGACCCTGTAGCAACCTCATAGCAACACCCTGGCAACCTGGAGATGAGTTTTACACAGAACTTGCACAAATCTCTTTTTGTTTATAATTTATAGTTTTTGAATCCTTAACTTTTTGGATAAAAGCATCTGCTAAGTAGTTGTAGCCTCATAATTGCTCTCAGAGCAGCTCTTAGAGGCAGTCTCGTACTTTACAGCTTGCGTGAAGCATCGGTCACAGATGGTGGATGTTTGTGCAGCACGCATGCATGCGCTGACTCTCTCCTGAGGGAAAAGGCGAAAAGGCATGAGATTATTCAACTTTTTTGGGCAATGTCTGTATCTGCCACGTGTGGTAACCACTCGTCTTCCTTTTTACAAAGTGAATCAGTCCCACACAACATTCAGTGTAATTAGTTTTAATGAAAAACACATGGCTGGGAGCGATTTTCAGACATGCTTGAAAATTAAAATGAAATTAAGTATTTTCCTCCAAACCTCCTCGTTCCATGTTTAATTGGAGCTTCAGTGGAGCAAGAAAACACTCCATAGGTTTGACATTGGCTTTAGGATCACGGCAGGCAGCGCTACCAAGGAATAAATTAATTTGCACATATTATATTTGCATTTAATTTGCTTCTAAATGTTATAACGCATGCTTTTTGTCTCCCTTTCTTCTCACATTATATAATATTTCCAGGAACACGTTGAACTTGTTGCATCAATTGAAAACCACAGTGCCCAAAAAAAACTCATTCTCAGATGCTGTGATCATGTACTCATCTCTTTTGTGTTTAAAAACTCTTTCATAACATGAATTCTGGCTAATTAGTAATATTAAAGAATGGAATCCTGGATAGAGTTCAGTGTTTGCTATAAATGGAGGCTTGTGCACATTTCATAAGTAATATTAGAAGTGGGTCAGGATGGTCAACTAGACTTTTTTGGTGTTTTAAAGTGGATTAATTTGAGAGCACAACTTTTCAGAGAATGTTTTAGCATTTTATCAGTAATCAATGGACTGTCATGCTAAACCCTCTCTGAGATGTTAATTTGGACTCCAAATGTATTTAATTGTGGCTCAAGATAAAACTAGTTTTAAAAGCCACATCTTGAGACCTTTTTCCATTATGTTGTGCTCCATTGAGCTCGAATGCAAGAACGTTCCTGTCTGATTAGTGTCCAACATATATATCAGTATATGACTTTTGTATATTCTTAATACCATACTACTACAATGCTTTTTTGACATGGTACAATTTTAGTGCTGTTATTTTATCCACATGCAACATATGTTTTCTTTCTTTTTTGGTAGTATACTTAATTTTACCTTATCGAGTGGCATGTAAATACAGTGGTGAAATGTGCTAATCATTCAATGTCAAAGTTGGATGTACGGATGTATGTATGTGAGGGCTGTAGAAAGATAGACAGGTGTGGCCTGTTGCCTGTAATTCATGAGACTTGACTCAAGCTCAAATTCTCTTGTGTGGAGTTTAGGGAAGGAATGAAGTATACGTCTGTTTATATACCCGTGATTGATTTAACCATTGATTATATGTACATGTTATTTGAAGAGCGTTACCAAAAACACAGACATGGAAACGCTTAGTGCAGTGCTGTTCTGCAGTATTTCTGTGTTTTGAGTTGGGCTTGTTTGGCCTAAAGTAACATGAGACAGAAACTGTGCTGTGGTGCGGCCTTTAATCACTGTTTCTCAGTATCAGAGGGTCTAACATTGCACACACATGCCCTTCAATGCACCCGACACATGTCTGCCTGCCTAAAACCACATATAATTAACATTCTTGCCATACCAATAAACCTGAGCAAAAACAGGGCGATCCGAAACAGGTGTGAGTTCATGTGTGCGCGTGTAATAAAATACAACACAGGTCTTTGAGGTGTTGCAGGCAAGACCCAAACTTTGATTTAGCTTTGCTCTGTTATGGCCAAACCCAAAGCCTGTGCAAAAGTCAGCCGGGGCAGCTTGGGTTTCTATAATTCAACTGCATTCCCATCAGAGGAGAGATGTGGTAACATCTCATTTCTCAAAGTTAACCAATTCTGATTTCACATCACCCCAATTTAAATTATACATCAAACCTTGATCGAGTAACCCAGTTTTGGCTGTTCAGGCTTTGCCAGGGAACATTGGCTGATAATCTTATAATGATTGAGTTTCAGAGTTTAAGCAGAATCTATAGCTGACAGCACTGATTATTAATCGTCTCTTGCACACAGCTTAATCATATGTGACCCTCTCTGTGAGATCAGGCTAAAGCAGACATATCATGCATTATGGTAAAAGCGTTTGAGGTCATAACACGATATTACAGAAGGAACTTTTGAATGAAATGAATGTTGTTTGTAGTATTTGCAGGTGTGCAATTCTCAGCACAGAGGACACGTGTGTAATTGATTCGATTGAGTAAATGATTCAGTGATTCACTCTTAAAAACAATTCCGTGTTTTTAGAATGCATTAGTTTTGTTGCATGAATTATTCATTGATGCCACCTATATACTTGATGCCACCTATACACCTATATACCTATATACGTAATGATGTAACTGTTATATCAATAAATGATTATATAACATGCAAGAAATCTAAATTCACTGCAATAGAAAGTCTAGAATCTAAGTGAATAGTTCTAGATGCTTCATTCTAGTTCCAGAACCGTGTCCTTGAACTCCAGACGAAGGGGTTTCTTGGGTAATAGCGCTTAAAATAATCAAGGATCTGTGGGCGGATATCCGTTGAGAGGTCTTGATGTAAGAGAGCGGGTGCAAATGTGTCCCGTGGAAACAATGAGCTCTAGTGTCCTCCCAGACAAATCATACAATATGACGGCAGTCTACAGCTTTCTTTCACTCTTTCCATGAATGGATGGGGAAAACAAGAGGCAGAGACAGAGGATGATGCTGAAAAGGGAGGAATGCTGTGGGAAGAAGCTAATTCATGCATGTTTTTACTGCCACATTGTCTGTATCAGAGGTCTCTGTATGCTAGCTTTTGTAGGAGTTGTTTTACTCAAGCGTGCTTTCATACAATAAGAATACACCCACATGCTGCCACTGGCTTTAGCGTTAGAGTCGTGTTTATTATCACGGCTTTATAAACCCTGCTCATGTTAATGTGTGCAGATATACTGAGCGGATCTCAACACCAGGACCTGTGCACCGCAACTATCTACGAGCTTTGCTAAAGCTGACGAGTTCGACGGCATATTTGAGCTCTCCGGGGTACATTAGTACAGGCTTACACAACCCACACATGTCTCAGATTCCCGTTGTGTGTTTATATGCAGGCTCATTTGGCAGTTTAGGGTTGCACTTCAAAGGCTGGCTTGAGCAGTTCTGGAAAGTGAACATGACCCTAGCGTGGGCTCTATCTCTTTGTTTTGCTGTTAATTTTATGAGTCTTGGCTTTGTGACCCCCTTCATGACAAAAGGAAATGTAAATTAAACCGGCTGTTACCTCACAAGCTCAACTCAACTCAATTTATGGGGAAAATTAGGGCACTTGAGGAGAGAAGGACGGCAATAAGACCATTCCTTCTTTGTTTAGTTCGCTTTCTTTCTCTTTTGTGTATGGCCGAGACTTGTGCTTTATCATTTCAGATGTATCTGACCCAAACAAACTCATGTTGAAGCTTTTAGACCTCAACTAATCAACTACTCCTTCCTTATTACAACTTTTACAGAAGAATATCATGATATTATTCTGTGATTGCAAAACTGTATTTTCAGCATGTATTACTCCAGTCTTCAGTGTCCCATGATTATACAAATAACTATAATATGCTGATTTGGAGCTCAAAGAAACATTTATTATTATCATCAGTGATGAAAATACTTATAATAATAGAAATCTTTGCAACATTTGTAACAATATACTGTAACGTCGCTTTTGATACATTTTTTGCAACCTTGATGAATAAAAATGTAAGTTATTTGTAAATAAATACATAAATAAATAAAATCCTACTGGCCATTAACTTTTAAATGTTCATATATAAGTCACAGTATTGTTATTTTTGCTAAAAAAACTAAACGTAAAACAATGTTTGTCTACTTGAGTTATTTAAGTAATTTACAAATTACAATTACTCTCATTTGATTTGATTTTTTTATTGTTGTTTGGAACTTTATTGGAAAAAATATGATTGTTCATAACAAATACACTACGCAGACATCAGTACAAATACTGTTTCATATTTTATAACATCGAAGTTACAAACAAAAAGCTCAAAACAGTCATACCGCCCATGCAACCTTACTTGATGCCACAGTAATACCGTGTTTTTTTGGACATATATGTTGTAAATATCCTAATATATGAAAATGGACGGTGGTATATACTGCATGATTCATCACTGTACCATGTTATATTTTTGCGAGGGATTTTTCTCCGCGTTCATCTGTGATATTGCCGCGTTGTGTGCTTTCCTGTCAGGGTCGGTTTGAGGTGTGTCAGTGGCGTGTGTTAAGTTAGTCTGTCATTCCCACTTCTATTGATTTAACCTCTTGTGGTCCCACTTTCACGTCGCAGCCCATGCAGCTTTTGTTCTCCGTATGGAATGTGAAGATGAAAGATGGCAGCAAAGCCTTGTGGATTCTGTCACAGTTTTCATCCAGCTGGACTCTGATGTAGCATCGGAGGATTCCCGCTGCAAGAGAGGATGTCAACGCATGAAATCACACGTTCACAGTGTCAGACTCTTGTGTGTGTGTTGGCCGGCACACCAGCTAAACCTCTGTGACTGCTCATTCAAGACCTGTATTATTCATCAGACAGAGCCAACTCATATACATCCATTCGGCTTATTTTCCCCTGAGAAACTCTTGTGGAGGTTTGCATTCAAGGAGCAGTTCGACCAGAAATCATTACCTCTCTCTCGTAATGACAGTTTTCATGCAATTTATATAAACATCCATAAAACTCGTCTGCTTTAGAAAGATGTTTCAGATGTTGTTGAAGAAAGAAAGTCATACAGGTTTGGAATGATATTAGGGAGACTTTTTTTGGTGAACTTTCCTTAGAGTCCAATAATATGCCTTTCCGACCTCTAATAAAGACTTTTTATATGAATTATCACCTTCCAGAAAAGTTGCAACAAGCTAAGTTGCCTTAAAATTGATGGCTGCTTAAAGGCGTTTCTCATTCTATATATACTCTTCAAAAGCAGCGCATGGCAGCACACACTGCTCACTTTCCCATTAAAGGGAGCAGGACTGAATAACGTGCAGTGTATCAGAGAGTCATGGAGAGGTTAGAGAAGATTCAACCAGGCTAATGTTGAAGAGCACCGCTGACATGCTGCAGTATTGTACAGTATGTCCTGCTGAAGTTTGGGGTTTTGTGAATGAGAAATACTTGTGCTACTTTATTTTAGTTATGAAGTTATTAGATCTAGGTTAAGGTAGATCACCAGTTGTCCTGTGCTAGTTTTGATTCAGGTTTATGAAGTTATTCTGCAATGATATGGATTATTTTATTATGTTTTTTGTATGGCTGATGATTAGAGAGCAGGATGGCATTTAGCCGATATAAACCTAATATAGACCTAAATACTGCTTATTTCATTTAAAAATAGTAAATAGCACATGCATGTCACTTTGTGCACTTAAATTAGCTTATTGTTCTAAAATTATTAGAAATAAATCATATGAACTTGATAAATAAACAGATTTATACTGTTTTGATTGGAACTTCTTGATTATGTAATCATCTTATATAATTTTTCCCAAATAAAGATGGACAGACTATGGTGTTTTATGCAGGTTATGCATATATAATAAGAAAGTCTTACATATGATACACTAAAATTGCATTAAATGTTTATCAAATAGGTCTTCATTGATGTCAAAATAAAAGTCCTGCTACTGACACCAGCCATACAGAAAACTTAACAGAAAAAAGCCAAATATTGGCCATGCATGGCAATATTTCGTTTGAAGACTAGCCTGGATAGTATATTTTATTCATATATATTTAATTGTTTTTAACCTTGTGTAGTTTATTTCATGCCATGCATGCAAAATGCCCTTGTTGGCATCTGTCTAATTTGGCTGTATAGCTTCTACCAAGTGACCATTTGCGCCAGGACACTGTAGATGTAAATAAGACTTATTTAATCAAAACTATGCATGATTACATGGCTACTTGGAGTTTATCATTTGCATTAAGCATTGCTTTTTCCAGTCCTGTGACTCATTTTTAGGTCATAACCCACCGGTTGAGAAGTACTCTATCATCCGTGATGCATCATGACACATGCATCTCTTCAAATCTTGTTCTCTTAATGAGATCTGCTTTTGATAATATAGTCGAGAGGCTTCTGTATCCAGACCTAAAGTGGTTATTTGTCGTTGAAGTTTGTCCAGTTTTGAAGCGCATCTCCTGAGGCAGACAGACTCCGTGAGTGTTTGATGTGGCGGATGAGCAGATGGTTTGGCACTGTCACTTTTATACATAATCATTTTCTCTGCTTGTCTCATCGGCCTGCCACGTTCTCAGCCACGTAAATCTAGCTGAAATAGTTTTAGCCTCTGCTATTGTCTCCTCACTCCATTCAGTGTGACACAGAACGAGACCCAAAGGAAGCACGGTGTCCTGTTGAATTACCTCACCTCCCTGCCAGTGCATTATAGTCATCAAGACACAGAGCCTACCTGCAAGACCTTAATATGCAAATAACCACGGAAAGATTTTGATATCTTAGATCTATTTTACTTTTAAGTAACTAGACTGCTATAAAGCTGAAGTTAGTTCACCCCAAAATCATTTACTCGCCCTCAACATATTTTCCTTAGTGTTATTTTAGTGTTATTTATATAATATGTATTCCTTAATTTAGTATTAGTTTTATATTTTCAATTTTCATTTGAAAATTTCAGTAGTCTTTTATTTTTTATTTTTTTTTTATTATAATTGGTATTTTATTTGTATTTCACATTTTGCAAATTTTAGTAACACATTTTTCATTCAGTTATTTGCCATAATGCATTTGTATCTAATATTTCTAATATTTCAATTTTGTTATTTCTTTTTTTTCAATTGTCAAAAAGTTTTAACAAAGCTGCCTTAAAAAGGTGTCCGTGATGTAACGCCAGTGATGTCAATCACCATTGGTTCTCATGTGTCATGTGACTTATCAAACTGAGAAATTTGAATTTGTGAGAGTTCGATTTGTGGTGAATAGACTTAAATTAGAGTGTTTTTCCTCACACTAAGCTACGGATAGCTTCAGAAGACTTGGAATGTAGCCTAAGTCATACACATCACTTTTACGTTACTTCTGTGCTGTTATTTGGCCATTTTTAGAACTGTTTTGAGAAAGAAAGTGAAAGTGTCTGGCAGCATTCAGTTTTATTGTATAGAAAAGAGCTTTTCACTTTTCCAGTTATTTGTTATTATTTACAAGGATTCCAAAAGGTCTAGAAATCAGACTTATAAAATTAAGTTTATTCATATATCCTGGTTTTCACACACAGTTGTTGGGTTGGGGGGTAAGGACAAGTCATTTTGGCTTATTTGAATGCTTGTTTATTATTTTAAATGATTTGATGTCATCTGGAGGCTTCCTTCGGAGTTTGCTGAGGCTCCCAGTGGATCCCGGCAGCCATATCACCCTGCAGCCCAAGACTGGTTGCCCACTCTTCGAAGCTAAGCAGGTGTAACGGATGTATGCCAGTAAGGCCTATGTGTAAAACCTCACTCCCCTGACCTCAAAAAGAGGCGCTCTAGCAACTGACGCCTTTGGCTGTAGCCTTTGGCGTTCCTTGTTAGAGCGCCCGCCTCCCGCGCCGGAATCCCAGGTTCGAGACCCGCTCGGTAGGATGGTGTGGACCCGGGGGGTTACACAGGGTTGAGCTGGTCTGTACCTAGATGGGAGACTCCTGGGAAAACTAGGTTGCTGCTGGAAGAGGTGTTAGTGAGACCAGAAGGGGGTGCTCACCCTGTGGTCTGTGTGGGTCCTAACGCCCCAGTGTAGTGACGGGGACACTATACTGTCAACAAGCACCGTCTTTCAGATGAGACGTTACACCGAGGTCCTGACTCTCTGTGGTCATTAAAAATCCCACGGCACTTCTCGTAAAGAGTAGGGTGTAACCCCGGTGTCCTGGCCAAATTCCCACCACTGGCCCTTGTCAATCATGTCCTCCTAATAATCCCCATCCACTTGATTGGCTCTATCTCTCTCTCTCCTCTCCATCTGTAGCTGGTGTGTGGTGAGCGCATACACTTGATTGGCTCTATCTCTCTCTCTCCTCTCCATCTGTAGCTGGTGTGTGGTGAGCGCATACACTTGATTGGCTCTATGACTCTCTCCTCTCCACCTGTAGCTGGTGTGTGGTGAGCGCACTGGCGCTGTTGTCCTGTGGCAGCCGTCGCATCATCCAAGTGGATGCTGTACACTGGTGGTGGTTGAGGAGAGACCCCCCACATGATTGTAAAGTGCTTTGGGTGTACAACAGTACACAAAAAGCGCTATATAAATGCATCATTCATTCATTGATTCATTCATTCATTAATTCATTCATTCATCCCATCCTTCTAATTTAGAGCCACTTGGTCCACAAATTAAAGAAAGTTTGAAATGACATGAGGGTGAGTAAATGACCGTTTTCCTTTTGGGGACAACTGTTGCTTTAATGACAAAGAATTGAGAATTGTTATTCTCCTCCTGCACTTCTGCTGCATCTAATTGAGAATTGTGTCCCTGGTGAATCCTGGCGCCTTCAGCTGTCACAGACACAACACATTTATTTCTGCCTTCATTTTTTTTCATACATGTGTACTGATCACAATGCTACATAGTCATACTCTGTTCCTTACAAAGATGAGCACATCTGCAAACTCAATAAGGAAGCAATTAGCAACTTTCTCATATAATAACAGGGCGACTAACTCTGTGCACATAATCCACTTCTGTCTGTTTTTTAAAGACGCTCTTGTTTCTGGCTCTGTGGGGCGGTTCCTCCCTTCCTCCTGTTCCGAGCTTCTTTTTCTGTTGATGTACTTGCATTTATAGTTTTCTTTTTCCATTTGCTCTTTCATGCGGCCGAGACTCTGTTTCCCATCAAGGCCTGTGATCCAACCACAACAAAGGCATCACATAGCGGTACAGGGGGGACTTGATGATGGAGTAGGGAACGATTGGAGGTAATGTGATTACGGCTAGATGAGGGGGGGGAAAGCTCATCCTCAGGAACCTACAAGTGCAAATGATCACGTGAATCAAAAAGGTTTTCTTTGAACGCCGCTCAGCAACCCACACTGGGTTTTGACTACCTATTCATCTCGATGGTGGACCTTCTTATCTGGTTCTTCCCAGTCTACTCACTGCTTCCCTACACTGCCGCAACTTAACGATGCCTCCCGACCACATCAAGTTAAGCTGCTGCTAATTGCTACCCTTCCTCGGGCCCTTCTTATTTCAGCCATCCCGTCTGGAAACCTTTTCTGATGAGGTTAGCCACAGCAGCAATATGTCTGCCGGCTTGTGGCCTGATGTAACTGCGATATGCAGCAGCAGAGGTTTATTTCTCATCACAGAGTTGCTCTTCAGGTGACTTTTGCCTTCTGCAGGTGAGCATAAATGGGAATAATGAGTCTTATGTTGTGCGGAGAGTGGGTATGAAGGACGTCCATCCCATTAGTAGTGCATGGTTTGGCTGGCAGTAACTCTGTACAAGATTACAAAGAGGAAATCATGATTGTTCTGGGAGATGTGTGACTCTCCAGTGTGCTGTAAACTCCCTGAGCTTCACGCGGCCGACCCCTGACGCAATGACAACACATCCAGTCACGCATTATTTATCGCCATCCTTTATGAATGTCAATCTGCTGCCTAAGTCTGTCACTGGAAGTGTGTCTGGATGAACGTTGCCATAAAGTTGTCATAAAGAATAGTCATCATTTACTCAGTCATATTTCTTAAAGAATATCCTGACTGCCCTTTTCTATTTTCCCAACCAACCAACCAACAAATAAAAATATTATGTATATATATATATTTCATTGAATATTTAAATACTCACTGAATGTGCCAGAAATAGGTATTAATGGATGCTTATTTAATGTATAAATGTTTTTATTGCTTTTATTTTCAGCAAAAATGAATTATTTGTTTTGAACAGCCATATTTATTTTGGGTTGCATCCATTAAGTTACAAATAAAAAAGAAAATAGTCAAATTAATTAAGAGTAACTTTAATAGGTGACTTTTATCTTTTAATCGCGTTAATTTAATATATGTTTATTTAAAATATAAAAATAATTTTTGTTGAATTTTTAATATATATATATAGCCTATATACATAATTGAATACTTTTATTCAACAAGGAAACATAAAACTGATCAAAAGTGACACTAAAGAATTAAACACATATTAAATTATAACTTTTTTTGTGTGTTTAGGTCAAATCAATCAAAAATATGTTGCAAAATAATACGCTGTGCACGTATCAATTCATACAAGTTGAGCAAACCACATATTAATATTGAGACCATACAGATTGTTTAGTAAAAAAAAAACCTCACGGTCATCGTAATTCCAGAAACCCAACAGTATTCATGTCCCCGCGGGGGGTTGTTTCTGAGTCTTGCCACCTGCATGACTTTAATTAAAATCTACATGACACCCAAAAAGCAAAGCCTGTGATTTCACGTTTTAATGAGGCCTGGTTTTCTTTCTTCTTGATTCCATGAGCATGCTTCCACAGTGCTGCCTGGACACTGTCCAAGTGTTCTGCGGCTTTTAGGGCTGTATTTTCTGATTGGATACAACTGTTTCGGTTGTGTGAGCAACAGCGCACATGCTCTACCACCACATATGTAGCTGCACCCTACGTGCGTTTGCTCGAATGTGCCTTTTTCAGAGCCAGCCACCGGAAAGCATTTGCCCTTTTTGAGGCGAGCAAGCCTCACACAAATCAAAATGATCATCGGTGAGCGCTCATTTGAGGCGGTCCTGCCTGAGGAATGTTGATTGTATTTGATTGCATTTGAATGGTGTTCAGGAAATTAGTTTTGAGAAGCTGTGGTTTTTTGATTTGTTGCATGATGCCCTACTCATCCCCTGAAGGAAGGACTTGACCCACATCAGTGGTGCATCTAGACAACTCTGCATGGAAAACAGAGGCTAATTATCTCCGAATCTTCCCTGTGCTCCAAAACGCTCGAAATATTGGCAATACTTCACTCATTTGTTAAGTATATGTGTATAACATTTGTGAAAATGTCCATAAACTCTTAAAAACAAAGGTTCTTTATTGTCATTTTATAACATTTACATTTATGCATTTATCAGACGCTTTTATCCAAAGCGACTTACAGTGCATTCAGGATATACATGTTTTGTCAGTACATGTGTTCCCTGGGAATCGAACCCACAACCTTTGCGCTGCTAACGCAATGCTCTACCACTGAGCCACAGGAAGGAACCTTTAACATCCAAGGAACCCTTCCATTGTTCAAAGGGTTATTTCTAGTAGAAAAAATGTATTCTGTGACCCCCTGATTTTTTCCAAGTGTGGAATATCTGAATATCTGGGGACTAGAATTTGGGCTCTTAATTTTGACTTGACTTTTAGTAAGCAACCACCCAGAACATCATAGCAATGGAAAATCTAGTTTACTTATTACTATTATTATTAATATTCATATTTTGCACATTTTCATTTTGTTGGCTGTTGAAGAGCAGATCAGAATGGAGATGTTATCAGATTTTGAGGTACCTCACATATGAAAGCCAGGGTTTATATCCACGCTCTCGCCACATACCAGCTTCCATCATTCAAACCAGAGCTCAGTCCATGAGATGCTTTGAAGTCTGGAGTTTAGAAATACCAGCAGATACCCTTTGATGGAATAGTTACCCTCTTGTTTATTTTGACTGTGCATAAGTCTCTGTTGTTTTTGGTTGAGAAAAAGGTCCATATGTTTGCATTCCAGAATCTTTGTTCCTTTTTGTAGTTCAGCTTTTTTGTTAGGGGGTTAGTGACAACATCGTCTTTGCACTTGAGTGTGGCATGCTTATGGAATTAGTTCGCAGACAGGTCATACCACATTTTGGAATCACTAACCTGAATCATAATTGATTTATTTCTTCCGTTATAATTATTGAACCGCAGCGTTATGACTCATCCTGGGACAGCAGACGTGCATGCTAACAGATGCAATAACAATTCGAGTGTCAAACTCTAAAGATTACCATAACCGTAATGTCTGCCAACATACTGTATTTTCCAAATTGTTTCTATAATATCATAATAAATAGATTTTTGATAAATATTTGTGTCTGTTTCTACTAACTACCCACAGTTTTCTGGATAAAACGTGTTGCATTTACGTCTGAACATTTGTATTAAAAGGATATTTTCTCTCGTGTCTCTCAGAGTGTTATACAGCAAATGGAGAGGACTACAGAGGTGGACAGAACCAGACAAGCCTGGAAGGAGGGAGGCCGTGTCTTTTCTGGAATGAGACTTTCCAGCATCCGTACAACACCATCAAATACCCCAATGGAGAAGGAGGTCTTGGACCACACAACTTCTGCAGGTCAGGGAAATACTGTAGGGGTGGAAGGACAGCACAATAATAGTGATGTTCTGTAGAATTTTGCATGATGAATACAAATTTGCATATGTTTAGCATTGTTACGCCAAGATTCTCAAAGAATACAATGGAGTTGCACAAAAATGACACAAATTCTGGGGTTACACTTTATTTTAAGGTGTCCTTGTTACAGTGTACTTATACATTTAAGTACTGAGTAATATTAATTAACGAATACATTTGGTTAGGGTTTGGCTTAGTGTTACCTGCATGTAATTATGCATACTTTATTGTTATTATAATAGTAAGTACATGTAACGTGTAAATAGCACACCCTAAAATAAAGTGTTACCAATAAAGGTTCTTTATTTGCATCTATGGTTCCAAGAACTTCCACAGAAGATTGTTTATAGTAGAAAAACAGTTCTTTAGAATGTCAAGGTCAAGGTTTCTTTATTTGTCACATAATAGTTATACAGGGCATAACTAGAAGTGAAATGCAATCGAATCAGGTTGCTTCACACTAAGATAAAAAAATGTATTTTAAGAATTGGGGAACATCAGTTTTGATGAGGAAAAATACACTTTTACTTTTGGAACATTTATCTGAGTCAATAAACAATCTACAGAAAGATTCGAGGGACTGTTTCTTTAAATAAGAGAACGCATAACCAAGAGGGACATTGTTGCAAAATTGTAAGAGACATTGTGTGATATTTGGCGATGTGTTGTAAGAATTGTATTGACTCATTCTTCAGTGTCAGAGTGTCACGGTGTCTTCACTGTCTAAAACATTCACGTCCTCAACAATACAGATGTTTTATTCATTTGGAAGTCTCTTTGTCTTTGACCATGAACTGTATTTATATCTGCTATATAAGCTTTCTAAAAACAGATTTAGTCTTTAAACCAGCATACTAAGTTATTCTGAATTTGTTTCATGTTCTGTTTCTCAGAACGTCATACTGCAGTGTTTGACTGTGGTTCATGAGCGTAGGGTTATTTGTTGGGCCTGTCATTATGTGGACTCAGCAGGGCTTGAAGAGTTTGACTTTTGTAAAGTCACCCCAAATCCCTCTGTCCCGAAGAAAACACAGCAGAGCGACAGCGCGGATGACCGATAGCCTCTTTCTCTCCTCAGCTTCACATTTATTCTACAAGAATACAAGAAATAAAACATTACTGTCACAGGCCTGTATCTGTAATATCAAACTGGTAATATGCTGGAGCTTGTGGTTCATGCGCACGTGTAACACAATACTCCAGCTTCATACTGTTTATAAAGTTTGTCAGTTTCATAACAAATCCCCTTTTCCTGGCTGAGGAGCAGTGTTTTCTAAATCTGTTGGAGTTTAGAGTTTCAGCTGTTATGTCACTCCTCGGACTGACGATAGTAACTAGAGTGGGATCAGAAAGCACAAAGTAAGAGATGAGAGATGGTATTTAAGAGCACACTACTGCTGTACTCGTTTAAGTGCTTAAAGAGAGAGTTCAGCCAAGAAAGAAAATCATGGCATTGTTTACACTTCTGTATTACTTACGATTGTTCTTTTTCCATGAAACACCAATGGAGTTATGTAGCAAAACACTGCCACACTGTCCTGAACACACCAGTTTGAAATGGAAATAATGAGGCCAATTTCATCTGAATTCAGTGAAAATAGTCTATATAGTCTATCTGTCTGTCTGTCCATCAATACAAATTAAGCTCAGATGAGCTTTATTTGTCACATACACAATTATACAGAGTATAACCAGCAGTGAAATGTGTTCTCTGCATTTAACCCATCCAAGTGCACACACACCTGGAGCAGTGGGCAGCCGACACTGTGGCGTCCGGGGAGCAGTTGGGGGTTCGGTGCCTTGCTCAAGGGTCTCACCTCAGTCATTGACACTTCCTGCCAGAGCCAGGATTCGAACCCACAACCTTGGGTTTCAAATCCAACGCTCTATCCTTTAGGCCACGACTGCCCATCCATCCATCCATCCATCCATCCATCCATCCATCCATCCATCCATCCATCCATCCATCCATCCATCCATCCATCCATCCATCCATCCATCCATCCATCCATCCATCCATCCATCCATCCATCCATCCATCCATCCATCCATCCATCCATCCATCCATCCATCCATCCATCCATCCATCCATCCATCCATCCATCCATCCATCCATCCATCCATCCATCCATCCATCCATCCATCCACCCATCCATCCATCCATCCATCCACCCATCCAAATATGACTTGCATTGAATACTTTGATGGTGAATTTTCTGTTTTTGGACCCAGAAAAACACTTAAACCAACTTTATTTGCTATTAGCCTGAGTCCATAGAAAATGCCCAACACTAGGTGAGGGTGAGAACATTTAAATTTTCAGAATTGTAATTTGTATACGAACAATCCCTTTCCTGTAAAGCAGCCTGTCTGTTGCTGTTCAGCCGTGAGGAGGGGTGCCGCGGTGACTCTGTATATGTGTGTGTGTGTGTGTGTGTTTCCGTCCAGCAGACTGTATGATATGGGAAGTGAAAGCCAGATTCAGAGCGGCAGACAGAGATTAAGTGAAGAGAGGGAGATCACCGTCAGGAACATCAGTGTTGGTTTTAGGCACACGGTTGCATGGTGTTATGTCTGCTGGGTGTGTATATAGGAATGTCTCTCTGTATCATAACAGATCTCTTTGTCTGTACATATGTATGGAGACAGGTATATGTTTCTTTTAACAAATATGACAAGTGTTATTTGTGTAGAGCATGTTTTATGGTCTTGGTTACGTGTAAGAGAAAGCTGCAAGTGTGTGTTTCTTTAATGATGTCATAAACTCTTTGCATCTCTTTGTTTTCTTGTCTACACACCATTTGATATGAAAAGAGGAACTGCAGCCAAAGACAGAGAGCGAGAGACAAATGGAGGTGCCAAGTCCTAATATCCCTCACATTTCATCTTTACTGTGTGCTGTAAAATAGCTATGAAAACATTGAGAGATGAGGCTGAGAGGAAGTGTCCTATTAATCATGAATAAAAGGAGCTATGAAGAGTCGGACGGAAAGGTCTACAACTCACACTGTAAAAAA
Source organism: Gymnocypris eckloni scoliostomus (assembly GCA_027564155.1). Taxonomy (NCBI): domain Eukaryota; kingdom Metazoa; phylum Chordata; class Actinopteri; order Cypriniformes; family Cyprinidae; genus Gymnocypris; species Gymnocypris eckloni. The sequence goes on from CM050414.1 coordinate 27,810,608, forward strand.
ATTGAATTAACCAAATCTTGGAAGGGCAAAAATATTTAAGTTGAGCTATTTTTATTGCTTGGCCTTAGTTGAGAGAACATATTATATTAAGTCTACACAAACAAATATATTTGAAAACATTGATTGAATGGTTATTTTCAAATCCAGTCAACAATTAACTGAGCTAACGTTGACTAAACCAATAAAGACATGTGCACGTGCACTATTAAACTTCAGTAAAGGTTGAGCCAACTAAAAAATACCAATTCAGGCAACACTTTGAAGTCAGAAAGTGACTGAACGTACAATTTCTGTGGAACTAGTTACTAAATAATAACCAGTTGAAACCGCTTGAAATGTTTCACAGTGCATCAGCTTCCTCTCAGACCTGTTCTCCACAGACTTTTTCAGATAATCATAAATATCACTTACATTTGAAAAGTACACTAATAGCAATGCTTAATTGATGTTTTAAGTAAGTGTAAAGCCCCACAAGTTACATTACTGACTTGATTTACATTTCACTTCTGATTATACCCTGTATAATTTAGTATGTGACGAATAAAGAAACCTTAACCTTAAGTAAATCCCATTAATAGAAACAGAAGGTGTAGAAATGTTACTGTTTATTTAGCAAATGCTGTGTATTCAGTGCTACAATCATTTGAACCTAGTGAGAAAATACTGCATGCATCCATATGTTTTTCTGTCATTGGCTACATAATGTCACACCAGTGTTTCCCAGATGTGTGTGAGTCATGAAGCTCGATTCACAATTGAATGACTCAAAACGATTCACAAACATGTAATCAAACTAGCATTTGGAATCAGAATCACTTGGATAGTGAATCATTCAGAATGGTAATTGATTTTGAACTGATTTCCTCAGTACGTAATTTTCTGGTAATGCCCAGACTTTTTGACCTGTGCCATGGTATTAGTATTCGTTGAAGTACCTTGAAATACCATGTAAATACCGTGTTACATAAATATGGCAGACGTACATTGTGTAAATCAAAGTATTCATTGGTGTAGAGTCAGTATTCGGTGTAAATTATTGGTATACCAACAAAGTATTATGGATCCATCACAGTACTCTTTGTAGGGATATTTTACGTTTTGGCCATTCATTTTCTGAATTTGTTGAATAGTTCTGTGTACGCTAGGATGCTGAGGGCCTGGTCAACATTACTGAAGTAAAATGGGTTGTGAAAGCTTTCCATGTTGACTTTAAAAGTCCTGAGAGTTTTGGCCTGATTCGTGTGTGTTGCTGCTTTGTATGTTGCTTCCAAGAGAAATGTAATGTTTCATTTTCCATCTTTAATCTGTCAAGACTTTAGCTTAAGTGAAAGTGCAAGCAACCGTTAAGCATTTGTGCGTTTTCTGTTTACACTGTTGTTTACTTAGCTGTGAAATCGAATGGTTTGTTTGTTATCCACTCTCAGATGTCAGTTCTTGGATTGTTGTGGTTGAATCGAGAGTGGCTGTGTGTGATATAGATACAATAGACTCTGTCTCTCAAAATTGTTGGACGAGCATCTCAAATGATGACTGTGCATCGAACAAGTTTGTCCTAGCAAGCAGTCCCAACTCCTTCAGCCCACTTACAGCGATGTAAAATAACTATGTATAGCTAGTACATCATTGGTTATTTACCTGCTTTGTTATTTGTATTCGATTTAGCAGTAGATCTCAGCACGTGTACTCGAGTCTCGTTCCTGTGTGCCATGTTGACTGAGCATGGCTCTGAGCATATTAGGCAAATTTCCCTTGCTCATATTTGCTTTGGATACTGGTTAGCTGCAGCGGGCTAATAGTGTGGCTGAGGTCGGCGTTCAGGAAAAAGCTATTTTCAGTCTTACCCAACTATAGATTTTACACGCTTTTGTTTTTAAAGAATCCCAGTTTTTTATGAATAGCTCTGTGCCAGAATTTTTAAAGTTTATCATACATTTTATGATTATGGTGCATGGAAAGCGGTTATTAAAGAGAAGTGTTTGAACGCAGGCCAGACAAGAACAGCTGGTTTTCTCTCAGTTCAGATGGCCAGTAATGTTGAAACAAATGAGAGAGAGAGAGAGAAGTGAAAAGGAGCGAGAGAGTGCTGCAATAAACCGTAACAGCTCGACACATTGTTCTTACACTTCAGATTTAGTGTTGCTATGATATTTGTGGTCACTGTGAAAAGCCTT